>RYFJ01002174.1:0-101350 GCA_003991445.1 Oryza meyeriana var. granulata
AGTTGTCCACATGTACTGTTTTAAGTATTTTGTGCGTTGTTTGCTATAGAAACCGACACCGTGGACTCTCCAGTTTACTATGAAAGTCGTGCGGAATTCGCCGAAGCCGGAGCAGGTTCAAGTCGCATCGTTTCCTCGATTCATTTTTACCCATTTATTGCAATTATCTGTTTAATAATAAACAATACATTATTTCATCATTTTCCATGAGGATAGGTGACCTATTATAAAGCAATTTATTGCTCTGCTTATTCCCACTTGTACACCTTTGTAGCTGGTAATTAAATTATACCAGAGCTATTGTTAGGATACTTAGGCCCTGCTTAGAAAACCTTTAGCTCACATGGAGATTAAATACTTTTAATTTTACATTTTATAGTTTGAACTCGATTGTCGGGAAATGGAATTTGGATTATGTTGTGATGTATAAATTACTAAATTGACCTTTAAATATTAAGGCTGTGGGTGCACGGGTTGTTGTGCTCGCACCTTGGCAGTTAAGGACTTGGTTCAGGGACCCCTTGTGGGCAAATACTCGTACATTCCACAAGCCAGCTTTGGCAACGGCTGAGCTTGTAGCGTCTCCTTCTCACCTCTCCTAGGGCACCGTTGTGGAGAGATGGGCGTGCATGAAGTTGGGTCAGGCTCGGGGTCGGGTTGATCGGCTTTCCGGATCCCATTGTGCGCAAGGGGGGGGGTAGCTAGGCCGATATGGAGTTGTCTGTTTGCAGGTGCAACCGTAGCGGGGTTGTGAATGTTAGGAAGTGTGTGAACGGGTCCTGTCACAGCCTCTCGCGGGGTGTCAGGTGGACCGCTGTCAGGGCCGTGTGTGGGGCTGTGTCTTGTGGGTATTTGTTATACCGTTCCTGACTGATGTTAAAGTTATTCGAATAGTCGCGCCCATGTTATGGGCATTTTGGTCAAGACTCACTGTGATTAGTTCCACTACAACCATAATAATTCCACATTAATTTGCTCTATAGTGTTTCGGCGGTGATATTGGGCCTGATTAACGTGGTGTAACGTTGATCTGTGGGATTCAATATTGTTCAATTAATCAACCTTTTTACTGTTTGGACCCTACTCTGTTTCAATTGCTTTTTCGCCAAATAAACCTCTAGCTATTTGTCTCCCCATGAATTGTGCATATTTGCGGGTGGGACTTATTGAGTCTGTGGGTGTGTTTACCACCAATTTTGGTACCGGTTGTTATCATGTTCGGTTAAGGCAAGATGCTATATCAGCCAATGGAAGCTAATCCAGAAGCAAGCCGATTCAGGAAGGAATCGTGAGGACCACAGCATGGCACAGTTTATATCTATAATTATTGTCGCTTAATAATTATTTAGGAAACCTAAATCTCGTGTCCGATTAGGGCTTGTTAATTTCCTTTTCACTAGTTTAAGAAAATCCTATTTCGTATCCGATCCAGGACCTGTATCACTCGGGTGTATAATATGTATGCCCAAGGGACCATGTAACTATCTCTTACGCTCAATACCTCGGGCGCATCGCCACTCTTTTTGACGGGTTCTTTGCTTTCTCGAGCCGGGCTGGCATCGCCGTTAGGTCCGAAACTCCTGCGAGAGGGTAAGTCTCGTTACCCCCGCACCCCTCGCTATCTTATCGGCTAGGCCATTCCTCGGTTAGGTCCGATATTCTAGCTGATCTACGGTAGTCGGCTTACACGTGTATCTGTCTGTTCTGTCTACGGCTCATCGTTAAGTTTGATCTCTTAGGCCGAGTGGATATATCATATCACGATTGCGTAGGCATTTTATCGGTTTATCGAGTTTTCTTTTATCATCATCAGTTTGTGCTGCATCGGTTAGGTCCGACCTACTAGACTAGTGATAATAAGTTTATCCCTTGTTGAGTCGATCAGGTTTTTTTCTGCGATGTTTATCGGAGTGCTAGCTGACTAGTTAGCTTTTCTTCTAGCCGATTGCATTGTCTTGATTAAATTATTTTGCCTATCTCTCTATCATCGGCTTTTAGCGCCGATGTCCAAGTGTTTTTTTTTCGGCAGTTGGCTGCTTAATTATTTGCTTATTCATCATCGGTTTCTAGCCGATGTCAAGTTACTATTGGCAACGGCTGGAGGAATTCTGTATCGACTGGTTGGCCGATTTGGATCACTGATCTAATTTTTTTTCTATCTCCTTGTCATTGCGGGGTCAAATTGACTGGCACGCCTACCCGACCTCAAATTTTCAGGACCTGCACTGGAGCTAAGCAGATTCCCAGGCCTTCGCGTGTCGTAGTGCCGAACCAGTCATCAACTTGTCTTCAGCGCTGATCGTGATTTTCGGTGACAACAGGGTGGCACTCAGTCTTGCCCTCTTTCTCCTCTCAGTGGTGAGTACCTGTCCGAGTGGATCATCATGAGGACTAGGCTGGATCCGCCGTCAAGATGTTTGTGGATTGGAAGCCTCCGCTTGGCTATCCCGCTATATGACTTTAATTATATTACCGCTGCATTTCATGTAAGACAATTTATTCTGTTTGTAAGACGCCTCTGTATGACAACTTGGTGTTGTGTACCCTGGACTTTCCTGGACAGATTCTGGTTACGAATTTCTGGACGTTACATAGTTGGTATCAGAGCCGAACTTCGACGTAGGACAGCAAATGGAAAAACCCTAAGACCAGCTCTGAAGTTCTCTCATTTGCCCTATGCTTTTGTATTGGAAGTTTTTTGGAAACAAATTGGGAATTTGGTTTCTCGGCGTGGGATAAAATCTATGACCCTTCATTTGACCCCCAAATTTTATGAGTCAGGTCAAGCTCCGGGTAGAAATTTTATTCGAGGGTTATGGCATAGGTGTCCAAATTTGGGAACCACAATGGTTATTGGGAGATGTACGATTTAGAGCATGCATAAAAATGTTCTTTACTCACTTTGCCTTATTGATTAAAATCAATTGTTACCTATATGGTTTTTGTTATATTATCCTCCGGCGTCGGAGTCTCAATATAAGTTTATATGCAAATTATTTCATGCCCTAAAATTGTTGTTTATTTCCCAAATTATTTATTGTTCACTCTATTTGGATTTGAGCATACATTGATTTTCTCCCTCCTTGGTTTGTATAGATAAGGACAGTCTCCTCAACCAACGCGGTGCAAACCTGGGCGGATTTGTGGAAGAGCTTTGCATGATGAGTTTCACTTTGGGGTACAGCCACGCCCTGGAGTACACCGCAGTGGAGCCCATGGAGGGTGAGCTCCCTCACCATGTTCGCTTGGAGCTGCCAGGCAACTATACTCCTACCAGCTATGGAGGTTGAGATCGCAGGCATACTTACGATCACGCCCTGCCAGCAGACAGCTTTCTGTCCGCGATTGGAGAGCTACGCCGGAGGCACCACTCTACCCTCCCGTACCCGGCCGACCTACCGCTACCGCAATTCCCTGTCCGGGTCCACTACCAGGTCTACAGCACCTTCCAGCAGGCTGATGACGTGAATGACACCACCATCGTCCATATGAGACGGGCGATGTGGGCCATGGACTACATGTACGTCAACTGGGTGCGTGTGGCTCACGACAGGGAGGATGCCAACATAATAACATCAGTTGGTCTCCAGAACAAGATCGATCGCCTGAAGAAGTAGGTCGCAGAGTTGAAGGGACAGCCACCACCCGGTGGGGCTAGGATCCGTCTGACCCCGAGGAAGAGGACCCTTCCTCTGGTGCGTATTCAGTTGGCCCCCAGGAACGGGCCACACGCACTGCCAGCTCCTGCACCGGCACCAGCTCCAGCACCCGCGCCAACACCAACCGGCGGCATGATTAGCGCGCCATCAAGTGATGACAGCTCTTTAGGGAGTACCAGCATCCAGGGGGCTTCACCTCCATCGACGATGCAGCTCCTCAACGGACCGCACCCGCAGCGACAGGCCGTCGGCTCACGGTAGTGAGGACTACGTGAGCGCATCCAGGACCCGCACCAACGACGAGGTGGGCGATGAGCAGGAGCCAGAGTACAACTGGGACGACCGCAGGAGCCGTTTGGAGCACTAGGCGCGCTGTCCTTAGCTTTATCGTTTTTAATAGTTTCATTTCATGTTTAGTTGTAATGTCAGGATGTTTTGCTTTTGGGGTAGTTGGTGTTTCATACCATCTGTTGGTGATACTGGTTGCCTCAGCTAGAGTTGACTCTAATTGCTTTTGTTATGTTTCCAAAATATGCACTTCAGTTAATTTAATTCAGTCACTTAATTATCAATCCTGTTTCTAAGCCACCTGTTTTCCTCCTTTCCTTCCAATTCCATCCCCCTTCAAATGGTGAATAACAGAAATGGTAACCGCGCTGCCAGCGATGTCAATGCAACGAATCAACAGGATGGAGCGCATAGAACATGGGGCTCTCCAACACATGCCACCTCCTTTACCTGAGAAACCCGACACCTAGCCAAGTTCTAGCCAACCAGAACCAGATGATGGAGATCATGATGTACAGATGCAGTAGAATCAACTTGCAGCAGCAGGAACCCAGCAACCTCACATCCTCCGCCTTCGCCCCTCAGTCTAAGTTGCCTGAGTTTTGAGGTTAGGCCGCCTACTTTCTCCAGCACCACCAACCCATGGACGCCAACGACTGGTTGTTGGCGATTGAGAAGAAAGCTCAAACCTCCTCCAATGCACCAACCAGGAAAAGGTCGCCTTTGCCACGCACCAGCTCCAGGGTCCTGCCTCAGTTTGGTGGGACAATTTCCTTGTAACCCGCACCGTCACAACGGAGGTCACTTGGACTGAATTCTGCCACAACTTCCGGAAGTCTCAGATTCCGGCTGGCATTGTGGCACAGAAGAAGAGAGAGTTCAGAGACTTGGTGCAGGGAAACAAGACAGTCACGGAGTACCTCCATGACTTCAACCACTTGGTGCGCTACGCGCCAGAGGACGTCCGCACTGATGCGGAGAGACAGGAGAAGTTCCTGGAGGGACTCAACGACGAGCTGACCAACCAACTTCTCTCCAATGACTACCCTGATTTCGAGAAGTTGGTGGATAAGGCGATCCGCCAGAAAAATCAGCACAACAAGATGGACTGCAAGCGGAAGGCGGCCCAATTCCGAGCCCACCAAGGGTAGCACCAGAGGCCAAGGGTGATGCTAGGTCATCAGGGTGGACCTTCCACCATGATCGTCCGCCAGCAGCGCCCGTTCCAACCAGGGCACTTTGGAGGCAACAGCAACAACAGTGGGCAGCACAACCGTCACACCGCTCCGCGCCCACCAATGGCACCAGCACAGCAAGGCCAGCCACGGAAGAACAGCGGGGGCAAGACCCTCATCTGCTTCAACTGCAATGAGCCGAGTCACTTCGCCGACAAGTGCTCGAAACCGAAGCGAATGGGAACCTAGGCCTGTAGCTCCCCAGAACCCAATGCCAACCAGCAGTTGATAAAGGGCGTGTTAACCACGTCTCCGCAGAAGAGGCACAGGCTGTACCGGAAGTGGTACTGGGTACATTTCTCATAAACTCAATACCTGCAACAGTACCTTTTGATTCTGGTGCAATGCATTTATTCATATCCAAGAAATTTGTGGGGACACATGAGATAATGTGGTGGAACTTAAAATCCTCATGCGGATTCATACACCAGGAAACCGCATGACCACAGCTCACTATAGCCCTTTAGTGAGCCTACAAATCCAAGGATCACCCTTTCTAGCCAATCTCATCCTCCTAGAATCCAAAGACCTAGATGTCATCCTACGGATGGATTGGTTGACCTGACACAAAGGAGTGATCAACTGCGCCGACCGTACCGTTACAGTAACCAGTCTGGAAGGAAAGATAGTTACCTTCAAGTCACCAGTGCCACAGAGGCAGGAAGCAAGCATAAATCAGGTCGTAGCAGAGCAACAGTCGAAAAGTGGGAAGAAGCCAGATTGGAAAATAGAGGAAATCCCGATAGTGAGGGAGTACTTGGATTTGTTCCTAGAAGATCTATCGGGGATGCCACCAGAAAGGGAAATCGAATTCAGAATTGATTTGGTACCAGGAACAGCGCCAATATACAAAAGGCCATACAGAATGGCACTAAATGAGATGGCAGAAGTCAAGAAACAAGTCGATGACCTGCTACAGAAGGGTTACATCCGACTAGGCACGTCGCCTTGGGGTGCACCAGTCATCTTCATGGAGAAGAAAGACAAGACAAAGCAGATGTACGTGGATTATCGCGCACTAAACGACGTCACAATCAAGAACAAGTATCCCTTGCCAAGGATTGATGATTTCTTCGATCAATTGGAGAGTGCCACCGTCTTCTTCAAGATAGACCTGCGATCAGGTTATAATCAGCTAAGGATCCGAGAAGAGGATATTCCGAAGACAGCTTTCACCACTCGGTATGGGCTGTACGAGTGCATCGTTATGTCATTCGGACTGACAAATGCACCAGCCTTCTTCATGAATTTGATGAACAAGGTGTTCCTGGAGTTTCTAGATAAGTTTGTGGTGGTTTTCATCGACGACATCCTTATCTACTTGAAATCAGTAGAAGAATATGAGCAACATCTTTGGCTGGTTCTCGAGAAGCTGAGAGAGCACCAGCTGTATGCCAAGTTTAGCAAGTGCGACTTCTGGCTGAAAGAAGTATAGTTCCTCGGGCACGTCATCACCACCCAGGGAGTTGCTGTAGATCCAACAAATGTGGAGTCCGTTACCAATTGGAAACCGCCCAAGACAGTGACACAAGTGCGGAGTTTTCTTAGACTTGCAGGTTATTACCACCGGTTCATCGAAAATTTCTTGAAAATTGCAAGACCCATGACTCAACTGTTGAAGAAAGACGTAAAGTATGTTTGGACAGCCGAGTGCAATCGCAGCTTTGAGGAACTCAAAAGGAAGTTAGTCTCGGCACCAGTCCTGATCTTGCCAGATCCCAGGAAAGATTTCTAGGTATAGTGCGATGCATCCCGCCAAGGGCTAGGATGCGTGCTAATGTAAGAAGGCAGAGTGGTAGCCTATGCATCACACGAGTTGCGTCCCCATGAGGGCAACTACCCGACACACGATCTGGAATTGGCTGTAGTGGTTCATGCTTTGAAGATTTGGCGGCGTTACCTCATCGGTAACCGTAGTGAGATCTACACGAACCACAAGAGTCTGAAATACATATTCACCCAGCCTGACCTGAACCTCCGTCAAAGAAGGTGGCTGGAGCTAATTAAAGATTATGATACGGGAATACACTACCACCCGGGAAAAGCCAACGTCGTGGTAGACGCTTTGAGTAGGAAAAGTTACTGCAACACCGCTCGAGCAGAGATGTTGTGTAAGGAAGTGTGGCATGAGTTCGAACGTCTGAATCTGGGCATCGTTGACCCTGGATTTGTGGCACCCCTAGAGGCCCAGCCCACACTTTTCGATCAGGTTCGTGAGGCACAAACGAGTGACCCAGAGATTAAAGAACTCAAGAAGAACATGAGAGTTGGAAAAGCCCAGGGTTTCATGGAAGATGAAAACGGGACAGTCTGGATGGGAGAACGATTGTGCGTTTCAGAGAACAAGGAACTCAAAGACTTAATACTCCGGGAAGCTCATGAAACGCAGTACTCCATTCATCCCGGAAGCACTAAAATATACCAAGACCTCAAGACGAAGTTTTGGTGGGCCAGCATGAGAAGAGAAATCACGGAATATGTGGTACTTTGTGATGTGTGACAGCGAGTCAAAGCAGAACACCAACGGCCTGCAGGACTTTTACAACCTCTCAGAGTCTCAGAATGGAAGTGGGAAGAGATCGGGATGGACTTCGTCACCGGTTTATCCTGCACATCTTCCGGATACAACTCGATCTGGGTGATCGAAGATCGGCTCACCAAGGTCGTCCATTTTACCCCAGTACATACAACATACTCGGGTAAGAGGCTGGCAGAACTCTACATGGCCCGCATAATGTGTTTACACTGAGTACCCAAGAGGATTGTATCTGACCGTGATAGCCAGTTCACTTCCAAGTTCTGGCAAAAGTTCAGAACTAGAAACCTGACTGAATTTTAGCACAGCCTACCATCCCCAAAGAGACGGACGGACTGAAAGAGTCAACTAGATATTGGAGGACATGCTAAGGGCTTGTGCGTTGGATTTCGGTGGGACTTGGGATAAGAGTCTGCCCTACGCGGAGTTCTCGTATAACAATAGCTACCAAGCCAGTCTGCAGATGGCCCCATTTGAAGCTCTGTATGGCAGGAAGTGTCATACGCCTCTCTTATGGGATTAGATAGGTGAATGCTAGGTATTCAGGACGGATGCGCTCAAAGAGGCAGAAGGGAAAGTGGCCATTCTCAGGGAGCGATTAAAGACCACTCAGTCAAGACAGGAGAGTTACGCCGACAATCGTCATAGAGATCTGAGTTTCGAGGAAGGAAATTATGTGTATCTTCGCGTCACACCACTCCACGGGGTACACAGGTTCGAAACCGAAGGGAAGTTAGCCCCACGTTTCATGGGACCCTACCAAGTGCTAGCTTGTAAAGGCGAAGTTGCATACCAGTTGGACCTCCCAGCTTCAATGGCAGGTATACACGACGTGTTTTACGTGTCACAACTGAAGAAATGCCTAAGGGTACCAGCAGAACAGGCTAATCCGGAATAGATCGAGATCCAGGAAGACCTCACCTATGTGGAAAGGCCGATTCGGATCTTGGAGATTAGTGAAAGGAACACCAAAAGCCGAGTGATCAGGTTCTTTAAGGTACAGTGGAGCCACCATTTAGAGGAAGAAGCCATATGGGAACGAGAGGATGAATTGAAGTCCGTCCATCCACACCTGTTCGCCAGCCCGTTCGAATCTTGAGGATGAGATTCTGTTTAAGGGGGGTAAGTTTGTCACACCTTGAATTTTCCCCTTAAATAGAGCCACACAAAATATATTAAAGAAAAAATCTCGAAGAAATAATTTTAAAAGTCCAAGGGAATTAACTAAAAAAGTAAAATGTGAAATAATAAATTAACATGGCTGAGAATATTTTTTCTATATTCTCCTTGCCAAAATACAGTAACAGGAATTTTACTGAAATTTTTAGAGCACTGGAAGCATTTTTAATAAATCAAAATAAATTATCGGAATTAAAATCTCTTTCCTTTTCTTTTTTTCTCTCCCTTTCTCTTTTTCTTTCTTTTTCTTCTCGTCGGGCCACCAGCCCAGTCCTGTTCCTCAGCCTGCCACGGCCCGCGCCATGTGCGCCTTCCCGTGGACCCCGCCTCGGCAGATCAGGACCTACTCGTACGCCTATGTCCACGGTCGTACGTGCTTGGACTGCGTCCACCGTGCACCGTCCTCCCTGCGCCACTGACCCATGGGCCCCGCTTGTCGGCACCGGTTCCCCGTGGTCCGCTGGCGCAACAATCCTTTTTAATTGCGCAATAAATCGATTAATAATTAATTTGTATAGTAAAATCATAGTAAAACTTCTAAAATTCATAACTAATTCACACGAGCTCCAATTAATCCCATCCAATTTTCATTAAATCTAGAGAAGTGCCAGGAATCCATTAAAAATACTTTTAGCCCTTGTTTCAGTGTCCATATGTACTATTTTTAATTGTTTGTGCGTTGTTTGCTATAGAAACCGAAGCCGTCGACCCTCCAGTTTACTACGAAGTCGTTGCCGAATTCACCGAGCCGGAGCAAGGCAAGTCGCATCGTTTCCTCAATCATTTTGTACCCATTTATTGCAAATTATTTGTTTTAAATTAATAAACATGCATTATTTCATCATTTTATGTGGGAAGGGTGACCTATATAAATGCAATTTTAATTGCTCTGACTTTATTCCACCTATACACCTTTGTAGCTGGGTAATTATATGACTAGAGGCTATTGTTAGGATGCTTAGCACTGCTTAGAAACCTTTAGCTCATATGAGGATTTAAATACTTTAATTTACATTTATGGTTTGACTCGATGTCGGGAAATGGAACTTTGGATATGTTGATGTTAAATTACTAAAATTTAACCTAAATGGTGGGCTGTGAGTGCATGGTTTTGTTGGTCGCACCCATGGCAATTAAGTACCGGTTCTTGGGACCCACTTGGGCAAATACTCGTACATTTCACAAGGCAGCGTGGGCAACGGCTGGGCTTGTAGCTCTCTTCTCCCTCTCCTAGGCACCGTTGGTGAGAATGGACGTGATGGAGTTAGGTCGGCTCGAGGTCAGGTTGATCGGCTTTCGGATCCATTGTGGCGCAAGGGGGGTAGCCTGGCCAATATGGGGTGTCCTATTGACATGTGCAACCTCAGCGTGGTGTGGATGGTTAGGGAGAGGTTGCGTGAACGGTCCTGTCACAGCCTCTCGCGGGGTGTCATGGTGACACGCCATCACACGGGAACGTGTATGGGGCCGTGTCTTGTGGATACATTTGTATACCTCTGATCAGAGTTAAAAGCTATTCGAATAGCCGGTCCCGCGGTCATGGGTATTTTGGTCAAGACTCACCGTGATTAGTCTCACCATAATAAATTGACATTAAAATTTGTTATAGTGTTAGGATGGATGACTAGGCCTGGTCAACGTGATGTAACGTTGATCAGTGGAGGATTAATATTGTTCAATTAATCAATCTTTTTACTATTGCGAACTACTACTGTTTTTAATTGCTTTTACGCAAACAAACCTCTAGCCTATCTTTGTCTTCCGCGCATTGTGCATATTTGTGAGTATGACTTATTGAGTACTATGAGTGGTACTCAGTCTTGGCCTCTTTTCCCTCTCTCAGTGGTGGAGTACCTGTCCGGCGAGGATTATCAGGAGGACTAGGCTGGATCCGCTGTTAAGACGCCTGTGGATTGGAAGCCTCCACTTGGCTAGCTGTATATGGACTTTAATTATATATTACCGCTGCATTTATGTAATATAATTTTATTCTGTTTATAAGACGCACTCTGTATGGCAACTTGGCGTTGTGTACCCTGGCTTTCCTGGACAGTGATTTAATACATAGAAATGTTCAGAATTCTGGTTACAAATTTTTGGGCGTTACAGCCGCCTATGCGCCTCCTCACTTGCATGCAGCCCGCCAATTCCCCGCCATGTGCGCCTGCCACCGGCCGGCCCACCGCGCGCCTACCTCCTACCACCGGGGGAGGCCTCTTCTCTTCACTCTGCTGGGTGTATTCTTTCACCACGGTTTTTTTGGATGATTTTTCGGATGAGGAATTAAGGGTGTTTTTTAAGATGGGATGGAGAAATTAAGATGGGATTGGAAGATTCTTTCACTGCTTCATATCTCCAGATCGGTAGATGAACGACCTTGCAAGTTTGATTGGTTAACTTGAGCTCTAATTTTGTTTTTCACTAGCTGTTGGGATTTGGAGAGTGAAAAATAGAGAGGTTGTTGAAGTGTATAGGAATATAGCTTGTCATCTGGTTAGCTAGCTAGATAAATGAGCAAATGACAAACAAGATATATCAAGGCTTTTAGAGATGCAGTTGGCAAGGCAGTCGTTTGTTCATTTCTCAATGTTATACTAGTAGTATTCAGGTTCACAATTTCACATATTGTGCACTCGTCCCTACCTAAATTTTGTTTGTGACAGCAAATTGTTGGCTACGTTTTCTGTGCTATGCTGCACTTTGTCTAATTTAATTTTAGCAAAATGCTGATATAGTTTTCTAATTAAAAAAAAGGCTAATTTAGTTGTTGCAAAATACTTGGGGCTATATCATTAGCCCAACCAATAGCAAAAAGGCTAAGTAAACCATTAGCTAAAAAAATTGGTCAATGGTCTACTTGGGGCGGGGTATGCTGTTGATCTGCCAGCCCGCCTGCCTCGCAAAATTAGCCCAACCAAACATATACGGCCTCGCCCGGCTCGGCCCGGCCTGCATGATATTGCAACCACTAGAGTGGCAACCCGCGGCTCGCTTCGCAGTCAGGGGTGAAAACAGTTTGGATATTATTCGTTAACCGTCCAAAATTTTTAATATAAATAGGATCGGTCGGATAATTCTCAGATTTAGAAACGAAAACGAATAATTTTTCTCGGATACGGATATAAATACAGTAAAGACATTATCCAGCGAATTTCGAAATCGGTCGGAAACTGTCCGAATAAATTTTCGAATATTATCCGATAAGAAAACCTAGTATTGGCTCAATGGCAGTGCATCTTTTCCTCCGATCAGAGATCTCACGCAGTCCACGGCTCACGCTGCTCACGACTCCGCGCCTCCTGCTCACGACTCCGAGCCGGCGCAGGCCTCCCCGGTGCCGGCGCACTCCTTCCTGGCACACGCCTCCTCCACGGCACCGGCGCACCCCTCCTCGGCACAGCCTGCTCCGCCGACGGCCTCCCCGGCGCCGGCTGCTCTCCTCCCCGGCGCCTCCTGCTCCGCCGATGACCTCCTCCGGCGCCGCCTGATCCACACTGCTCCCCGGCGCAGGCTCTCCTCCCCGGCGCCTCCTGTGCCGCCGCGTTCCTCCCTCGGCGCCGGGGAGGCTTGCGCCATTAGGGATCGATCCACACCGCGCCACGCCGGCGAATTCCTCCTCCAGGTATATCTCCATATTTTCAAATCGAGAAATTAAAATTATAATTCTCTATGTCTTCTCTTGTAAAGCCATCATATTTTCAACGTAGGCTTGCAAAATTTGAAGCAAATTTTCTGATTGTGATGGATTGTTTATTCTGAACCTTAGGACAGAATGTTTCTGATTTGCACAAATTATGAATGACTGTTTTCTGATTTAAATTACTAATAATCAACCATTAAATGAATGGATGTTGCTGATTCTTTCCCTTTTCCTGTTAAAATTACTAGAGTGTCAGTATCCATTCTATTGGTGGTTTATGAGAGATTAATTAGCAGTCTAGTCTATTGGTGTTTTACAAAGATTAGCAAGTTTGTCCGATGCATCACTGAGGTGAGTTAAAATTAGGGACATGGGTAATCTTGTTTACACCTTTTGGTATGGTGCGATGGCAACTACTCTACCTTCTGGAATGGGACGGGTAATATTCTTCGGTTGTTTTCAAGACATGAATTTGATGGGCCGGCACTACTTAGAAACTTCTAAATCACTAATTCGTTTGATTAGCACCGATGGGCTAAAACTCTATAGTGCATACTGAAAATGTTTTTCTCATAGTAAGTTTTGTTAGTTTTTCAGCTTTCTGCATCTTGATAGTGGTCAAGACTGGGCTAGCATATATAGTGTCAGGACTAGGACATGTATTTAATTCTCATCTTGCCATATTGCAGTTATTTGTAGTTTAACACATACTAAACTCTAACTGGTTTGATTCTGAGATATATCAACGTTTGTATCTTCATTGGAACATTTGATTTAACCAGGAACACACACCATTGCCTTCTCATTTAATGCTAAAGAAAGTTTGTGATTGCCTGCAATTTTGCAAGGCAATGTCTACACATATGGCTTTGTGGCTTCCTGCAATGTAGTTAAAGGTTCTTCTCAAATATTCAGTTTCAGTGGACCTCAAGCCTGCTTTTCATGTTCCTCAGATTACGGTAAATCTACATCCTTCTTCCAAAATTTGTGATTAAATCGAAGATGGTGATATGATTGTATACTTGCATAGAAATTAGTAATGTGTTGTTGATATGGATGCTTGAAATTTGTTGTATATGTTGTTTAGCTAAAAATTGGAAATATTGATATATTGTTTTACAAAAAAATAATAAGTTGTCTCTCTTCGTTGGTTTGTAAAGTTCAGTTTGAGGGGTTTTTATATTCGAATAAATATTTGTTACTGTATTCGTTTTGATTCGTATTCGCTTCGTATCTGTATCCGGTAATATTCGATTCCGTTTTTGTATCCGAGGTTTCCGAATCCGATTCCGAAAAAAATATGAAAACAAATATGGTATAGCTAGTTTCCGACCGTTTCCGATCCGTTTTCACCCCTATTCGTAGTCGCTGCTGCCGCCATCGCGCTGCGGCCTTCCTCTACCCTTGCCATTCCCCGCCGCCGGCAGCGAAGCCTCGCACCCACTGTCGTCCCTCCCCCGACTGCAGAAGGTTTCAGGGCCTTCTCTTCCGCCGTCCCCGTCAAAAGGGTGGCCTCCCTCGCTGACGGCTGCAGGACCGCCTCGACAGCACCTCCGGTGGTTCACCACCTGGAGAATCCTTAAGGGCCCAAGGTGCCTTCCTGATTCCCTGCCTTTCATTCCTAAATTTTAGTATTAGACTGGAGTTAGCTGTTAAGGAGATACTAAAATCAGGATATATTGGCTTGATTCTCGATCCCCTATCTAGTATGAACAATTAAACTAGTTTTTGTCATACATGACATCGGATTTGAAGCTTTGAGTCCACTATGCCCTTCAAATTGATCTAAATTGATCTAGATAACCCCTAGTTGTTCATTTGCTCGAAAATATAGTCCATTTGTAAGCACTTGACGTCCCTCTTTTGTCAACGGTTTTTAGAGGAATTATCTTGATGTTTTGTATGGCAGGTATGTACCTGCTTTTTTGGATTAGAATATAGAAAAATGCTTAATCGGTTACACACTTGAGATCCAATGTACTATGTCAGCCTGCTAACTTCTGATTTCTCATCTGAATTCAGACACTATATGCCCATATTTTCCTCCTTTTCCAATATGATAACAGTAGCTATTCTGCTCTTCTGATTTAAATCTTGAAAACATGGATAGATGATAACATGTGAATTGTGAAATGAAAAGGATGGGAATAACAGGCATGGTTGTTTTGATGTTGAGTTTCAGCCTATTTCTCAGGCATATTAATTTGTAGTAGCTATTCCACTCTTCTGATTTAAAGTTTGAAAACATGGATAGATGATACCATGTGCAATGAAAAAGATGAGAATAACAGGCATGGTTGTTTTGATGTTGAGTTTCAGCCCATTTCTCAAGCATATTAATTTGTTCTAAGAAAATAACTAGGAGCACTTGTTTTTATTAGGTTTTGTATTATGCTCTAGAACATCATAGATGTAGCTTAGTTCAGAAGAACTTGTATTATAGCAGAAATAAGCTTTGGTAGAGGGAGTGATACGGCTGATTCTATTGGGCTACTTTGCTTGGTTCAGAACAACTTTTGCTATCTAGTTTAGTCTAAGCTTCTATTCCTCATATTCTGTTGCAAATGGCAGGACTCCAGTTTTATTATTCATTATAATGCTGTTGCATAAATCAGAATACTGCATACGCCAGCATATACATGTGGACATTCATTTATCCTTTCACTTACTATGATACTGTGTTCCTTCTGGGCCATGAAAGGCTATTTTAATATTTCGAATATTTGATGCTTATTACTGTACATTCAGTCAAGTAGTTTTATACTTCTATAGTAGAATATTACGATACAATAGCGTATCGTTCTCCCTTACATTGCCTATAACTGACAGTGCTCAGTTTGAAGATGCTCCATTTTAATAGCTTTCTTTAATATTTTCAGTATCAATACCGCTAAGTTGAATTTCTGCCATGGAAACAACTCAGAAAGTTGATCCAGTGGAACCAGCAGCTAAGATTGCTCGACAAGCCTCACAGTTCAAACGGTGGGGACGGAAACATCCATTTGTTCGATATGGACTGCCACTCATTTCTTTGACAGTGTTTGGTGCAGTAGGGCTCGCTCATCTTATACAGGGCAGGTAAACCATTC
Organism: Oryza meyeriana var. granulata; assembly: GCA_003991445.1. NCBI lineage: Eukaryota > Viridiplantae > Streptophyta > Magnoliopsida > Poales > Poaceae > Oryza > Oryza meyeriana. The sequence continues at coordinate 15,627 of RYFJ01002174.1, forward strand.
ACCATTCTAGACTTGGCTAAACTACTCGTGTTAATAAATATATGTAGTTTTATTTAGCCATCATGTTTCACGATTTTAACAATGCTGTTTCAGCAAAGAAGTAACAAAGGAAAAGGAGGATATGGAGTGGGAGGTTGTGGAGACAACAAAAGCCCTGAGCCGAACAGGACCAGTAGACGGAGCCTGTAAACCTAAGAAGCTTTCACTAGAGGATGAGCTGAAGGTGAATATTGTGTTGATATGTGAAAAATGGCTTAGTTAATAAGTGGTGTGCCATTTTATAATGATTGATCTAATTGTGTGAACTGCCTCCCTGTATTAGGCTTTGCAGCAAAAGGTGGACATAAACAATTACGACTACAAGAAGATTCCCAGACCCAATGAGAAATAGGTGTAGTACAACATCATTTACCATCCTGAGAAGCGAAGTAAAGCTAGTTTTATCATTTTTTCTTCATGACCTCTGTTTAATGCTGATTGTCCAAATGAGATGGGCAAACTACAGCACTATAACCCGGGAACAACCTCCAGTATTATCGTGAGAACCTTATGCTCCATCTGCCACAGTTGTAGAGAATTAAGGTGATGATTCCATGAATCAGCGTTTGTAACGACGGCACTACTCATGGTAACATGTCTGTAACTCTGTGTCTACTCTTGTGAGAGTTTTTTTGGTGTTGGAATGCTGTTTCAGGAACGGGAGAATAAATTGTAAGACTACTGTTTGACATATGAATTATAGCCATCTTGTTATAGAAGGCCAAACGGGCTGGCACGGCCCATGGAGACGCTGGGCCGGGCCATGCCTAGGCAGGCTACAGTTTCAGCCATGCCCGGACCGGCTCCCGACCCATTTGGCCATATATACATCTTGTATGACATTCTTCTTCAGAGAGAATTTGAAATACCACTTCATATACCGACCATTGCTCTAAAAAATTCTTTGACAACAGTGGGGTAAATTTCAAGTTCAGCCATCCAATTTGGATCCAGAGAGTTGAGGTGGCATGCCTATTTTAATCACGTAAGCCGTAGGAAGTCCAGTAACGTTCCAGATCGGCTGGCTTCCCGTTGGATCTTGAAAACACAAAATGTTATGGACCAAAATGCAATTGTATACACTTCTCACTCCCTGGTCCGGAGACCCGAGGCGATGACTGCCACCACCGGAGAAATTCTAGTGGAACAGTCCCCGTTGCCACGGGCGCTCTACTCGTTCGGGAGGCCATGGCCAGAGTTCAACGAAGGAATCTCCTACACTGACACCTTCCGATGCGCCGGTTCGCGTCTCTGCCCCCGCCCTCTTCAGCGCTTCTCTGCCTCCACCCTCTTGTTTGGTACTTCTTTTGATTTTTTTTTCATGTACAAGTAGATGCAGGCACCACCACGACTTTGATTGAGTTCTACTCCACCAGCTACAAGAGCTCCGCACCATTGCCAGGGTAACGAGCACGACTGTCCCAAATCTCCGTGATTAGATGGTGGCCGCTAGCCAGTTGGCCACAGAGGCTAGCCGTTTCATTTCCCTTTAAATCTGGTTTCACTGGGATATAGTGCTACTTTGATGGAATTGGTGTGCTTTGCAGGTGGATTAAGAGGATTCGTAATGGGCAGGTCGATCATCTAACAAAATAGCTAGTACTAGTTAAATTGCTCATGTGTTCACTTTTTTTTTTTGCATTATGTGCTAAATAAGTTGGCTGAGTTAGTATTCCTAATAAGTGGAAGTTACTCAGTTCTATCTATACATAATTCCTTTAGTTTTACAATGAAGATGCATGCATCTGTTTGATATAGGTCACCAACTTTTATGTCCCTCTTAAAGCTGTTGTGTGTTTTGTTATACATGCTTATATGAACATTCATTTAACATATATGGGCAAAAGAGATTGTTTTGGATTATTATGATAGATATTTGCTCAAATACAACCAGATGCTGAAGCTTTTCTATTTTTGTTTGCAGATAACAATAGATGGTGAAGTTGCCACTGATCCAGATATGATTCTCCGGTAGCTCTATTTTCTGATTTGCACTGATTGTACTGTCATGGTTATCTTGCTTCTTATCTTTTTCTGCAATGCATTGTTTCCTTCATGAATGAAGACCATGATGTTATGATGCTCTATTTTGCAGGGAGGGTTCTAAGTTGGTATATCATCGCTTACCATGGCAGGAGCCCTTTGCACCACGTTTACTTGACGTGCTTTATGAGGATGATGACATGGTATGCAAAATGAAAGTAATATCCTTGCTAAATATGTGTGGCATAATTTTAGGACATTTCTTTCCATCTTTCGGTGTTTAACAATCCTAGCTGATTTGCAAGTTTCAAATTTGAAATACCACATACAAAAGAAGAACAAGGTTACTTGTCTATGGTTTGGAAATGAAAATGTTAGACCTCAAAGTTTTAATACCTTAGTCGACTTGTGAACAGCCAACTTCACTAATCATGCATAAAAGTAATCTTAGCTCATGGCTATTTTTTCATATTGCCCTTAATAAGCCTTCTGGTTTGCAAGTTCTTCCTAAAGGACTCTTTCAACAGCGTACTGTTTTAGCGCAGCTTCAATTGAAAGACTGGAAGATGCCTTCATCATTCTGCTCAAAACGAAAATATGTGCAATCACACCCTGTGCCTGTTCATCGACTAGGAAGGGGCACATCAGGTTTGTTCCTTTGTTTTTGTTTCAGTCATGCTCAGAAACCTTGGAGCATTGACACCCAGTTGAGTTCTAGACTTCTAGTGGATGTAATTTTTTGTTCATTGACAGTCAAACTAGTGGTCTAGTCTATAAATTATTAATCATTCCTGGGCATTACTTTGGTATGTTCCATGGTGTTAAAGCCAATTTGCTTCGACACCAAATTAATTTCTTGAAGAGACCGAACCATATGGTATAAACATATAGTGCTGCTCATAGAACTTGTTCCACTGACATTATAAACACCTCTTCTGCAGAGAAATGTGAATCGCAGAAAAATGTTTGTTCACTACCGAGAATCAGCACAACTGCACAAGCTTGTATGATTTCCTTTTTTTTGGTTCTAGCTTTGAAATTCATAGCCCCCAACCCCTTGTTCGCATATCTTTCCAATTTGATGTTTCAGTGCTCAATTCATATAGTATAAGCACTGTAATCACTGAAATAATTGAAAGAAGTATCCATATCAATGAAACAAGCACCGAATAACAACAACATTGAGAAATAGCATGAAAATGCATCATGGGGCGGTATTTTCATACTTGGGCAAAGTAAAATAAAAATGAGATAGGTGAGACAAACTGCAATGGCAAGTGACTTATCAGGGGTTTGTTGATTTTTCACTTTAGCTTTTGATGGCTATCTCACATTCTGTGTGTTGTATGTTAGGTTTACTTCTTTGTGCAAAAACAAAGCTTGCCAAATCTCCTCTTGCATCTTATTTTGCTGAAGGCACTACAAACGCTAGAAAGAGCAGGTGTAAAACTACTCTTTTTCATAATTCAAAAAACTTATCTTGCTAGTTTTTCATCTTCGGTATTGTTAAGATAATTAACTTAATTTATAGGGATGAAACAGATATTGCAAAACACGGAAAATTTCAAAGTTCTATCGGGCACTAGTAACTGGTATCCTTGAAAATGATGAGGTATTGATCTTTATCTTTCCCCCTTCATTTTTGTTATGGGAAATTGAGCGTTTGCCATTACTTGGGGGGCACTTTTGCATTTTTCCACCCCTTGTCTATAACACATGGTGCCCTAGCAACACATATGAGAGACACATGGGTGGAAAATGGTCAGTATGCCACTCTAAAGGAGTTGGAAAACTATCAAATTCCCCTAATGTTAAACACATAATTCCAAATTTCCAATACGTTGAATTCTTTTTTATTCAATATCAAGCTATATTCACACTTCTGTTGTTTGTGACCATTTGTTCTTCCTGATCAGTCATGTGTCATATTATTGTGTATATATGGCACAATTTATTTCCAATGCCTTGTAGGTTATGATTACCCAACCTATAGGTGTGGGTGCCATGGGCTCCGGGTACCTCATGACAAGCATATGGGCCACTCGGATAGAGGATGGGCCTAGCCTTGTAATTAGAGATATAGCTAGACTCGGCAGACTTTGCCTTGTATAGAAAGGAATATACAGTCCTAGTCGAGTGCGTTATATCTCTAAGAGGAGATCTCTTGGACGTAATCCGGTTGGGACTTCTACCTTGTAACCCTGTCCCCTAGTATATAAGGGGAGGCAGGGCGCCCCATGAGGACAGGTTGAGTTGGTTCACCAGAATCACCACCGCAAAACCTTAAAGGAATAACACCATAACTGGACGTAGGGTATTACCTCACATCGAGGGCTTGAACCAGTATAAAATCTTCCTTGTGTTCCTTTGTAATCCATCAAGTTTCCATCCGTCGAGTAGCCCTATATATTTATTGCCGGTGTAAATCATCGACGATAGGATTAGTTCATTATCCTGGTGTTGCAGAGGGGTTTTATGCAGCATGTTCCTCAGGTTTTTGCACTACCACATTACTGGTCTAACATTGAATTGGCGAAAAAGGCAATAAGGAGTAAAGGATGAGCTTAGTACTTCTGATGATGCAGTTCATATTGAGGAAAGCATGATCATCATTTCATATGCATTATTTCTTGCATTGTCTTTTTTTCAAGGAAACTAGCAATGAGCAAAGTGTGTGTTCTTGAGAGACTTGAACACCATAATCAAACATTGGTCTAGGTAATATGTTACTTTCTATTCAGAGACATCTGTAGCGTTCCCTCCATGTTGATTGATTGCATATACTGTGGCAAAACATTGCATCTTTTCTTTGTCATCATGAGTGTTTTCATTTGTGATATTTCTTTCGTTGATTGGTGTAGGTTGAAATTCATTCAGGACGCCCACACCAAATTAGGATACACCTTGCATACATAGGGCATCCTCTTGTAGGTAACTCTCTTGTTCACTGAGTTGCTCTTGGAAAGTCCGCCATGTTGTTTGGATTACTGCGCTTCTCAAAATAGTAGTTGAAGCATTGACCTCTAGCTCTGGAGCAAAGTTTATTGGATATTATTATTATCAGGAGAGGAAACTTTGTATCAAAACCTATGATAGACACAGATTCATTTAAATAAACATAGATTTTAGACATGCATGAAGGGTTTCTCATGGGATCTTTTTTTTTCTTTAATGCACGAACAGATGACCCTCTATATGGCATTGGTGGGCAGCCAAAATTTGATGAACCGGAATGTACAAGTACAGCTGATTCTTTTGCATATGATGGGTGATTCCTCATCTTTCATTTTTGCTAAAGGCAGTACACCCAATGCCTTTGTTTAAGATTTGCATATGAATTTATCGCTCTACATTTAGTTCAACTCAATTTCTTGCTCTTGTTAGAGGTTATGAGAGACCTTTGCAACCTGTCCCTGGAGATTGTGGGTACCATCTACATGCACATTGGCTAGTGCTTTGCCATCCAACTACAAATGAGGTACTGTAAAATGAATCATATTAAATTTGGGTGCTATTCTCTACCTGACTTGTACAATAGCTTGCAATCCCAGGAACTGGGGTTAAATTCATATTTCGAAGAGGGAAAAATTACATATGTTTATTGCTGGAAATACAGAATTATAATATGATAGTAGGGCCCAAGTTTCTAGGAGAAGAGAGAGCCTCATTAAGTTGCAAAAAAATATTTTCCAAAAAAGAAAAATACAGCTTGCTCTGGATGAAGAAGTTGGGAGGACGTTGTAAAAGTAACCATTATTCAATAAGCTGGACATTGTACATGCTAAGAATTGGCTGTTATACATCAATATATTCCTGAAGATAATGGTTAACAATAAGCATTCATGTATTTGAGCCTGAGGACTAGCGCTCAAAAAAGAGGTGTCTAGATCCAGAAACCTAAAAGTGACCTATATACTGCGTCCTCACTGGCATCATTGTAATTGCTATTTTCCCGGCTTAGCTTAGACTTATCATGGTTTTCATTGCAGATGATCAAAATCATTGCTCCTTTGCCACATATCCTACAAACTTGAGAGGAATAGACAGCTAAGCAACTCGGTGGTTGAACCCTTCAATTTTCATGGTCAGCTAAAGTTCTCACGCTCTATTGGAGTAGGGCACCCTATACAGCAAAAACCAAGCGAAAACTTCAGGTTCTACTACGCAAGTATTGCTGCAAACCCATGGAGATGGACTCCCAAGTGAGATTCCTGTCATCCTGTGGACGCATGCTTGTGCGGTAGCTAACCACAGAACGCTTCTAAGTGCTAGTTTATGATATTTGTGTTTTTGTATTGTGTGGTCGAAATCAAGAATTGATTTCTGCAAATAACATATGTCCTTTGGCTATGCAAAAAGCATTGCATATTGCTGGCTGTGACCCATCTCCATAAGTAAGGTAGAATGAACTCTCCAACTAAAAGTTGGTATTCTTTTTGGCTTCTTAGTGTGGCTTATAAGCCGTACGTGAAACAAGACGAGTGATTAGCATGTGATTAATTAAGTATTAATTATTAAAAACTTAAAAAAATAGATTTATTTGATTTTTTAAAATAGTTTCATATAGAAAGTTTTTAAAAAACGTACTGTTTTACGTTTTGAGAAACGTGCTAATAAAAATCGAGACACAAGCTATAAGACAAAAAGAATACCACCTAACTTGAAACTTATTAATCTTTTTTGAAGTAATAAGCTTCAGTCCTAAAATGTGGATACGATGATTCAAGATTTTGTAGCTGCAACCATAATAAATAAATTGTTAAAAATGAATTAAGATTTGTGGGGACGATAGATTGACAGTTGTACAGCCTTAAATCCCTTATTACTACTGACGAATTTATTATTCTAATGAACAGTTACCACTTACCAGTACGGATCTGTTCTCCCCTCTGCAAGGTGCGACCTCAGCATCCAACTCCAACCCCTCTCTTTTTCCCCCAAACCAAAACCTCCCACTCCCACACGAAAGCAAAACAAAACGAAGGGAAAGGAGATCCTCTTCTCCTCCCCCTGGCTCCCCCATAGGCAGGCAGGCACCAATGGAAGGCTCGCCGGCGACGCGCCTCCCGGAAGCCGACTCGCTCCCCGACGGCTTCGTGGAGAGCTCCGCTGCTGACCATGCGCCTCCTCCCGCCGACGCCGGTGATCCCCCGAGCCACTCCCTCGCCCTCGATCAATACGCCGCCACCGGTGGGGGCGGCGACGGCGGCGAAACCCTAGGCGCTCCCTCGACCCCAGCCTCCGTCGCAGAAGAGAGAGAAGCACTGGATATTTACTCGACCGCTGACGCGCTGCAAAGCCTCACGGTGGACTCCGCTGCGGAGCCGGAGCGAGTTCTCGGCCAGCGTGAACCCGCCGGCGACACAGAAGGTGATCTCTCTCCCCCTCTCTCTCGCACGCTGCAGTTCGGAGTAAAATGTAGCTCCTGATTTAGGAGATTTAGCTGTTCGTATTACAGATGCTAAAGAGTCCACGAAGGAGAGCTGTGTGGTGGGGCAGGGGGAATCTCTGGCCGATCAAAAGGTTGTCAATGCTGAGATTATAGGCTTTGAACATGCCTCTTTGTGCTGTATTGGTTTTGATTGGAAGGATTGGTGCTTGCTAAATGAGATTCATGTGCTTGACTTTGTAGGGAAGTGGTGAGCAGAAACGCAAGGTAGTGAAAAAGAGCAAGGTGGAGAAAGACAGAGAGCTGTTTGAACTTGCACAGGCATACCACAAAGTGGTAGCAGAGAGGGATGCAGGCAAGCTTCTATTATGTGAATTTATGACCTGTCCTGTTTCCGACAATTCAATGTAGTGCATAGATCCCTTGGTGATTCACTCAATTTTTACTGGTAAAATACCACATCTGTAGGTTGGTTGGTTAAATATCTTCTAATGTTCAATTCATCTCAACCATTAGCTGGTTCTAATTTAAATTTCTTTACTAGATCCTTGTCTGACCGAAACGAATAATTCATTAAGAACCACGTACATCTTGGCTATTTTGTGTTTGGCCTCTTGTATGCGCCAGTGTTTCCCTTGATGCTAGGTGCCGACATGGTGGCGGCCTAGTACTAAGTGCCTAAGCGCCACCAAGGCAGACAAGGTGGCTGTGAAGGGGAACACTGGTGTGCGCATGCGCATGCCACATGATACTTCTAGAATTCTTCAGATTAACATGTCCCCTGTGTGGTTTATGTTGGGGCCCTTGCAGCTATTGCAGTTAAAGAAAAGCTAGAGTCTCTTTGCAGGGAGTTTCAGCGCCAAAATAAAATGCTAAAGGTGCATAAAATGTTTTGATTTTTGAAGCGTGTCTGTTTGTTTTCACTTTTGTTCAGCCATAATACCTTTTAGCATTGATGACTCAGGAAGAGTGCCGAAGGGTGTCAACAGACGGGCAGAATATGCGGATGGAGTTATCTGACAAATTTAATAATGCTATAAAGGTCAATATATGCCATATGATAGTGGTTCAGAAAATATAGACTAGAGTTCTTGATTTTGTTTGTTTGTATCTCTACTATCGGGCTCTTACTTATCAAATATCCATGGTATTTTTATAGGATGTGAGCGTCAAGCTTGAGGAACAGAAAAATGAATGCATTGCTCAGTTAGAAGAGAACAATTTGTAAGACACTGAACTTAGGCATATGTTCTGTATTAAGAGTTTCATCAAGTGAATTGAATTTTTTACCAACATCATTGCACTTGTGATGACTACATTTTTGTTACAGTCTTAATCTACTATGGGTATATGTTTAAGTTCCTTTGGTTTCTTTTTAATATCGATAACCATTGGTAACTGTTACCTTTGTAGGCTGAGAAGTAAACTCAAAGACCTTGCAGATCAATATAATATCACACAGCAGAAATATGCTCATCAGGTATGCTATTTATGACATATATCAGTTATAGCTCTATGAGTATCACAGATATTTGTACGACTATCTTAGGGTTTGTCTTAACTTAATATATTGTTTCTTGTGGTGACTTGTGTTCTTCTTTGGCTTATGTTATGTTTCTATAGTTGAAAGAGAAGATGCTGGAACTTGAGCTTGCCAATCTGAAAATGCAACAGCATCAAGAGAAAGCAGCTCAGGAACAAACCCAAATGCAGCTATATGCTGATCAAGTTTCTCAACTTATGGCTACTGAGAAGAACCTAAGGTTGCAGCTAGCTGCTGATGGAGAAAGATTTCAGCAGTTTCAGGTACTTTCGCTGATGAGGCCCTTCTCGTAATGACCAGTGTATGCCTTATGGTGGTTTTCTCTTTGCAGATGGCTAAAATATCAAGCAGTTTGTCCATTTTAGTTGTGGATACCACTGCTTTATACTAAAACGTTAATCTTATCTACTTTATCTTATCAGGATGCCCTCACAAAAAGCAATGAAGTCTTTGAGACATACAAGCAGGAGATGGAGAAGGTATGAGTGATACACCTCATACTCATTTGATTTCATGCACAATATCATTCTATTCTCAGTTATCAAATGTTTATCCACAGAAATAAAAAATCTTCTATGATCTTGTGCATCAGATGGTGAAGCTTATAAAGGATCTAAAGAAGGAGAATGAATTCTTGAAGAGCAAATGTGAGAATTCAGATGTTGCTCTTGTGAAGTTGATTGAGGAGGTAATGTCCAAACCTTCCTTGTACCTTCACGTGCATAACGTTCTTGCATGACGGTTAATTGAACCTTTGTTTGGTTTCCTCTCCAGCGCGAGTTAATGAAGAAGCAAGTAGATAGGTTCAAAAATCAAAAGGAGAAGCTGGAATCTCTGTGTCGATCATTACAGGCAGAAAGGAAACAAGGCCCCTCCGGTAGCACTCCTGATGCCACTTCTAACCAAACAAATCTGGCAAGTTTAGAATCATAGTTCTACGCGCTTCACGGTGCATGTGCTTTGCAGCTTGCCAAGATTTCTAGAGACAGGAAAATGGATATGTATGATGTTCCCTTGCGATTTTGTGAATTCTGGTTGAGCATATCACACGTCCGGCTATGTTCCGCCATTTGAGCCATCTGAAAGATATCTAAGCCCTAAGCGTGGAATAGAAGCAACTCAATTCTTGCTGAAATTGGGAAATTTTGTGTTCTGAACGTAAATCTTAATCTCTTGCTTTCATGGTACCGAGAGCTGATAACTGTGCATCCTAAACTGTTTACTTATTTCGGTGTTCTGGTATCTTAATACCAGTTGCTGGAAAGATAAGAAAACAAAATTTTTCACTTGATGTTTTTGTCGGAAGACCACTCCAAAATTAAAAAAAAGTACGCCGTCTGTGATCTGAACATCTCAACAACATATGGTACGATATACTTCAGTTATAACTACACAGAACAAAGAAACACTGAAATCACAGGTGGATTCAGTTGTGTTCACTATGGTCGATTTTTCTACACATGTAAATAAATATCAGTTTGTCACCAAACTGTCACAACAAAAAAGAAGTGTCAGAATTGAAAAAAACAATGGCGTATGGCCAAGAACCATGGGCCAAAACTCCAATGGGCATTTCTTCTAACAAAGAAGCGGCTATAAATGACACGCGTATCATGCCACACAAGATCTTATCCCCTGCAGTAGACCAAGCGTGTAATCCAAAAACAACCTGCATTGACATGAGCAAACATGAGCAACAGTTTGAGACTTGAGTGAGGACTGAGGCGAGGTAAGTGATTTTAATATTTTATCTTTCAAGAGTTGCTAGTTGTTACTTAAGTGGTCCAATCATAACTCCCAATACCTTGTACAGTTTCATTTGGATATGCGAATACGCCTAGAATAGATGGAGCAAGCTATTGCATCCATAGCTAAATTGGATTCAACAAAGCAGCAAAGATTGATGGACTAAGTTTTGTAGTTTTTTTAGTTCAAATACAATTTTAATGAGTAGAAAAAAATATCAACTCTTTGATAAATGATAAATTGTTATGACTTACTTGCTCAATCAGTAGCAACTTTCCTCCTGGCTGCCCTTGCGTTATCATACTCAAACTTGAGCACATCTGGAATGTGTGAAGTATCCTTTATATACAACCACCTCCCTACTGCACTCTCCTCAATCATTGGAAAATAATCAACAAGCATGGTGTTGACGATCCAATACCAGATAGCACCAAACACAAGGCCCACTACTGCGCCCGCAAATACCTAGTAAATTTAACAAATTGAAATTAAAAGAAATCAAAGAGAAATACAGCATGCTCTCTTTTATTTCAAACACTAGGTCTGTTGCCTGCAGAGAAATAAGCAACATTACCAGAGGAGCATATACAATTGAGGTAAGTATACTATCCAGAACAGGTGAACAGGAGCACCCAATTTTTAGGGACATCAATAACATGCAACCGCTCCATATGAAAAATTCATACCAAAACGATACAACACAGAGCATTATTAAAAGTGGATGATAAATTGCAGCGCAGATCATGAGGTACATATATGCACCGTAAGCATCCAGAAAACCAGGGAAGCAGTATGTAATGTTGACTCATGAACTATAGTGATAGCATTTGAATGCATTATTCTTTAAAGATCCTATCCTTTGAAATGGAAACACCATCAAGACTTCCTAACTTTTCCATGGCTTTGTTAATAATGGTTGGTTTTTGGAATTACTTTTTGTTAAGATTTGAACTAAGCTTACAGTTATGGAAACCAGCAATTGCATAGCAGGCTGGAAGGCATCCAGAAAATGTTTCGGTGAACCTTGTGCTCAACACATTCATTTTAGGTTCCTATTAACTATCAACAAGACCTTGAAGCTACAGTTTGACAATGCAACCAACCAATCTACCTCTCTATATGAAAGAACTGTGCAAAGCTTTCGCTAACAACTCAGAAGAGCTAAGATGTTGCAGCAGCCAAAACCTAGTATACCTCTAGCTGCCTTTGTCAATGTAAAGTAACCATAAAAGCCAATTTTTTACAGCCTCCATGAGCAAGAAACATAACATGTTGCTCCTGATCTTAAATTCTCCAGACCACAAAATTGTACCATCAGTTCCCTTTAACATTTAAGTAAACACATGAATGACTACTAACATTTATGGAAGTATATATACTTGTGACAAGACCAGTAATATCAATTATGTGTGTCAGAATTTCATTATACTATAATGCAACTATCTTCAAACCAAAAATGCGGTAGAAGTGTCCTAACTAAGCAAATTTACACCTGACGAATAGTTGTCCAGTCTTGCCCTGGGAATAAAAGTTTAGGAATTAAGCTAAGACACTATTCTTAGATTATTTTATCATTATGAACCAATCTCAATCTATGGCAGAAGTGAATCAATTTATAAAATAGTACACCAATATTTCCATCGCCATCAGATCGGATCCGGGATTCAGGGTCTCACCTGCGCGACGGTGTGGTACCCGAGATACACCCTGGACAGCATGGTGAGGAACGCGAGCGGCCAGGGCACGGCGGCGATCACCCGCCGCGCAGGGGATCGGTGGAGCGTGAGAAGCGAGAGGTAGGTGGCGAAGAAGAACATGTACTGCGAGTGGCTAGAGGGCCAGCCGTGGGAGTCGCATGCCTCGAGCAGCTCGCAGTAGGCCGGGCGGGACTGCGCAACGGAGTGCTTGATGAGCTCGTTGAGGAACTGCGAGGCGAGGAGCCCAGCGGCGAAGCAGATCCCCTGGAGCTCCCGGCGGAAGAGGAAGTGGGAGACGAAGCCCCCGAGGCTGATGAAGACCGGGATGAGGGAGACCCAGGCGAGGAAGAGGCCGAGCTTGTCGCCCCGGCGATAGCGGACGTGGGTGAGCGCGATGGCCTTGAGCGACGGCAGCACCTCCGCCGCCATCTCCTGGTACTCCGCCATGGTCACCACCCGGTACCGACCGCGAATAGGGTAGGGGGGGTCGCTGGGATTTGCGCCCTTGCGCGTGCGAAGTGGTCGAGGTGGTGGGGTGGGGTTGGGGAGGCGTGTGCGTGGCCGTGGAGAGGGGAGGAACCGGCCGGAGAGAGAGGAGGCACGGCCGGCGGGGACGCGCGGGGTATGGGTATTTGGGGGAAGTGAGGAAGGTGGCCGAGAAATACCGATGAGTCGGATGGTTCTGATTGTTTTAGAAAATAGGCTAATGAATCAGTCTTGGTGACGTGGTACTCGTATTTTTGGCAAACGCAGAAAAATCATAACATTACCTTTTTCTTATAAAATGTATAATTTCTTTTTTTATGACAAGGGTGTGCGCACAGAATTACACATGTACATATCTACAAATACACCCTTTTACCACATGGTCGAAGAGATGAAGACCAAAAATAAATCCTTAATATCCCTAATGTTTTTATCAAAAGTAATATCTAATTGTGATCATCAAGATTTATTTTTATTGGATGAACTCAGTTGCCATCATACCACGTACTTATTTAATCCTCAATGGTGGGGGACGAATTTAATCCTCTTGACGGAAGACAACCAAGGAGCCGGAGGTCTTTGCCCATCGTAAATAGCCTTCGGGCCCGAAACCCCTTGGGTGATTTGGCAGAAGCCGGAGGCCTACCAGAGAAGGAGCAGTACCACATGAGGAACTAAGCCTCCGGAGTATTGAGAGTAATTGGATGAATGATATCTTGATTCTTTTGATGATTACACCGTAGAAACTACGTATATACTGTGAGAATGAACGTCAGATGCATCTATTGGTAACAGTTGGGTTGATTCGGGAGGGACATCGGACAGTTTCCTAAGCAATTTGATCACATTTTAATTGGGTTGTAACACTCTCCCTTGATCAATTGTTATCTAGTAATCATCCTTGAGTCATCACTTGGAAAAACTCCTCAAAAAATTTGGTGAAAAAAATTTAAGGAGAAACCATTCTATAGATATGCCATTAAAACTCCTTTAAAACCTAGTGAGAAAAATAAGGAGAAAATAATATGACATATATGTGAAATCTCCCAGAGAAAGCCTTGTAGAAGAAAAAACTCATGGAGAATTTTAAATGATTATAACCATAGGGTCATAATTTAGTATAACTTCTCTAAAACCATATAGGAAAATATGAGAAGTTTATATATTATTGATATCTCCTCAAAAACCCATGTGGGAAAAACAGAGATATGATATATTTATTAATTTATGCTGTTATATTGTCTCATTAAAAACCTTTCTTAAAGAGGAAAAAAGAGTACAATATTTGCTTTGGACAGGTTTAGTCTAGAAGATTTACTCCCCCCTGATTCTTGCAAATCATGAAGTCGTCACATGCCAATTCCTTTAATATATTTCTGAAAAATGGAAGCTGGTAAGGACTTAGTAAACAAGTCTGCGAGGTTATCGCAGGATTTAGTTTGCAAGATACTAATTTCCCCCATTTTCTTGTAATTGATATGGAAAAAATAGTTTTGAGGCAATATGCTTGGTGATATTGCTCTTTATGTAACCTGTCTGTATTTGAACAACGCAAGCAGCATTATCTTCATAGATAATGGTAGGTGATTCAATAGAACCAATACCACATGATTGTTGGATATGGTTAATCACTCTGCAAAACCATACACATTCACGTGATGCTTCGTATAAGGCAATTATCCCAGAATGATTAGTGGATATAGCCACTAGAGTCTGTTTAGAAGACTTCCATGAGATAGCTATTCCACCATGTAAGAATACAAAGCCGGTTTGTGATCTGGCATTGTGGGGATCTGATAGGTAGCCAGCATCAGTATATCCTATGAGATCCATGTTTTTGTTTTTATTGAAAAACAAACCGAGATCTTGGGTGGCTTGGAGATATCGAAGGATATTCTTCACTCCCGCCCAATGGCATTTAGTTGGAGCTGCGCTATATCTAGCTAGTAGATTTACCGCAAATGCAATATCCGGCCGGGTGCAATTTGCAAGATACATTAGCGCTCCAATGGCACTGAGATATGGAACCTCAGGTCTCAGTATCTCTTCACCTTCGTCTCAAGGTTTAAAAGGATCTTTCTCTCTGTCAAGAGATCGAACAACCATCGGGGTTTTTGATGGATATGACTTGTCCATATTAAATTTTTCCAATATTTTCTAGACATAGGCGGCTTGATGTATAAGTATGCCTTTTGGAAGGTGCTTAAGTTGAATACCTAAGCAAAATTTGGATTTACCCAAATCTTTTATCTCAAACTCCGTCATTAGATGATTACGTGCCTCATCTATATCTTGTGCGTTGCCAATGATATTTAGATCATCAACATACACTGAGATTATACAGAATCCTGTTGAGGACTTCTTGATGAATACACATGGGCAATCATCATTGTTGAGTACTCTTTTTTTAAGAGTAACTCACTTATTCGGTTGTACCACATTCTTCCCAACTGCTTCAAGCCATATAATGACTTGTTAAGCTTTACACAATACATATTGCGATTTGTGTTTGGATTCGGAATTTGGATTCCATCAGGAATCTTCATGTATATGTCCGAATCAAGTGACTCATAAAGATATGCGGTCACTATATCCAGCAACTACAAAGATAGATGATTTTGTACTGCCAGAGATATTAGATATCGAAAAGTGATTCCACTCATCACTGGAGAATATGTTTCATTGAAAGCAATGCCAAGTCTCTGTGTGAACCCTTGTGCTACAAACCTTGCTTTATATCTCACCACCTCATTGTTTTCGTTGTGTTTTCGGACGAAAACCCATTTGAATCCAACAGGGAATGTTTTGGGAGGTGTTGGTATCACTTTTGTGAATACCTCTCTTTTCATAAGCGAGGCAATTTCCGCTTGGATTGCGTCCTTCCATTGATTGTAGTCTGAGCGCTTTCTGCACTCTGCCATGGTCTTGGGATTTGGATCGTTTTGAAGGTTACTTGCAATCATTGCAGAAAAATAATTGTCAACAATTGTAGTCTTTCTATCCTAAGATTCTCCAGAATCAATATAATTTGTGAAAATTGCATGGACCCCTGTTAACTTATTGTTATTTCCCAAAACATTTGAGTCAGGGTTTTTTGATGTCCCAGCATCAGTAATAGAGTGCACTGTTGATCTGGGTTCATGGATCCTGAGGCTTTCATCAACTTGACGTTGATCTGCATTTACTGTATCAGAAGATTTATTCTTCTGTTTATTTTATCGCTTGCAAGAAGCTGTATCCACCTTAGGTGCCGTACTTCTCTCCCTCTTATTTTGAACTGAGAGTTAAGTAGTTCTCGATGGTATCTCCACTCTTTCTGGCACATTTTTGGTAGGATTATAAAATTTTGTGACACCTTTGTAATCAGTAAATGCATTTGGCAGGTTATTTACAATGTTTTGCAAATGAATAATTTTCTAAACTTGAAGTTTAGTTTCTTGAGTACGTGAATCCAATGCTGAAATGCCTTGAGCATTCCAATCAATTTCCAGGCATTCTTTTTGTACTTGAAATCTCCCCCTAATGCTGAGAAATGTTCTTCATTGAAGATACAGTCAGCGTACCGGGCTGTAAACAGGTACCCTGTAAGGGGCTCAAGGTATTTTATGATTGACAGAGATTTATATCCCACATAGATACCGAGTTTCCTGTGTGGGCAACCGAACTTCCGCAGATGGGAAATATCTGGTGGATTTCCACGTACTAGTTGTAGGGGGGAGTTACTATGGTAAGCAATTGGACGCAATTGTATTAAGTCAGCAGCATGTAAAACTGCATGACCCCAACAAGATGTTGGTAAATTACAATTTTGCAACAATGGTCTTGCTATGAGCTTTATTCTCTTAATAAGATATTCAGCTAAACCATTTTGCGTGTGAACATATGGAATAGAGTGCTAAACTTGGAATCATATGGAACAGAGTGCTAAACTTGAATTCCAAGGGCCATACAATAATCATTGAAGGCACGAGATGAGAATTCAGCAGCGTTGTCCATTCGAATTAATTGAATTCAATGTTCAGGATAATGTGCTTGCAATTTAATAATTTGAGCAATCAATTTGGCAAATGCATGGTTTCGTGTGGATAAAAGACACGCGTGTGACCATCGTGTAGATGCATCAATTAAAACCATGAAGTATCTGAACGGTCCACTTAGTGGTTGTATAGGACCACATATATCACCTTGAATGCGTTCAAGGAATTTTAGTGGCTCAACTCTAATCTTAAGGTAAGAGAGCCTTAAAATCAATTTTCCAGTGGTACATGAGGTGCACACAAAATCTAAAAATTGTGGGAATTTATTGCTCTAAAAAGCATGACCAATTGAATTGCTGATAATTTTCCGCATCATCCTTATACCAGGATGGCCAAGATAATCATGCCAAATTTGGAATATGTCAACATTCTGAAAAATTACCTTATATGCAATGTGTTGTACAGGCTTGATGTACGTCTAGTACAATCCAGAGGATAAAGATGGAATTTTTTCAAGCACTTGTTTGCCATATCCGTTGTTTTTGGTTAAGAGGAGATATTCCTCTTTGTTATCATCTTGGGTTTCGATATGGAAACCATTCTGACAGATATCTCTATAACTTAATAGGCTACGAGTAGAATCGGGATACAGTAATGCATCTTCAATTGTCAATTGAGTACCCATTGGGAGCGTGATAGAGGCACGACCAGAGCCAACTATCGTTGCATCACGTCCAGCGATTGTTAAAATACTTCCTTGTCTCTTTGTAAGAGTCAAGAAATATTTTGTGTCCTGAAGTATAAAGTTTGTGGTTTCACTGTCCACAAGGCATAATTTCTCCTCCATTGGATTGAATCCTGTAAATTTATATATAGAAAGAAGAATTTGATATAAAATTCTTGTCAGATATATAGACTATGTACAAACATTTATTTAAAACTGAATATGTTCGGTACATTATTGTAGCATACTAGCTTACAATATATGTGACAACTTAGTATTATTACAACACATACTAGGACATTATTAACATAGTATCTATGTTATTGGGAGACTATATAAGGTTTCCAAACAGATCTTGTGAAGTAAACTCCACAGGCATGTTGTCATTGGTCATGGGTTCACCCAGTTGAGGAGAGGCCACGATGCTCTTGAGTTTCTCTAGAAACTTCTGAGAACAGTTTGCTCCACCGGTGTTGTCGGTTTGGAGGTTGAAGTGTGATTCAATCCTCTCATCTTGAGCAGGCTTGCCTTTGGCCATAGATTAAAGGTATAAGTTGATAAGATGTCTGGGGGTACGATATTTCTTAGTTGTATAGCTGTGACAGCCACACTTCTTGAAAGTGCATCTAACCCCTAAGTGGGTTTTGATGGATTAATGACAAAGCGGTTAAGAGACTAATAAGTTTATCGAGAATTGTGCAGAGAATTAGTCCCAGGTTGCTTGATGTGGTGCATGGAGACCCCCACAAAGACATGACGCAAAACGGCGAAGCGACTCGGAGTTTATTTTAAATTCTTTTGAATTTTCTTTTGAGTCGAGGAAAAACCGTACTATCAAGAGGGGTTACAAGCAGTGTTCTAAAACCACTCAAGTGATTAAGATCCAAATAGCTGAGAGTCCATCATTTTGGCACAACACATACACTTGGGATGGGCTAGTTTCAGTGTTAGGGTCGAAGGTTCCTACCCCTGGGGTCGGAGGCTCCGACCAGCTCTCTCAGCCAGAGACTAAGTGTTGGCCCAAGGTTCCTACCTCTGGGGTCGAAGGCTCCGACCAGCTCTCTCGGCCAGAGACTAAGTGTTGGCCGGAGGTTCCTAACTCTAGGGTCAGAACCTCTTGGCCAAAATCTGTGAGTAACGGCTAAGTGACGTATGCCAATGCCTATAAAGCCCAAACTTGGTTTCTAGCAGTTGGTTGGCCATTCCACTTTATTTCCACTGACTCCTAGCCTCTCCTAAGATTTTTTTAGCTCTCCCAACTAGTTCTAGTGCATTCTTTGTGATTCTTGTGAGGATCTAGTGGGAAATTGAGTGAGTGTTGTTGAAAGAAGGCTAGAAGGATCTTGTGCACTTGAGGAGGACGTGGATTGGCTGCTTGGAGCTTATTTCTCTTGGAGGGAAACCTCCTAGACGGTTAGGCATCTCCCGCGAGCTTCCTCGAGTTGTAGATTGTCCCGGAAAAATTTGTGAAGATTAACCTCGCCTCCCCAAGGAAAAGAGGTAAATTCTAGTAGATACCAAATTGATTTTGAGTAAGAGACCTCGCTCATCCAAGTTTGCTCCAAAAGTGGATGAAGGATTCTACTTGGATATGAGTCAAATGCTCACGCCTATCGTGTTTTCAACAAAGTCTCTGGAATTGTTAAAACCACGAGAGATATGATATTTGATGAAACTAACGGCTCCCAAGTAGAGCAAGTTGAGCTTGAGATGCTAAGTGAAGGAGTCACGGAACACGACATAGAGAAAAAGGCAATTGGAGAGGTGAGGCCGTTAGAAGAGTCAGAGGAGCAAAGAGAGACCGAACAAGCTCCTTCCACTCAAGCGGCGCCTTCAAGCACAAGAGTTGATCAAGATGATGATCTAGCACGAGTGGATGGGATCGATGCCGAGGGCACTAGTGAGCCAAGAGGCACCGTGTGAGCTCAAGTCCCCTCGGTGCACCATCCAAGAATTCACCACACCGTGTAAAGAGATCATCCCGTCGACAACATTCTTGGTGATATCCAAAGAGGGGTAACCACTCGCTCTCGGGTCGCTAACTTTTATGAGAATTACTCCTTTGTCTCGTCTTTAGAGCCAATTAGGGTGGAGGACGTACTTGGTGATCCGGATTGGGTGATGGCCATGCAAGAAAAGTTGAACAACTTCACCCGCAATCAAGTGTGGTCATTAGTGGAGAGACCCAAACAAAACGTCATCGGCACCAAGTGGGTCTTTCGCAACAAGCAAGACGAAAATGGAGTAATTACTCGCAACAAAGCACGGTTAGTGGCTCAAGGGTTCACTCAAGTCAAGGGCCTCGACTTCGGTGAAACCTTTGTGCCGGTTGCTCGCCTTGAGTCCATTCGAATTCTATTAGCTTATGCCGCTAACCATGATTTCAAGCTTTATCAAATGGACGTCAAGAGTGCGTTTCTCAATGGACCAATCTCCGAGTTGGTATATGTGGAGCAACCGCCCGGGTTTGAAGATCCCAAACATCCAAATTATGTCTACAAGGTTCACAAGGTGCTCTACGAGCTCAAGCAAGCCCCTAGAGCTTGGTATGAATGTCTTCGCGACTTTCTACTAAAAAATGGCTTTGAAATAGGCAAAGCCGATACTACTCTCTTCACTAAGAAATTCAAGAATGATTTATTTGTGTGCCAAATTTATGTTGATGACATAATTTTTGGCTCTACTAATCCCTCTTTTAGTGAAGAGTTTAGCAAGATCATGACTAGGAGGCTCGAGATGTCGATGATGGGGAGCTCACTTTTCTTCCTTGGACTTCAAGTCAAGCAACAAAAGGATGGAATCTTCATCTCGCAATCAAAGTATGTCAAGGATATTCTCAAGAAATTCGAGATGGAGGGAGCCAAGCCCATCAAGACTCCAATGCCAACAAATGGGCATCTCGACATCGACGACAACGGCAAACCGGTGGATCAAAAGGTATATCGCTTCATGATTGGATCTCTTCTTTACCTTTGTGCATCTAGACCTGATATTGTGCTTAGTGTGTGCATATGCGCTCGCTTTCAAGCGGCGCCTAAAGAATGTCATCTTATTAATTTCGGTCTTTGGTATCCTAAGGGTTATGATTTTGAGCTAATTAGATATTCCGATTCCAATTATGCCGGGTGTAAGGTTGACCGCAAGAGCACAACGGGGACTTGTCAATTCTTTGGACGGTCTCTAGTTTCTTAGGCCTCCAAGAAGCAAAACTCTATTGCCCTATCCACCACCGAGGCAGAGTACATAGCCGCCGGCTCGTGTTGTGCTCAACTCTTTTGGATGAAACAAACTCTTCAAGACTATGGCTATACAATGACCAAAATCCCACTCCTTTGTGACAATGAGAGCGCCATCAAAATAGCCAATAATCCCGTCCAACACTCAAGAACCAAACATATTGACATACGCCATCACTTCTTGAGAGACCACGAAGCCAAAGGAGATATCGCCATTACCCATGTGAGAACCGAACACCAACTTGCCGATATCTTCACCAAGCCCTTAGATGAGAAGAGGTTTTGCGAGCTTAGGAGTAAGCTCAATATCTTAGATTCTCGAAACATTGCATGGCTAAGTGCTTGACTAATCAATAGTCAAGAATGGGTCAAAAGAATGTCAATCAAAGTGAGCTTCTATGTTTTTAAGGCCTCTTCTTATATAGAAAATGATCTTAACACTAAGAATGGAGCTCCAACATTTTCCAACTCATTTTCTCAAAATATTGCGAAAATCCTTGTGTGATAGTTCTCCATTGTGAAAATTTGGTTCTTTTCATTGTTGATCTTCATTTGTGACCATTGTTGTGTACTTATTGATTACTGCTGGTCATATATGGGTCAACGAAAAATCATGTCCACTTCCTTTGGGCCAAAATACCTAGTTTTCCTCTTTCCAGAAAAGTCTAGTCGGAGGTTCCGACCTACTGACCGAAGGCTCCAACCGAATATTCCTAACCAAAAATCTGGCCGGAAGCTCCGGCACCTGAGCCTGGAGGTTCTAGCCCACCGTCGGTTTTTACCCCCTGTGGGCGGCTAGGAGCTCTTCTCTCTCCTCATTTCATCCCCTCTCAGCCCTAACTTCCTCCCATTATTAAGAGGGATGATGATGCCGCCAGTGGTAATACCGAGATTATTGCTCCTGATGATGAGACCAGCACTGTAGGCAGTACAACGTTCAGCGACACTGAGATCATCCCCTCCAACGTTGACTGAGTCCTTTCTTCCCCTGGTTTTCCTCTCTTTTTGGTGCCTTGATGCCAAAGGGGGAGAAAATTCAGAATGAAGGGACCTCCTCTCACACTTTTGTTGGCTGCTCTGCAGTGTGGCCGGAACCTCCGACCATTAGGCCGGAGGTTCCAACCCCCCTCCTGTCTTTAGGATTTTTAGACTTCCTATTGGCCTTTGGACATGTATTGACCATATTTTGTGATGTAATGAATGCTTAATTATGGCTTTAGTTCAATTTCAGCATTTAAATCTATTCTTGTGATGCCATACAATATGATGTGATGTTTATTTTTCATGTGTTGTGTGTTTGCCATGTCATATGCATTATCATGTCACACTTTGCACCCCACGGATGAAAATAGATGAATGAGGCTTTCCATATTTTTCAAATACTCAATATGCATATATACTTCACTCTCACTAATATATGCATATTTCTAGGGGGAGCCAAATTCATCTTCTTTCATTCAAAATCAAGTTTATATATTCATTCTGTTGTAAGCTTTAACCGTGTTGTCATCAATCACCAAAAAGGGGGAGATTGAAAGTGCATCTAACCCCTAAGTGGGTTTTGGTGGATTAATGAGAAAGCGGTTAAGGGACTAATGAGTTTATCGAGAATTGTACAGAGAATTAGTCCCAGGTTGCTTGGTGTGGTGCATGGAGACCCCCACAATGACATGACGCAAAATGGCGAAGCGACTCGGAGTTTATTTTAAATTCTTTTGAATTTTCTTTTGAGTCGAGAAAAAACCGTACTATCAAGAAGAGTTGTAAGCAGTATTCCAAGACCACTTAAGTGCTTAACATCAAATAACCGAGAGTCCATCATTTTGGCACAACACATACACTTGGGATTGGCTAGTTTCAGTGTCAGGGTCGGAGGTTCCTACCCTGGGGGTCGGAGACTCCGACCAGCTCTCTCGGCCAGAGACTAAGTGTTGGCCGGAGGTTCCTACCCCTGAGGTCGGAACCTCCTGGCCAAAATCTGAGTAACGGCTAAGTGACGTATGCCAATGCTTATAAAGGCCAAACTTGGTTTCTAACCGTTGGTTGGCCATTCCACTTCATTCCCACTGACTCCTAGCCTCTTCTAAGGTTCTTTGAGCTCTCCCAACTAGTTCTAGTGCATTCTTTGTGATTCTTGTGAGGATCTAGTGGGAAATTGAGTGAGTGTTGTTGAAAGAAGGCTAGAAGGATCTTGTGCACTTGAGGAGGACGTGGATTGGCTGCTTGGAGCTTATTTCTCTTGGAGGGAAACCTCCTAGATGGCTAGGCGTCTCCCGCGAGCTTCCTCGAGTTGTGGATTGTCCCAGAAAAATTTGTGAAGGTTAACCTCGCTTCCGTAAGGAAAAGTGGTAAATTTTAGTAGATACCAAATTGATTTTCGTGGTCGCTTGGTGAGACAAGGGGTCAATCGAGACCTGGCTCTTTGGAGCTCCTCAACGGAGACGTAGTATCTTTGTGATCCGAACTTCGGGAAACATCTTTGTCTCAATTGTGCTTGCTCGTTATTGCATTAATTTGTCTCTACACTTAGTTGCATTTATCTCCTACCCTATTCTTTGCCTACACTTGATCTCTATCAATCTATCGGTTATTAAAGTGTCTTGGTAGAGTCAGAACATTAGGGTCGGAACCTCCGGCGTTCTTGGCCGGAACCTCCGACTGGCCCTCTTGGCCAGCCCGAGAGAGCCGGTCGGAGCCTCCTACCATTTTGGTCGAAGGTTCCTACCAGTATTTTACCGCTGCATTTGGAGAATTTTTCAGGAACGCCTATTCACCCCCCTCTAGGCGACATCAACGGGCTTTCACTTCTGACAAATGTCAGATTTATTTTTGTTCTTGAAATTGTCTTTTCTTTTTTGGAATCCACGAGATCTTTGCTTTCTGTTGCATTTGCGTTACCCCTAAAGTTCTTTGGATGGTTTCTATTACCATCGAACTTTGGTTTATTCTAATCATGTATATTCGTATGTACTTCAGGCAAGGGTGCTGCCCCAACAAGGCGTTACTGATTATTCCTTAACAGGAGTTCATCATGCTTTTCAGCCTAAGTTATTACGTGCATCAGATCAAAATAAGTTTGGTAATTTGCAGCACGCCATTGGTGCTGTAAGACCCGGTCTGCGGGGAGCATGGTAGAGAGTGTCTTCTCTATCTTCCTCGCATCAGTAGGTTCTTTTTCACAAAACCGCAACTTTGAGCAAATGTTATGAAGAGCATGATTGTATGCTTCAACTGTTTTAAAATCTTGTAGCCGGAGATGTGCCCATTCATAGTTAGCCTCTGAAAGTATCACAGCTTTCTGCTGTTCATACCTATTTTTGAGTGCTAACCATAGGTTTCATGGATTCTCCTGATAGAGATACTCTGCATTTAAATCTAGATGTATATGATTTCTTATAATATATAAGACAGTATACATCACATTAGGAGCAATATTAGGCGGAGCTTCTCCTTCAGGAGGATCAAGTATCACTATCAACATACTTCGAGTGGCTAGGCTAATCTTGACATCCATTGCCCATGTATGGTAGTTGTGGCCATCAAGAGTGAGAATCTCAAACTCTTTGGCGGCCATCTTAGTCCTATATAAGAAATACTATGAATTGATTAATTTACAAGGAGTAAATTAATTTTGTATGGTAATGGTTGTAATAATATGCAAATATCTGAATACAAGATATGTCTTGCATCTATAATAGCGTAGACCTCAAGTATGGAATATAACCCTATGGACGAGGTGTCTCGTTGCTAATGGCATAGTCTACAAAATTTATAGTAGATGCCTTAGTCTCCATAGTTTTGAGTTATATTCATGTATATCGAAAATCATGTCTTAGTGGTAAATACCAAATTTTTAAATGAGTTGTCTCATTAATTTGGGCATAACCTACAAAATGTTGTAGTAGATGCCAAAAAGGCATAGTCTACAAGTGTGTTGTAGTAGATACCGTTGACATAATCTACAAAGTATTGTAGTAGATGTCGTTGGTATAATCTACAAATATTTTGTAGTAGTTGCCATTGTCATGATTTTCAATAAATAGAGGAATTTCTAGTGATATTATGCATGTGAATTCCAATGGAATTAAGTAAAATAACTTAATTAATGGGAATTCAAAACTTAAATTGCAAAAATTAATAATTTGCATAATTTAAATATGGTCGATAATTAAATTGCGAGAAAATAAATTAACTGCAATAAAATAATAGTCCCAAATATGTAAAATGTTATTGGAAATACACGTGGACATCCACTTTGAACATTTACATAAAATCCAGTACTCATAGGGTCTGGATTGTAATTATAACAAAACTGTTACAATTAGTAACGAATATAGGGACTTATACATAAAACACTAGGGTATTTTATAGTTTTATTTAACTATAGGGCCTAAACTACAAAATGTATACAACCTGGGCCTGGGCCTAGCCGGCCTTTCGGCCTCTTTGTGGGCGCGCGCAGGGGGGTAGTGGGCCTCGGCGACTGGCCCATCCGGCCTTTATAGAGGGGATCGGGGGGAAGGAGCAAACCCTAACTGCTCCTCCCTCCCCCACTGTCCAGGCGTCGCCGCCGCCGTGGGGGATACGGCCTCTCCAACCGGCGCGGCTGGCCAACACCGGCGCCGGCGAGGGGCCGCCTTCCCCCTGTGCTTCCCCGTCTCCCTCTAGGCCGAGGAAGATGACTCCCCCGAAGAGAAGTCCCCTTCTTTCTTCTTGATGAAGCCATTGGAGTTCTTGGGCGCCAGCGTCGGACGGAAGAGGCCGGGACGGCGGTTCGCCGTGGCACCGGCGTGGACTCGCCGGCGGTAAAGGGGATGAGCACCACTCCGAGCCGCCAAGGTCCGGCGAACATCGGCGGCTTGGGCCGCCATCCTTCTTCCCGACTTGCCACCATCGGCGCGGGCGACAGGTGGCGCCGGCGGTTCGGCGACGGGCGGCGCGACGGAGTCGGCGACTGGTGGCGCGACGGAGGAGGCCGTGCGCGGGGTCACTGTGTGCCCTTGATGTCGCACCTATGCGCGGGCCATAAGGATTGGAGGACGAACCTCATGCTCCGCCATCTGTGGCCGGTGGAGATGTAGTTGCCCTTTGGGGGTGGTGGTGGTGCCGCAACGGGGGCTTCGTCGCGGGCGTGGACGGCATCAATAGCGTCCACGGCAGCCTGTACGGTGGCGGTTTCCATGGTCGGCTTCATCACCACCCATGTCGCACTAGATCGGTGACGTCTCAGTGCGGCTTCAACCCGTCGGCGAGCCTGGCGGTTACTCCGGTCTCCGGATCTCCCTCTAGGGCGTCTACGGAGGAGACGGTGCAGATTCTCGCCAAGGGCTTCAATGGAGGAGAGAACACCGTGCATTGCTGCACGGTGATGCAGGCAAAGATGCAGGCAAAGGTGAAGTTTGTCGAATTTTTTCATGACATACCTCCCTTTTCTGCCTTTCTTCCTTCTTCTTCTCTATCAACTCAATGGAGTTCAACGTGGCTGATAACGTATTGAGAGTAATTGGATGAATGATCTCTTGATTCTCTTGATGATTACACTGTAGAAACTATATATATATATACTGTGAGAATGGATGCCAGATGCATCCGTTGGTAACAGTTGGGTTGGTTCGGGAGGGACATGTCCTCTCCCAAACAGGCGGTTTCGTGGGCAATTTGATCACATTTTAATTGGGTTATAACACAGAGCACACTATGGAGCTCCTCTGAAGATGTGACCCCATGGCTGGTTGGCCTAACCAGTCGGAGGGGATCCGGCCAATGGGGCGAGGGCTCATTAAGTGAGGACCAGGCCTGCACGTCATTTGGTTGGCCATCCTATAAGGCGGACATTCAATGGCACCACCTAGCAGTCCTGGCCCACCAATTCTCGGTGGGGGTGCGGCTTCGCACAGCGTCCTCGGCTCTGGGAGAACCATCGAGGACGGGATGACATGTGTTAATCCCATCTTGACAGGTGCGGACCCACCTATGTCGGGAGCCGGAAGGGTCTTGAGTGTCAGACCTGAAAATCGATCTAATTGAAAATTATTATGGATAAATGGAAATATAAAAATATACTTAAAAAGTTATTTGTGAAAGTGTTTAAAAAATATTCTGAAATTTTCAATATTAAAAATCCCAAGTTGAAATTTTAATTAATGCTTAGATGCTTTTATATTCCCTAGGGTCTTATTGAAATATTTTAAGTATTTATAATAATAAATCTTCTTTTGTTTCATGATGTGTCTTGCCTCTGTTAAATTTCCCATGATTTAACAAACTCTCTAAAATTTTTTCGGAGCTCCAGAATTAATTTAAATGTAATAAAGATCATTTTAGTAAATAAATAAATAGAAAATAAAATCCTTTTCCTTTTCCCTCTCTGGGTCGTTTCCGAAAACTCTAAAATCTCCTCGAAATCAGGAACCGGAGTCCTCGAATTTTTTCTGTTTCGAAACCCTAAAATCTCCTATATACCTTCGACTCTCAGAAATTCCTTTTCTTTAAAATTCCTTTTGAAGATGAACCCCAAATCTCAAGAATCTTCCGAGATTTGGCCTAATTTTAATCTCCATAAAATATCCTCGTCAATTCCTTCATCCTAGAATATTTAAAATATCCTGAATATTCCAATTCTTGAGTTCTCAGGAAATATCCTCCGAATACCAAGTCGAGGAATATTTCCCATATTCTGAATATCTCTAAAATTCCCAATATTCCAAACTCCACAAAATATTCCCCGATTTTCGAATCCCCGAAATATTCTTATATTTTGGATATTTAATTAGTCATCTAATACTCCAATTTCTCGCCCTCAGTAAAATATCTCCATTCACCAAACCCCACGAAATATGTTCCATTCTCTAATTCCTTCCAAATATTTTTCGAATCCCAAAAATGTGTCGGGATTCTAAATATCCCAATTTTCCAATCCTCATAAAACATTCCTATTTTCCCGATTCCCAATATATATATATATATATATATATATATATATATGTATATACATATATATATATATATATACATATATATATATATATCGATATTCGGAATATTCCATAATTCTGAATATTTTCAAAGGTTCCAACTCAAAAATATTCCTTGGAATTCTTTAAATCCTCAAAATTCCAATTCTTGCAAATTTTGAATTTTTCTAGAAAACACCTTCATTCTTTTCCTTTTTTTTTCTTTTCCCCGTTCTCTCTCTTTTCCTTTATTCTTTTTTCCCCTTCCTTCTTCCTTTTCCCCTCTTCTTCCTCCTTCATCTTCTTCCTCTGGTTCTCCCCCCCTCTTTCTCGGTTGGCCCCAAGC
Source organism: Oryza meyeriana var. granulata (assembly GCA_003991445.1). Taxonomy (NCBI): domain Eukaryota; kingdom Viridiplantae; phylum Streptophyta; class Magnoliopsida; order Poales; family Poaceae; genus Oryza; species Oryza meyeriana. Next base: position 43,746 of record RYFJ01002174.1, read on the forward strand.
CGAGCTCTCCCGGGCCCGACCTGCGCCTGCTCTCCCCGGCCTGCTCCTGCGCCTCCGCCAGAGCCCAGCCCAATGACGCTGCAGCCGCCACCGCCCCAACCCGGCCCACTCCGCCTGCTCCTCTCGTGTAGCTGCCGGACTCTCACCGCCACCCCCTGCACCCTAGGCACCGCCCTAGCTTCTGCCGCTGTCGCCAAGCGCTGCCCTCTGCTTTCACAAGCTGCGCGCCGCTCTGGCCACCCAGCGCCGTCACCGCCGCTCAGTTTCAATCGCGCCGCCGTCGCTTGCTCATCTAGTCGCCACTGCCTACCGGGGTCGCTGCCCTCCATGTGCTTCGTCGCCACCGGTGAGCTCGTCGACGCCACTGTCCTTTTTCCCCTCTGCCAGCCGTCGTCGTCGGCTTCTCCTTGTTCCAGCGTCCGGCCCCATCTTGGCCTCGCCTCCCCCTGTTTCAATCGGCGTCGCCGCCCTCTCCACCTCGGCGCGCCACCGACGGCCGTCTTTGCCGTCCCTGCCGCCGGTCGTCGCCGTCGTGCCATCGAACACCCTCGGCCTCGGCCACGTCGCGCCACGGGCACGGGCGCCCGATCTCCCTCCTCGGGCCACTAACTGACGTGTGGGCCCATCAGCATCTCCTTCCCCTATGACAGACATGTGGACCCCACGTATAGTTCCCTAAGAAATCCCGGCCGTCCAAATCTCAAGATCAGATCAGAGCCACTAGATCTACATCAAAATCTCGGAGTAAACCCTAACCGTCCGATCGCCTTAGATTCATCTTAGTTGTCAGGTTATCATCACCGTGGATCCATGCCACCTTAGCCTTAGCGGCTATCTCAGCATGCACCTCAGCCGCCACATCATCTCTTTGTCCACGTGGCAGTATACCTGATCGGTCCACCATTCTCTCTCTCCTCTGTTTCATGGACAAGGTCCATCATGAGCCCTGCCTATGACAATGGGTCCCACTCCAATATTCTATCTGAAATAATTCCTTTATTAATTATTTTTCAAAGGGATATTTCAGAGAATATTTCTTTTCAATTCTTTTTGGATTTTCTCTAAATTCAAATTTCCGAAGGCCGTAACTTTTCCATACGAACTTTGATTTGACGCGTTCTTCTTCCTAAATTTATCTAAAATCATGATCTACATGTTTATGTACTATTTATTCTGAGTTTCATAGTATTTTTCCTCGTTTTGTGTGTAGTCACGTATTTTCACCGCTTCGGAGGATCGCGAAGATCGAGGAAGTGTTCGGAAGACTTGTTGAAGACTTTACTATTGCAAGGCAAGTCACACGACAATTCCTTGAGCATGTTGATGTTATTTGTGAAAACTATTTTATTTTAACAATATTGTATCCAATGTTTTGGAATGACATCATTACGGGTATTTGTTTATTATCCTATATTCCTTGATTATGGCTATTTTGCTATTAATACCTTTACGCTGATACCCTGGGTGATTAATGTTGACTAGCTAGATGTTTAATTAATTATCTAGCTAGATTATTTAGGTTCTGCTTAGCCAATGCTTAGAAAGACTAGTGTTATTTTATGTGGGAAAGTATTCATTCACCCTGATTAATTAATGATTAATGGTTATTATTTTCACGACAGTTGGTCGTGGTTGATTAATTAAACTTGCCAACTAAAACTTGACTGATGGTGGGTTGTGAACACATGGAATGATGTTGTTGCTAGTGGTGCTTATTGAAAGCTCGTTGATGTGGCCTAGAGGGGGAGTGAATAGGTGTTCCTGAAAAATTCTCGAATGCAGCGGTAAAATTCTGGTAGGAACCTCCGACCAAAATGGTAGGAGACTTTGACCGGCTCTCTCGGGCTAGCCGAAGGTTCTGGCTAAGAACGCCGGAGGTTCCGACACTGATGTTCTGACTCTACCAAGACATTTCAATAATCGATAAATTGACAGAGATCAAGTATAGTGCAAATAATAGGGTAGCAGATAAATGCAGCCAAGTGTAGAGACAAATTAATGCAATAACGAGCAAGCACAATGGAGACACAAAGATTTTTTTCCGAAGTTCGGATCACAAAGATCCTACATCTCCGTTGAGGAGCTCCAAAGAGCCGGGTCTCCATCGACCCCTTGCCTCACCGAGCGACCACGAAGATTAGCTTAGTATCCACTAGAATTTATCTCTTTCCTTGCGGAGGTGAGGTTAACGTTCACAAACTCTTCCCGGGACAATCCACAACTCGAGGAAGTTCGCGAGTGACGCCTAACCGTCTAGGACGTTTTCCTCTAAGAGAAATAAGCTCCAAGCAGCTGATCCGCATCCTCCTCAAGTGCACAATATCCTCCTAGCCGTCTCTCAACAAAACTCACTTAATTCCCTATTAGATCCTCACAAGAATCACAAAGGTGGCACTAAAACTAGTTGGGAGAGCTCAAAAGATCTTAGGAGAAGCTAGGAAACAGTGGAATAGAAGTGGAATGGCCAAGCCACGGCTAGACACAAGGTTTGGGCTTTATAGGCATTGGCATACGTCACTTAGCCATTACTTACAGATTTTGGCCAGGAGGTTCCGACCCCAGGAGTAGGAACCTCCGGCCAACACTTAGTCTTTGGCCGAGAAGGTTGGTCGGAGCCTCCGACCCCAGGGGTAGGAACCTCTGACCCTGACACTGAAACTAGCCCAACCCAAGTGTATGTGTTGTGTCAAAGTGATGGACTCTCAGCTATTTGGATCTTAAGCAGTTAAGTGGTCTTGGAACATTGTTTGCAACCCCTCTTGATAGTACGGTTTTTCTACAACTCAAAAGAAAATTCAAAAGAATTTAAAATAAACTCTGAGTCGTTTCGCCGTTTTACGTTATGTTTTTATGGGGGTCTTCATGCACCACACCAAGCAACCTGGGACTAATCTCTGCACAATTCTCGAAAAACTCATTAGTCCCTTAACCATTTTATCATTAATCCACCAAAACCCACTTAGGGGCTAGATGCACTTTCACTCATGGCACTTAAGGACCGGTTCGCGGACTACTTGTTGCGAAGCAATATTCATAATAACCACAAGCCAGAATGGGTAATGGTGGGAACTAAAGTGTGATCTGTTCAACCGGAGGCCCCACGGTGTATTGTGGCTATGTCAATAAGACCACCATGGCAGTTGGGCGTTGGGCAGTCTCCCTGCCTAGGAACCTGATCAACCCTACCGGAGACAGGTGGTCCAGTGGGTGGCACGTTTGTTGTACGGGTTTTATGGAGGGTCTTGTCATAATCTCTATTCGTGTACTTTTAGGTATTGCGATGCATGACTGATATGATGTTGAGATTGTGTCTAGTGGGTAAATTGGTACATCTCTAGCCTGAGTAAAACTATTCGAATAGCCATGCCCGCGGTTAATGAGCGGCCTAGTAATGTTTTTCGTGATTAATCTCACACTATTCATTAATGGTAATTAATGATGGAATCTTGATAGCTCCAGTTTGGAGGGTTATGGTTTTGGGCCTGAACTGTATCAGAGTACTGTTCAGTGTTTGGTTTAATATTGATTAATAATTAAACTATACCGTTTTTGATGTTTTAAGTGCAAATGTTTTAAGTGTTATTTATGCAAATAAACCATACTATGCCTTTTCTTTAGGGTCATGTTGCATTATTTTGCATTCTATGTGTGGCTTGTTGAGTACGGTGGATAATACTCAGTCTTGCTATATTACAATCATTAGAGTGAAGATTTCACTTGGAAGGAGAAGTTTAGTGTTTGGTTTATACCCCAGTTGATCCGCATGTGGCTTGGTGCTGAAGCTACGCTAGTTACCGTTTCGCTGCTGTTTACTTCTGTGTGAGGACTAAATGCCTCTTTTGGAAGTATTTATCATTTATCGTTTGTCAAATTATCGATTTGTATAGCTTGGCTGATCTCTAAACGAGGATTTACTGTACAAATTAACTTTGGAAATTTTGGTAAATTTTCAGGCATGACATTGACCAAGTAGCTAGCCCCTTAACAAGGAGGCAAAATGACCAATCTACCCTCAATAGGGACACCTGGCATAGGGAGAAATCGTCAGTATCTATGTAACCCTGGATAGGTCTGACGTAACTTTGCCACTCCAACTCGAGGGGCTATATAAATGGAGAATGGCATATGTGAAGGGGGTTGGATCTAGATTAAAACCACAATTGTTAGTTCCATCCACAGGAAAGGAAGCACTTAGTTGCTGGGGCAATTTCATTACCTCAACACTCAAAGTTCTTGGAATTAGTCTTTGGCGATGCTAATCGATATAAAGATCAAATATCAAATTACCTCTACGTGTGATGGTGAAGTCGTGGGTATGTTCTATTCAGTGGTCTTCAAATTTTTTAGTTAGGTAGCAGGTAAAACATATTATTAAGCGGATTATTATCAGAGATTATCTAATTGAATATATAGATAAATCAAATATTTCAAAAAATAAACTTAAGAAACAACTTAAAAACAAATGGTCTCAGCAATGCCGTAGAAGAAAAGTTTTTTTAATAAAATATTTTTAAAAAGAATTATTGTGGGCACCCCGGAAATACATTATAGAGAGTAATTAATATGACAACGCAAAATATCTAGATGGATAAGATCTCGAATAAAAACCAAATAAATGCAGTAACCATCCATCCTCATCGCAGCCTTGTCATAATATTTATCCATTCATAATACAAATCCAAAGCGTCGAATTAAGAAATAAAGAGATATTTGGAGAGTTGATTCACGTGTCCGAAACGGCGAAGTGTGTCCGTCAAACCACACGAAGGTGCCGACCAAACACGATACACACTTCTGGGGACATGGTCTACGGTTGAATCAACATCCATGCATCTCATCATTTCTAAATTCTTACTAATGTGTGACTAGCCCAGGAAAGTTCTAGTCCCACACGTTCATATTAGCAAGTAATATCCAATACAAATGGTTGTATAAGTAAGTAAACTAAATTTAATACATCAGAGTTACATAGGTCAAATGACCGAATAATATGATTCAGCGGAAGCTTGTCTACCCATACCACAGGCAGTCCGACTAGGGGTAGACCCCTTAAAGAATCAATCCTGAAGAAGTAACGAATTCTCATAGCACTCAACCTATAGCAAAGAATTATAACTATACAAGCAAGAGTCAGTATATTACGGAAATAATGTACTGGCAAGGACAATCCTATATCGCTACATACGAGCTCTAAAATCAAGGAGATAACTATTTGTGGGTTCAGTTTTGCATAAAGCTAATTTTAGTTCACAATCATTTGTAACGGTATTTAATAAAACATTAGAAACATGTATAACAAGTAAGGAAGTGATCAACATAATAATTTTTCTGCTTGCTGCCCTCCACGGCAACAAGCCACCATCGGCATTGTAATAAGCATAATAATTCTCATAAGTCACCAATCCTCATCCCAATTTCATAAACACATTTAAAAGCATAAATCTATACTCAATGGACACAAACATGCCGCTCATGACCGTGAGCACGGCTAACCGATTAGTTTTGACTCTGCAGAGTATGTACAACTTTACCCACATGATATGATCGCTCTAGTTTGTCCGGTACCCGTCAGTACCACCACACTCTGTACATTGAATGCGGTCTAGAGGTCATAACACAGTTTTTACATTACCTAACATTTAGCCTTGCACCAGCACGAGGTGCGTTACTCCACATCGCGGCGCTATCCCGATGCCATGGGTGGCGGGCCCACGCTTTAACCCAGCGCCGTGGTGGCAGCTTACCTGGCTCCCCACGAGGCACACAACGTTATATTGGACAAACTTAGACGCCTATTCCGTTACGGGATATAGGTAACTCCTCTGAACAGCCCTACGGTACGTTTGTAGGCACTACCCATACTACTCAGCCTACTAAAATGCAAGGCTAAACATTAAGTAACTTAATCCACTATGGCTATCCCATACTAGCACATGTGGTTGTACTGTTTAACATGAGAATATGACACTGAGTTCAGTCCTTAATCGACTCAGGCGAATACTCCCCCTATTGGTGTGCAACTACTCCATATGCACACCACTTGCCGCCCAAGTCTAAAATCATTTTCATCATTTTAGTTCACAAATAACCAGAGGCTTCACCTCTGTCCAGAAGTTATAAAATTTCTATTTTCAAAGGTATATAATGATCACTGTAATATTTAGCATGTTACTAAGCATGGCTAAGCATAAGCAAGTGTATTAACTTAACATAGACCCCCATGAGTACAAATCAAGTACTATAACCAAGCCTAAGGTTACAAACAGCAAGGCGTACAACATTTTAAGGTGGATCATGCAACTAATAGGTTATAACTACTATTTACCACAATTCAAATACCGTTATTCACAAATACGCATGCAATTTTACAAACAACACATTTCATTCCCCAAAACATAGGATTCAATTTGTTCAAGGAGGAGGGGAGAATACTTGCCTTACTCTTGAGTACCTAGAGCAACCTTTACTTCACTCCTTCACCGACTTTGAATTCGTTCTCTGAAAGAAAATTATCGTACGATCGTATAAATAGCAAACAATGCGAAAAATCTAAAATGCTCTAACATGCATGAGATTTATACCTTAGGTTGCTACTGATCTAAAGTGAATTTATGTGAAGGAATTTCTATTTTATCATTTACGGTTTGGGAGTTATGAATTTTACATCTTCTATGTACGTAATACGGTATTTGTACCTTATATAGATTTTAGGGATACTCTATGAGATGTTTTGCTAAGGGTGAACTTTAGACAGTGGGTAGGTATTGGTTTTGGATGATTTTTAGTGAAGGAAGTTCTATTTTATTATTTTGCATTTCAGAGATATAATTTTTAGAAGACTTATACACAAATACGTCTAGTTACAAAATAATATTAAATGTCCAAATTACTTTAAAATGTGTGGAACCTACGCAGTGGTTTGGTACTGGTTCTTGATGAGTTTTGGTGAAGAAATTTCTATTTTATCAACTTCTATATAGGAGATATGAGTTTATCAATTTTTAGACATGTACATGTATTTATACGTGTATTTTAGTATTCATGTGTTTTAGGGCTAGGTTTTTATAAGAGTATAAATCTACATGTTTTGAGAAAAGTGTCTTATGGATTTACTGCCATTTGGGTGCGTTTTATTTAGAGTAAAATGGAGTTTATATAATTTTTAGAAATTATTTTACTTTTTATATTCTGTACGAAACATTTATACTTTGTATAAATCATAAAGATGTTTTATGTACAATATTTTAGCTAATAATCTGTTTTTTCAGAAATGAGAGCAAAATGTTTTGAAGCTAACAAATTTGGTTTCATATTATTTGGAGCTAGTATGAATTTCCTATGAATTTTGGAAGTCAATACATATTATGTATTCTAATTTATGTATTTACCTATTACAAGTTTTATATAAGTGTCTTTCATGTAAATGAAATTTGGTTTTAGTTCACTGTAGTAAAGATCAATATTTCATGAATTTACCAAACCTTAATTTATAGTAATGAGAAATAGTTAAATTTATATATAAGGTTTATGTGTTTTATGATTTTTATTACTTTTAAGGAATTTTAGGTATTGATTTCCCCAAATTTTATTCTACAGGAATAAAGTTCATAATTTTGTGATTCCAAAAAAATTTGATTCATCCAATTTGAAGTTAAAATGAATTTGTTATAGATTTTACAAGTTCACTTATTTTTCAATTGAACAGAAAAGGTTTTAGGCATTTTTATCTGTTTTTCCGAATTTTAACCCAGTCGGGTCCACCAGTCAGTGAGAGGTAATATGCAAAAAGGCCCCTGGAAGTCCCGGGAATCAACCCGCACTCTCCTACCACGTGTGAGATACGGTTTTGTTTAAGAGTCCGAGATGTTTTAAGTATTTACGTTTAGACCCTTGGGTCCACATGTCATAGAGTGTATATTTCACTAAGCAACCCTACAAGTTTTAATTTCTTTGCGATTAGGTCCTCGGCCGCTAATCCCTTTTGGCGAGTGGGTCCCGCGCGCCAGTGAGATGGAACATAGAGAGGCGAGGCCGAGCAGAGGCACGCGCGGCTGGCGAGTTTCTCGCCGTCGCCGGCGGCGAACAGCGGCCCGGCTTGGTTGCGACCAACATAGGAAATGAAGAGAACTTTGAGGCGAAGCCATGGGTAGTGACGCGAGGTCCAGAGGTGGTCGGAATCGCGTCGGCGGCATCCCGGAGCGGCGGCGGCGTCCGAGGCAAAGTGGTGTATGGCTCTCTGGTTCGGTCTGTATTGAGTTAACACATGCATGCACTTTCTTAGGGCTCCAGGAGGCTCACCAAGCAACACGTCGAGGCTGGGAGCTCCGGTGGGGTGGTGGCGATGGAAAAACGGCGCGGCGGCGATGGAAATTCCACTGGGCGACAGCGGCGGCTCGATTCGTTCGACAAGCTGCCAATGGAAGATGCCCATCGTGTTAGAGGTCTCCTAGAGATGGTGTCTATGCGAGGAATCGAAAAGAAGCTCACCGGAGAGGACGAATCGACGGCGGCGACAACTTGACCGGAGGGGAAGAAGACGGCGTCGATCTCCTGGTACACGGCGTTGCGTTTCGATTGGTCGAGGCCAGAGTCTCCTGGGACCAAGGCGATGCTGGTGGCGAGATGGTTCAGGCTGGGGTTGTCGGAGCTCATCGAGATGGCAGCGACGTCACGGCGGTGCTCTGCAGGACAGAGGCAGTGCACGGCGGCGATCTCGGCCAGCGAATCCTAGGGCAGCCGAGTACAAAAATGGAACGATTAGAAGACTGGGATGACGTTCTCGTGGTCAAGAACGAGCAAGGCTCACCAGGGTTGAGTTGGTTTGGATCGAACAGCTGCCGACGTCGGGGAAGACGATGCTGTAGCTGATTCTCCCCAGATAGAAGGATGGTTTTTCTCTAGAGAACACGACTAGGTCGAGGAGGAGATGTTAATGGCGAGTTTTCAGTCCCAATGGTGGAACTTGATGTGGAGCGGGTCGCCATGGTGTCTTTGGGTAGTGCCGACGCATGGGATGTGGCGTGGCAGCGTTCCTGAGCATGTGGGCAAGCTTGGGCGGTTTCTCCGACTATCAGGTAGGTCCAGGAGTTAGTGGGTCCCACTTGGCAGTGAAAAATGGGAGAGGAGTCCTCTGTGGAGGGTTGTGCCAACAGCTGTTTTGCACTGATAATTTTGCTGAGTTGTAGAAGGTTTCTGGGGTTGGAAAAATTTATGAGTGTATATGAATATATGTTCTACCAATCTGCCAAATTTCAAAGCTAGAGGCCTTATATTTTTAATGTGGCAAAAAGATGAAATAGCCTTAGTGACACAGTTTTCTGCAGTTCAATTATTTCCCAGTGCCTTGCTCTTATCATTTTATGTAGTTTCTTTGAGAATTAAATCAAGCCAAAATTACTGGTGGTAGGGTTCTTGTTGACACACCTGTTGGTAGAATTGCACTACCTAATTAATCTTCATTTTTATTTGGTGAATTTTAGAATAAACCAATTTATTTTAGCTAGCTTCCTAGTTTTGCTGATTTGAGGGATTTTGTTGAAGTATTTATTGAAGTGATAAAATCATGTAAAATTTACAGTGGATTAATTATGTGGGATAGTGTTTACAAGAATTTTTCCATGATTTTATGTTTGACCAATCATTTTTAGAAATTCCTTAGGCTATACAAATGTATATGCCTCCTATTATGGAAATGCACTATAAGATCCAAAAACAATCCAAAAAAAGGTATGCACATGAAATGGTAATAATTTATTTGTCTACAGATTCCTATGTCGAACATAGTTTATACTCATTTAGCCATATTACCATTTATTATTTATATTGTGACTTAGGGTAAGTCCCTAAGTAAACTAAAATTTTAACTACAAAAGCTCTAGTGCTTTCCCTTTTTTTTAAGAATTTACTTCAGTAGTTTACCTCTGATTATTGCTCCCTGATTTAGAAATTATAGAGTTTTACTTTTGAGATCTTTTTGTTAATTTGTTTTGGTTAGAATTTTGAAAATCGAAATTCTGGTACGTTACAATTATGTAAATAATTTATTTCAATAATTCACTTAAAAGAACAGGTCTTAGTATCGAGGACGAATGTTATACTTTTGTTATAAAAAAAGCCTAAAAATTTTGAATGGAGCCCAGTTTATTCCCTTCTATCATTTGCAAGTTCGCAATTGCCGATACCAATCAGAATTCAAAAACCCCGTAGCGCAAAGTAGAATTTTTATTGTTACTAATTTATTTTTTTTAATTTACAAAACTAATTTTTGATTTGGGTCAATTGCAGAAATAGCCTCTTGCCGCCGTGGGCCACGGCGGTATTTAAAAACCACCGTGGCCCAGGGCGGCGAATGGCATCCCCGTCAGGCGCGGCTAACGGCGCCGGCCGCCGTTAGCCCTGGGGGGCCACGTGGCCTTGCCGCCCTGGGCATTCACCGCCGTCCCCCAGGGCGGTTTATAGGCCAATCGCCGCCCTGGGGGACGGCGGTTTTTAGCCCTCCCGTATAAAATCCATTCACGCACTCGCCGGCGCGTCATTTCTTCCTTCCGCCTGCAGCGTTCGTCCAATAGAGCTGAGGGAAAGGAGGAGCAGTACAGCGGCGAAGCCCTCGCAGATTTTTCAGCTGAATCCAGGTATTTTTTTGCTCTCCCTCTGTTATGTAGTCAATTTTTTAGATAAGTGTTAATTAGTACTAGACGCGTAGTGTAATACCTGACATAGTATGAAAATATTAGCGGTTTGGCATAACCATCGTTACTGTTAAATTTATTTGACCGTACTAGAAGAACATAGCGGATAGGTAGTAAATTGTAGATATTTTAGAAATAAATATGCTCCGCCATGGCCATCGTTGGTATACGTTATTTTGACATGTTAGATAAACCTAGCGTATAACTTTATTAGCGTCGCTGGGTTAGTTTGTAAAATATAGAAACGGTAATGGTTTGACTCATACGTATAGCCTTTTTATGGAACGAATATTGATTAGTACAGATTAATAAAATCTTTTTTGTGAACAGAAATGGTAAATAGAGTTGTATTCGCGATATACCACGGTGAAGGAAATGTCAGAGAAGGACAATATGGGGTAGATTTATCGGAGTTCAACGTAGCACAAAAGGGAATTATAGCTCCAGCTGAGAGAAGTTTTCCTGGAGTTTACAATTGATTAATGAGGGGATTCGGAGTAGATCCTTAAGTAAATGCAATTACGGTATACGCACTGGTTAGCTGGGTTGTGAAGGTTTTTGGTGCGAATTGATGCTAGTAGATTCGACGGCCAGCTGGATATTTTTTGTGGAGAGTGCACTGCAGCGAGGATGGGCACCGAGCATGCGAGGATGGGCACCGAGCATCCTAGTGGTAGTGCATGATGTGGTCAGCATTGATCAGGCTGGTCCGAGTATAGCGGAAGGGCCCGATGAAACAGGGGACCAAAATGAGGCAGAAGACGAGGGTGCCGGAGAGGAAGGAGGCCAAGAAGACATGGGACCGGGGGGATTTGCAGATGAAGAGGAGAGACACCCAGGTCTAGTACAAGAGATGGAAATTGAAGACTTAGAACCTGAGCATATGGAGGATGATGATTCTTCAGAGGACGATGTATACCCGGTAGAATGGGACAACGAGGACTTCTCCGGACTCGTTGTCTCAGAGGGGCACACCATCGCATGGGAGTATCGGCAGAATGAAGTGGTGCAAGGCGCTAGATACGTCGAAAAAGTACAGTTGATAGAGGCTGTGAAGATATGGGCTGTGTCACTTGGGAGGGAGTTCTGGGTATCAAAGTCCACCAGATCAGTGTACGAAGTGAAATGTGCAAGTTCAAGCGATGGATGTCCATGGAGGATGTACGCATCCAGGAAGAAATATGACGACTGTTGGTCCGTGTCAATCGTGACGGAGCACAACTGCCATCTTTCGGGTGTTCAGAAGTACCACAGGAACATATCATCTGCATTCATCACTTCAGAGCTGTATTATGCTGTTGTGGAGAACCTCCGGTTCGAGCCCAAGTCAATTATCAGGCGCATCGAGGAGAAGTACAAGTACACCATTACATATGCCAAGGCATGGAGGGCCAAACAGAAGATACTTGAAATGAGATTCGGCAGTTTTGAAGCTTTGTACAATAATTTGCCTCGTCTACTGCAAACCTTCTGTGCGAGGAATCCTGGCAGCTACTCCGAAATCAAAAGTTTCCCATCTTTAGCAAATCCAGGGCAGAGTGTCCTTCAGCGGGCCTTCCTCTCTCTGCAGGCGTGCATGTTTGCATTTCGTCATTGCAGGCCCATTCTCTGCATCGACGGCACGTTCCTAACTGGAAAATACAGAGGGCAAATGTTGACGGCAATCGGAGTAGACGGGAACAACCAAGTGTTGCCCGTGGCCTTTGCCTTCGTCGAGGGCGAGAACACAGAGAGTTGGTACTGGTTTCTGAAGCTGGTTAAGGAAAAGGTGGTGGGGATGAGGCCAGATGTATGTCATCCAGGGATGCTGCGTGCAATTGAGGAGCTGCGAAACGGCTGCGCAGACAAGGGATACCCTCCGGTGTGGGAAGATGTAAAGAGCAGATGGTGCATGCGTCACATGGGCGCAAACTTTTATAAGCAGTTCAGAAACAAGGAGCTGATGGCCATGTTCAAACGTTTGTGCGCCCAGAATCAACAGAAGAAGTTCAATGAGCTGTGGAGGAGACTTGATGAGCTGACAGCCAAACATAGACGCGAGAGTTCTGCAAGACCCCCAGCTAGAGGTGTTGACGGCCCTGAAGCTCTAGGTGCACTTCCCACCGATGACGGTACATTCAGAAGGAGGCCCGGTTCCTCAGTTCGCAGATTTTCGCAGTGGACCGAGCACGAGCCGAAGGAGAAATGGGCATTGCTGTACGATGAAGGTGGAGCAAGGTATGGCATAATGACCACGAACCATGCAGAGGTCTACAACTAGGTCATGCGTGGTGTGAGGCAACTCCCCCTTGTTGCCATCGTGGAGTTCATCCTACATAAAACACAGACGTACTTCCACGATAGGTGCAGACAAAATGGCCCATCTATGGCCGATGGAAACCTTTGGTTCGGCACCAAAATGACAGAGTACCTTGAGGAGAAATGCAAGAAGGCAAGAGAGCATCGAGTCCGAGTGCAGGGCACACGAGAGCGTAGATTTGAGATATTGTGTGCCGACAGGTCCAGGCGTGGCATATTCGCAAGGAAACCTATACAAGAGTGTGTCCTAAAGGAAGATGGGACATGCACGTGCTCCTGCCGGAAACCAAGCTTGTACCACAAGCCCTGTTCTCATGTCATTGCCGCTTGCGGGGAGTGCGGCATTGATGAACGCCAATATGTGTCTCCGTACTTTAAAAAGGAAGCAATCTTGCATACATGGAGTACCGAGATCTTTGGTTTCGGCATCGTCGGCACTTTCACTGAAGACACAAGTCCAGTTTATTATATCCCTGACCCGACGAAGGCAAGGAACAAGGCAGGCCGACGTCGGACACGGAGGATACGCAATGATATGGACGAATCCGAGGCCGGCGTTAGCGCTCAACGTTGCAGTAGGTGTGGAGAGGAGGAACATACCTACAAGAAGTGCACGAAAGACGCCGAGGCCCCAAGTGCAGCGGAAGTTCCTATGGAAGGATCAGGCGCCGACGGAAGGCGGCCAACTGGGGAAGGCACCACTGATCGACAGCGTCATCGCAGGCGTCCTCGTGCACCTTCGGGTTATGTTGTCTAGTATAGCCGCTGGTTGCTGATGTAATCTCCCTGTAATGTGTACCAATATGCATGTACTGCTATCTGATTTTTATTTTAGTGTGGGTCTTTTAAAGGTACATTGCTGTCTGTTAATTTTCTGACTGTAATGCACTATGTTTAATTGAGCTAATCCGTTCCGCTTCTTTTTCCTTGCAGGTATGGACTACTAGATGCCTGAGCTGCTGGATCATGCCACCGATCAGTCCCATCGGTCGTTTCTCTCAGCGGTGCAGAACCTCGAGCTCGGTACCTTACGTTCTCGATCTTCTAGGCGACTACTTCCCGTGGACGACAGGTTCACGAGTAAGTACGTACGAACGTTGTACTGTGAATCTGTATATGTCAACTTACTAACTTGCTTTGTTTTGATTGTCAGGTTGCGGGAGGCAGACCTTCTGCCGCTGTGTAGGCTGGTAGCAGCCGCAGTGGAGCCGAATGACCCGACGAAGAAGTGGGGTATCGACCGGTCGCTGATCACAGCTCTTGTGGACCGGTGGAGACCGGAGACGCACACCTTCCACCTCCCATGCGGTGAGATGGCCCCCACGCTGCAGGACGTCAGCTTCCTCCTTGGGCTGCCTTTAGCCGGCGATGCGGTGGGCCCAGTTGACGGGCTCCAGGCGTGGCGAGAGGAGATCCTGCAGCGGTTCGCCCCGGTTCACCGTGCTCTGGGGCTTCCCCTCGTCGGCGACATCTCCCCGTACACGCATGCGGGCCCCCCTCAGGCTTGGGTATTGAGCTACACGGTAAGAATGCTTTCTTGTTGTTTTATATTCGTCCATCAGTCCGTACTAGAATTACAGTGTCAACTTCCTTATATGTTACCGCAGTCTGATCAGCTAGACCCGGAGGCCGACGCGTACTCACTGCAGAGGAGCCTGGAGGCGTACCTGTTGTGGGTGTTCGGGTCGGTGATGTTCACCAACTCGCACGGCCACGCAGTCGAGAAGGGCTTGATCCCTTACGCGAGGGAGATAGCCGACGCCGAGAACGGTGCTGTTCCCCAATAAAGTTGGGGATCGGCAGTCCTTGCCGCCACGTACAGGGGTCTGTGCGACGGCTGCAGGAAGACCGAGCCAGAAGCGGTCTTTATGGGTTGTCCACTCCTCCTACAGCTCTGGGCGGCAGAGCAGTTCGCGATCGGCCGCCCCGTTGTGGACCACAGTCCGTACGAGGCGAGCCTGTACGTGGGTGTCCCACCGGAGGACTATCCGACGATGGGGACAGTGTGGTGTCATCGTGAGGTATGTTCGGTGTTAGAACCGTCTCGGTTTTTTATGTTACTTGGATTAACGAGAACTCTTTTCCTGTTTGTAGCGTCGGTCCGCTCACGTGCAGGTGCAGAAGTCGTACCCAGACTTCGTCATGGAGTTCGACAGGATCACGGACGACGACGTTGTCTGGGAGCCGTACAGCGCCGAGGCGAGGCACACGCGTGCGCCGCACGGGCTGTCGTCCCTCTGCACCAGGGACCAGGTGTACTGGCTGACGATGACGCCGATGCTGTTCGACATTTCTGTCGAGCCGCACTACCCGCAGAGTGTGATGCGGCAGTTCGGTATGTGACAGACCTTCGGCCATCAACAACGCAGGGGCGTACCACAACACGTTCATAGGTATATGTGGAAATGAATATTCCGTATTGTTATGCATTGTGTCACCGGTTATGCTCTGCAGGTTAAATCGGCGTGGCCAGGCCGCCGGTAGGCTGTGGAGACCCACCGTCGTCGACTACATCAACGACTGGCTCATAGTCACGGAGGACGTCATCACGGAGCTGCACCCCTACACAGCCGCCAGGTACGAGCAGTACCTTTCCTGGTACCAGGCCCGTACCAGACTATGGGTGACGTACACTCCCGAGGCTCCATAGGCGCACGTCGCGGGGGTGCGAGACGCATACCCGACACACCGCGACCAGGACTACTTCCGCGCGGTGAGTCAATGGTTTTCATACTATTTTCAACTGTAGCTACCACGCGCAACTAACCACGCATGTCCTGCTAAACAGGCGGACGATGCTAGGCAGGTCCACACGGAGCTGGACCTACTGTGGCAGCGCCTACAGGCTGGCATCCCTCTCACGCAGCAGGAGCAGACGATCACGTTCGACCGGATGTGCAACACGATGCGCTCGGTCGTCCGTGCTCTAACTTGTCGCCGTTCCGATGCAGTCCCACCGATGCAGATACATATGCGAGGTCCCCATGGTGAAGGGACATCGGCAGGAGCGGCGGGTTCTGCAGGGGCCACTACGTCGTGAGGAGCAGGTCCTTCTGGTACCGCCGGAGGATCGAGGTCGGCAGCCTCCACGATCGGGCGAGGACTGTCAGGTACGTCAGGATTGAACCTATTCTCCATAACTAACTGCACTTTTTATGCGGCTGACGTGAGCTTTTCTTTACCAGACCCACGCGGCGGATCTCACCACCACCTGGGGGATACTGGGCGGGGATCTGCCCCGAGCACCTCTGCTTGGATCTCTACCGAGGACGACCTCGTTCCGGAGCAGGACGTGATCGGGTCGTCATAGCTCGGAGGTGCACCGCACACACAGCCGCACGACGCCGGTGCTTCCCCTGCTGCTCAGGCGATCCGAGCCACCCGTGGGGTACCGGCGGACCGCCTGACGTACTCGCGCGGGCACGTGCGAGCACAGCTTAGGAGGACGAGGAGGCGTATGACCTAGGGGCTATTGTTGTATTTATTTATTTAGAGGTCTCGCATTACTTGTTTAAATTTGTCATGTCCATATTCACCCCCTGTAGACTCGATCCCATTCTTCAGATACATTGTACTGCTAACAATGTAGTCTCCCTTGTTGTATTTCGTACTATGGGTGTCGCATTCATCATGCCGCAATGCGAACGGCTCGCATCTAGCTAATATCACTATGCTATTGTACGTGCACTGTGTTAAGTATCGACCGAGTGGATGACGAATAATAGAATATATCGTCTTCCAATGTCGAATTAAAAATCATTCAGTACGTACATTGCGCAAAAATTTGGGAAAAAAATTCATAGGCCCTAACATTCCGTTCACCTGGGGTCCTAAGCCCCTCACGTAAAACGGACCAGCCTATTACCATGTCATTAATTAAGTTTTACCGAAAATAAACTTGAAAAAATGATCAGTACGATTTTACAAACCAACGCCCACCATCGTCGGATTATAAAAAAACTTTAAAAAACATACCTTAAATCACAATTAAAACTAAATTTTGTGAAGCGTGTAGGCGAAAGACGGGGATGAGTGGATTGCGAGTGCCGATCCAGACATACGAGGAGTGGAATGTGAGTGACGATCCGAAAATACCCTCAGTTTGACAAGTTCTTTTCACGACGTGAATAATCTATGATATTTGGTTTTTTTTAAACATCGACCCAATAAATGCAATGGCACAATAAATAGAATTTAAGAATTTAATTTTGACAAATAAATTTTCAAAAATTTTGGGGTTAAAAATTAGCATTCGGAGGATTCGGACCGTCCGATCGCTGTGCGGACGGTCCTATGCATTCGCCGTCCTACGGGACGGCGGCAAGGCCACATAGCCTCCCGGGCTAACGGCGGCCGGCGCCGTTAGCCGCGTCTGACGGGGATGCCATTCGCCGTCCTGGGCCACGACGGCAAGAGGCTACTTCTGCAAAAAGTTCAAATCAAAAATTAGTTTTGTAAATTAAAAAAAAAATTAAATTAGTAACAGTAAAAATTCCGCAAAGTACCCAGTGGCCAGCTGGCTCCATTTCTGGGACGAGCTCGAGTCCGCCGCTGTCTCCACCTTGCCGCATGCCCCCATCCTAAAAATTCGAACGCAGCAATGGCCGCATAGCCCCTTCACCCAAGAGCTCAAACAGCTCGCTCGCTCGCTTCCCGTACACCTCTACCGCCTCCCCGGCGCATCGCCTCCTCAGGCGGCAACAGCGGAGGCGAGCGATGGAGTTCCAGCAGGGCGGCGGCTCGGCGGGTGGTGGCGGCGGGGGCGGCGGCAAGGCGCGTGACAAGTTCTCGGTCTACCGAAACCCGTCCCTCACACGCGCGCTCGCCTCCCGCAGCGTCCGCCCCTCCCTCCCGGTCCTCGTCCTCCTGGCGCTGTCCCCCATCGCCTCCGCCTCCTCCATCCTCGTTCTCTCCTCCTGGTACGCATAGCCCGCATTGCCGCCGCTTTCCATCTTCTAAACCCTAAACCCCAGATCGCAGCAGATGCATTGGGTACTCATTATTTATCGCTGTTATGCTAGGGAGGGGCAGCTCGTGAAGTTCGCCGGGCGGGCGGGCCTCTCCATGGCTGCTGCCGGTAAGTTCTCCTGTCTACAAAATGCTGGGTCAGGTGTTTGTGAAAATGTCTAGCTGGGCGTGTCAGCACTGTGCTTTGTTTGGTCGCTCGTGAGGTGCTTGTAAAAATGCCAAGCATGTCTAACTACATTGCGTTGAAACGGCAGGTGCCTGCAAAAATGCTATCTCTTCCCACAGCTCCTATGGTTGTAAAAAAATCGGCATGTTAACGTCCATTAACACGGCTGTGTTTTTACATTGGATTATGGTGAACTTTCTTGTGCCAGAGGTGTCTACAAAATGTAACTTGCTGTGTTTATTTCAGTGCTTGTCTTTAGGTTGGTTGAGGCAGCGCTGGGTCTGGTTGCACTTTTTACACTGCCGGCTTTCTTCAGGGCGTTGATGCTATACAATGGGAAGAGGACACTGGCCAAAGAGGATAAGGTTGTGTTATCTGAACGCCAACTGGGGCTTCTTGGGTTAAAGACGACAGGTTCAGAAGCAGCTGGCACTGCTGAGAAAACCAAAAGGCCTCCCAAGGCAAAGCCATCAACACCATCAGAGCCAATTGTTCCGATCAGGAGGTCTTCGTTCAGCTATACACCATCTCGGTCTTTAGGGCAATCAAGGATTGGTTCCAGCCATTTGAGCCCTGGTGGTGAGAGACTGGCCACACCATTGCAAATGTCACCTTCCACTCCACTACAAAAGCCTGTTTCTTCACCTTCAACTCCATGGTCTAGGAAAAGCTCAGGCAGTGCCAAGGGCATTCAGACAGAGGCAATGCTGGAGCAGTTTTTGGCTGGTTTGGACGAAAATATTGACAAAATCACGGATTCAGCTAGCAAAACTGCAACGCCTCCCGCGACCATTGCAAGCTTCAGCGTTGCAAGCCCTGTATCAGTCACCACATCAACCACCCCTTCTGGTGCTGCAAGAAGCACACCTTTGAGGCCTGTGAGGATGTCTCCTGGCTCCCATCAGAAGTACAGCACGCCACCAAAAAAGGGTGAGGGTGAGCTTCCGCCACCAATGTCATTAGAGCAGGCAGTGGATGCCTTTGAAAATTTGGGTGTATACCCTGAGATTGAGCAATGGCGAGACAATCTCAGGCAGTGGTTCTCTTCAGTTTTGATGAACCCACTTGTCCAAAAAATCAAAACAAGCCATATTCAGGTGCTCAGTTTTTGGCATAATTTTTACATGAACCTATACCTCTAGTCCAATTTCAGTGGGCAGTTGTCATCATTTGTACTTTGTTATGCCCTACTGTGCAGGTTAAGCAAACAACAGCTAGTGTCGGGGCTTCAGTTACTGTTAGCCAGGTTGGAAGTGATCTTCCAAGCACAACAGCACCAGTTGGCTTATCTCCACTTGGTGGGACTAAAGACTGGCAGCCAACTGTCACCGTTGATGAGGATGGCATTCTTAATCAATTGCTCACTGCACTTATGCACTCTCGTGATGCCCCTGTTGGTGAGTTTTGTGGTGTAATTTGACATTTTACTGCTTTGATTTTGCATGTTGACATGCTACCATCAACTTGTGCATTGAGGACTTTGTACTGCAGTTAAAGCTGATACACTACACTAAGATCCCCCCAGATTTACTTATTGAGTTTGGCTAGCATGGATTTACCTACTTATTAGCGAATCTTATTTTGTGCAGCACAAACCTTTGGCAGTCCACAACAACCACAACAGAATCCCCTCCTTCCAGCTATTCAAGCATGTATTGATGCCATTACAGAGCACCAGAGGCTTAACACTCTGATGAAGGGAGAGCTGATAAAAGGCTTGCTACCACAAAGTAGTGTCCGTGCTGATTACACTGTTCAGAGAGTTCAGGGTGAATATCTTACCCTGACTATGTTATTTCATAACGGCATATTATGGAACCTTTAGCAGAATGATATATTTATACTTTCTAGCATACGTTTGAGTAAATTACGATATTGAGATTAAATGCTGGCATGATTTGCATACTTCTATCTTTCACACGCGATTCACACTTCCGTTGTGATACAGAACTTGCTGAAGGGACATGCTTGAAGAATTATGACTACATGGGTCATGGAGATGGCTGCGGTAAATTGGAGAAAAAGTGGATCAGTGAACTGCCAACTGACTCACACCTTCTTCTATACTTGTTTGCTGCTTTTCTTGAACACCCAAAATGGATGCTTCATGTTGATCCTACCTCATACTCTGGTGCCCAATCTAGCAAAAATCCCTTATTTCTAGGGGTTCTTCCACCAAAAGAGAGGTTTCCAGAGAAGTATGTTGCTTTGATTTCTGGTGTTCCAGCAGTTATTCACCCAGGTGCTCTTATTCTGGCTGTGGGCAAGCAGAGTCCTCCGATTTTTGCCCTATATTGGGACAAAAAGCTGCAATTTTCTCTTCAGGTGATTTAAATTTCATTCATTTATTGTTTTATCTTGTTTTATCAGCATCAATATGCCTATTTTTCTTTTTGAAGAAAAACATCAATATTCTTGTTTTCTTCTTGACATTCGCATATAAACAAACTCTCAAACTACCGTGATGAAGATTTTTTAAAACAAAAATAAGATGCCATCCGTAGGCAGTTAGAAGGATATGTCAGAGAGAAACAAACCCAAAAGAAAGGTTGCTGGTGGGCTGGGCTGTATTGTTCAATTTTTGGATAATCTGAAGTAATCATATTATGTCAAAAGTGATTGGGAATACGTATACTGTAGCGATCATAATTCATAACCCATTTTACCTGTTGCCTGTGTTGTTTTGCTGCAAACGTGTGATTTCTAATAACAGATAAATGAGTTGCATTAGTCTGATGGCTTTAGCTCATACTGTCTGGTGGCAGTGTACATAATTGGAGTTTAGCCTCTCATATGTGACAATTTAACACATTTTGCTAGCTAAGTACAAGATCTTTGCATAAAGATACGATTCATTGTATGTACTCTCCCTACAAATTCACTTTTGCCTATATGATATTAGTTTGACTTGACTTGTTCGCCTCTAGTAAATTGTTGGTTTATTGCACACTTAGGTTCGTTTCTTGATGGCACTGTTCCTGCATCAACTTTTTTCCAAAAACTTGTCCAGTATCATTAATCTTATATCTCTGTTTTGACTTTACAGGGAAGAACGGCATTGTGGGATGCTATTTTACTTCTGTGCCACCAAATAAATGTTGGTTATGGCGGTGTAGTTAGGGGGATCCACATAGGTTCTTCTGCCTTGAACATCCTGTCAGTTCTTGATTCAGACATGGAAAGCTGAAGGGCCGCGTGCTGGTTGCCCTGATCTTCAACAGGAGCCCTGGAAAGATGGTTTGTAGTTTGTACTTTGACGAGACAAATTTTTACCAGCCAGTTGTTGAATGTAAACTAACACCAGCATGCTTCGAACTAACCTAGTATTAGATCTGATTTGTCCTGGTGAAGAAAGCTGAATTTGTGCACCAAGTTGTATCTTGATTCTTCAATCCAAGTTCCTTAGTTATCACTTAACACAAATCGATTTCATTTGCAAATTACTTCTTGTAAATAGAGTGTCCCTGTATCAGCTAATGGGCCACACTTTAGATGAGCAAAAAAGTGAATTTCAGCCTGGGTCTCTCTGGGACCTGCAGTCACGAGAGCCCATGTGGCCTCCTCCGGCCGTCTGGCCCACCGAAAGGCGCGCCCGGTCGTCGGAGACTGGGTGCGGCCAGTTCAAAAATTTTCAAACCCACTCTCCCAACGGCAACTCCCCACCTCCCCAACTTTCCCCACTCCGTTCGAATCCAATCCATTCGTCTCCCCCATTTCTATCCGATCAAACTCCTCATCTCCTCAACTCCTCGTCTCCCTCGGTCTCTCGTCGTCCCGGCCATGGATCCTCACCCCACCCCGTTCGCAGGTAAGCAAGCGTCAATCTCCACACTAAGATCCCAATGGTTACCTCTCTCTCGGTTCGTGAGATTGATTCCGCGAGATGCGCAGGGAAGCGGCGGTCGGTTGCCGCGCCTACGAAGGCTGCGGCGCCCGTGCCCAAGCCCAAGTCCATCGCCACCACGCGCACGAAGACGACGAGGAAGTCGCCGCCAGCACCTCCACAGCCACGGCAAGTATCGCCGGCACTCCCATCATTTTGAATAGGCCTCTATATAGATGTGTAGCGCGACTCGGTTTCGCTTTTCTGAGGTCTACTGTTTTCCAGGCCACGGCGCGCGTTCGGCACCGTTCGTAGCAGCAATGTCAATGCCGAGAAACCGCCCCCGCTGCAGAAGGCTCCAACGGTGTTGCCACAGCCGCCGCAGAAGCCTGTTAAGGTGTCTCCACCGCCGCCACAGAAGCCTTCCAAGGTGTCTCCACCGCCACCGCAGAAATCCGCGAAGGTTTCTCCGCCGCCGGTGCCGAAGCCTTCGAAGCAGTCGCCGCCAAATCTGGCGAAGGCGACTAAGCCGTCTCGTCAGGCAGCAAAGCCCCTGAAGAAAGTCGCGCCAGGTCCGGAACTGGATCCCAAGCCCAGGAAGAAGAGCCAGCGGGTGACTTTCCAGGAGGACGTGGCGATGGCGGTAGCCCCTGGAAGCGGAGAGAAGGTGAAAGTTTCCACCGAAGAAGCGGCTGGGCACACGCCGATGGTGTCAGTGAAAGCCCCGGAGAAGAAAGTGAAGGTTGGGGCCGAGGAGACGCCCTTCTTTAGCGCGCAGAATTGCAGCAGTTGCAGTCTCGACCCGCTCGAGGAGTCCACTTACTGGCTTGCACATATCCACCTGGCCGAGTCCGTTGGGAAGCACAGGGTTGCTGCTGCATTCTTTCACCTTGCATTCGAGTGCCAAGCTCAGGTGAGTGTTCAATGAACATGTTTTTTAGTTGACAGTCATGCTAAACTGCAAGTCTAGGTGCACTTTGAAGAGCTGGTTGATGTATCAAAAAATTGCTACTTTTTCTCGAAAGAAATTAAGTTTGGTGGTTTTTGCTTGAATAGCCAGTTGATAGGAACAGTAACATTAGTAGACTGTTCAAGCACAACCCATTGGTGGGAAATTAATTCCTTTCTATCTATTTACCCTACATTGGCTTCATGATCAGTAATAATCCACAGTTGCTATCGACTCCACCTAAAGAAAAAGTTTATTTTTTTGTGGACAGCCAATTCACAAGATCCAAAGTGAGCTAAGGAATTATGCAGTGCGCCATGAGAGTGCCAGCACCTTAAACTCTTTATTTGATGAGCTTCTCCTTGCCCATGGTGGCATGCCAGTGAACCAACCAAAGTTTGACACTGATGGTTTTGAGGTGGTGGATACACCTTTAACCACAAATGTAGCTGACAAGAGGCTCGATACTACCACAATTCAAGTGGATGAGAAATGCTTGGAATGTGACTGTGGTGGTGATGTCGTTGATGTGGCAGTTCCCAATATTGTCAAGCCACTTGAGGAAGGTGTGGACCAACCTAGTTTTGAGAGGAAGCTGGACGACAGTTTTGAATTTGATGATTGTGAAGCTGTCATTGTGGACAGGCTGGTGGGAGGACATTCTGATCTAGAGAACATTGTTGATGTTAATGGTCCTTGCGACAATGAAATAATGCAGTGCAGAACCTCCATTGATAAGTTGAGCTTGAAAGGATCTCCAGCAGTAAGCGGATTGTCTCACAGACAGTTCTCTTCACACAGCCCATTAGATAAGTTGTCTCCGTCTGCACGGACCTTGTCTGCAAAACGCTTATCATCTGTTAGCCCTCTTGACAAAAGGTCTCCATTTGGTAGCAGCTCGTGGAACAGGCTCACATCCAGTTGCCCTTCTTCTAAGAAGTCTTTCTCCGGTAAAGCTTTGTCATCAAAGCGGATGTCATCTGGTAGCAGTCATGAAGAGGAGCATAATGCTTCTGCTGGAGCCGCTGATCTTAACGTAGTGATTCCAGATGTGGAATTTGACTGCCCTGCACTAGGTAAGTCAACACGTCCAGATCTTTTACTTTGACATTGTCGCTAAGATGAGTCTTGTTCTGATTGAGAGCACCTTGCAGTTGATCAGCTGGAACTGAAAGAACATGAGGAGGATGCTGTCAATGAGGTGTGTTTAAGAGTTTTATTTACGACCTCTGGAGTTCTTGCGCAAAAATAATCTAATGGATTTGAATATAACTTAATCTTGACAGCAATGTGCTCATGTTTCTAATAAGATAAATAGTGTTGCGTTGTCAAAGTAAAAACCTTGTTACAACAGCAAATTAAATATACATCTACTTACTGGCTTGCATAGTTATATTCTTATCTACTGCGCTTCCAAAATTCTAATGTTATTGATGCATCTGTTGTTCCCTGTTTGAAATAGATTATTGAGCAGATTATTGATATGGATTATCTAGTTGTTTATAGGAATAAATTAAATATTTTAAGAAATAAATTTCACAAATAGCTTAAAACAAGTGGTTTAAACAATGTAGTAGAAGAAAGTTTTTTGAGAAAAAATATTTTTTAAAGCGTGGAGCAAATAATCCGGTAAATAATCTGAAAAGAACAGGGCCTAATATAGCTTCGTAGGCTTTAAATACCATGGATGAAGTAGGTTAAAGTGCCTCCTCTTCTAATTGCATATAATCCTGAACCATTTTTCTGACCAGGCCAACAAATAAGTCTTAACATTACTTATGTGAAATTATCTATATTGCAGGTCAATTAGCTGCTGGAGACGGATTCGCTACAATCGCAATAGGTTGCTAATACAAGTTTAGGTGCAAGATTTGCTCCTTTGTATGTTTAGTAGTTTGGATCTCTGACTTGATCACTTTGCTAGTTTACCTTGGTGTGTGGTGTGGACATGAGCAAATATGTGTTTGCTCAAGTGTGGTGTTTATTTCACCAGTCCAAACATCATCTTTGTGGGGTTGACAGTTGACGGGTTATATTGTGTGCTTGCTTAGCATGACAACATGTGGGTAATGGTTTTCTTGTTTGGTGTGGCAATAACTTGTACCTTTGGTAAGGTCAATGCAATATGAATTTCTTATATGGTTGTAAGTGAGCTGTTGATGGCCATGCAAATTTGCTAGTTACTTTTGAGTAAAGTGTACCAACGGTCTCTAAACTTGTCATATTATGTCATCTAGGTCCATGTACTTTGAAAATGCAGGTTTAGGTCCCAGAACTTGTATAAGTGTGTCATCTCGGTTCAAAACAGTCATGTTCCCTCTGAGATCCTATGTGACGCCAATGTGGCTGCCATCTCCCTTCTTCTCTCTCCCCTCGCTCTACTTTTCTTTTCCCTTGCTGCAACGCCTAGGTGCCATCCTCCATAGAAGAGGAAGGGGATTCGGTGGCTGCATTGAAACGGCCCTGACGGTGCATGTGACTGGCTCTGCATCAGTAGCAGGGAAAGGGGAGAGAAGAGAGGGGAGATGGCAATTTTGAGCCGGGATAACACACTTAAACAAATTGTGGAACCTAAATCTCTATTTTTAAAGTATAGGGATCTAGATGACACAACGTGATAAGTTTAGGAACCACTGGTGTACTTCACTCTTACCTTTTGAACAGTCTGAGAACGATATACAATCAAATCGTAATTCCATCTATGGCCAATTGGCCATTCGTGCATGGTGCGATCAAACAATAAAACCAATAGTGTGCTAACTATTTGTAGATGCAAGCTCTAAGTGTGAAAAATAAAAGAAACAATTGTATATTTGCCATTAATACTTCAATTATCAAAATGTGATTTTACCTAGTTACTCTTATGCCATCAGATTCAAGTGTGAGTTTCAAAGATACCAATGCGTCCTTTATGATTAACAGCTAAGTCCAATAGAGACTGAAAATATTAGAAATACCTTTTATTTCTATTTTTTCTTCTCTCTAGATTTCATTATCGTATCTCAGCATCTCCAACGGAGGTCTAAAAATTAGTTTCCAAAAACCTTATATTGGGACCATCCTAAAAAATTTTAGGCTCAAAAAGTTTTACCATCTCCAAGAGAGTCCAAAAAATTGGATCCCAAAAATTAGTTTGTTGGCCACGTAGGATAGATGGGTCCAGTGTTTGCTTACGATCGTTTTCTTTTGACGATACCGTGCCCCCATGCGAATATCGATCAAGAGAATCCTAGCTGACGCCGCCACTCCTTGACGCCAGAGAACACGTCACTGACCATAGTGCCCTCGGCGGAAGATTTCGCCACCAGCTTGTGGAGAAACGGAAGTCCTTGTCGATCCCCTAGCCAAATGTGTTATCAATCGCGGTTGATGGAGAGTGTAATGCTTGCATTTTTAATTTGTGCCAAAACTATTTTAATAAAAATCTAAATTCAAAAAATTGGCTCTTTACTCAAGTTTGGAATTTTTGTGCCATATGTGATCTCAAGAAATTCTCTAAAAATCAGCCCTAGAACCCCTATAGAAATTTCCCAAATTTTTGCAAAAATAAAAAACCCTATTTAAATAAATTTTCAAAATTCAAATCCTCCAAAAACCAAATAAATCAATCCTTGGAAAAATATGAAATAGTACTGTGCATACCAGGCCGCCATCTAACCTTTCTCGGCCTGCTCCTATTTCTTCGTTGCGTGGCCCACTCGGCCTAGCTGAGCGCGCGCGTGGGATTTTATCCCCAAGGGGCCCGCGCGTTAGCCACCCCGCTCTGCCCTCGATCTCGGCTGCCCGCTGCTCGCGCGTGGACGGACGCGATCGTCTCTGCCAGGCGGCCCCCGCATGTCAGCCCCGTCGTCGTCGTCCTCCTCTCTCCACTCGCTCTCTCTTATCTCTCCCGAACACTCCTGAGCTCTCCTCGGAAAAGAAGAACTCGCCCATCCCTCCTTGTCTCCCTGCCATTATAGAGCGGAGCTCACCGTCGTCAACCCCGCCGTCCCGTCACTCGGCGCAAATCCCGCTTCGCCCCTCGCCTCGTGCCCGCTGGTCAAAAGCTAGCCATGGCCGCAGCTTTTTCCCTCACCGCCGGACGCCAAATGTCAATGAGCACGTGCGGGAAACTCGTCCCGTCCCTTCGCCATCCTCCCCTCTTCCTGTTTTTCCTCTCTAGAGCACGCATGACGCAAGCCACAGAGCCGCGCCATGGATGAGTCTCGTTGACCGAGCTCGAGCTTATCCCCTACTTCCACCGCCTCTGTCTGCCGTCTTTTAGCACCCAAGCTCCGCTACAAATAGAGCCACCACCCCCTCTCTTTGGTCACCAAGAAGCAAGCCCAAGCCAGCCTCACCACCAAGATCCTCTCTCTGTCGCCGCCATTGGAGCACTGACCCGAGCTCCCACCGCCGCTCCAGAGCCCCACTAACCGAGCCGCCGCCACTACCAAACTCCCCGTGACCCCGCGACTCCCCTCCGCCCATCTCCTACACCGATTGATCCCCAAATCCGAAACGCCCAAATCCGCTCGCCGCCATCCACCATCACCGCCTCTCCGATTCTCGCCGTAGATGAAGGTATAGCCCAATTAACCTCCTCCTATTTCTTCCTCACGTAATGCCGCACCCAAACCATCCAATCCCGAGCCATTCCACCATTCTAATGGTCATCGGCGACGATCTCTTCCCTCCGCCGCCGCCGCTGGTTCGGGACGTCCGTCGCTGACCATCTTCCGGTGCCCACTATGCCAATCCGAGCCGTTCACTAGGTTCCTTGATCCCTCCGTTCTCCGCCAGTGTTGGTCGCTCGCCGTGGTTCGCCGTCGCCGGTGAGATCGACTCCGGCGATCGTTGGTCGTCGATTCCCTACCGCGGCCCGCTCCGTCGGACCCCTGCCGACATGGCACGACCACGTGGGCGCCACGTCCGCCGGCGTGGCCGCCTCTTGGACCCGGCCCCACCTGTCGGTGCTCCCATCTCTCTCTACCTGCACTAACAGACCGGCCTCACATGTTAGCTACTCCATCTCCTCTCTCTCTCCTGACAAACCGACCCCACTCGTTAGTCCAACTCCCTCTCTCTTCCTTACTGTAGCGCCAGGCCCTACATTGCAGTCTCAGCAAGCCTCTTTCTCTCTCTGACCCAAGGGCCCCACCTGTTAGCCTCTGAACCCTTTTATTCTTTTCCTTTTCTTTTCTTAAATAATTTTAATCCTTTTTATTTCCAGAAATTAACCCAAACTTTGAAAATTCATAACTTTTAAACCGTAACTCCGTTTGAGCCCATTCAACTCTCAAAATTTTTCTAAAAATGAGATCTACACACTGGCACTATTAGTTGTATGAGATAGGATCTGATTCTTGGTGTTTTTCATATTTTCTTTTTACGACGCGTAGAGGCTGTTTCCGAGGAGTCACCGAAGGACGATTTTGTCGAAGATTCGCAGGACCTCGAGCAAGGCAAGTCATCCTTGACTATATTGGACCCATGATTTTAAATTTTATTTTATTTCTAAAACTTGCATAATTAGGAACACGACTGTTTTCGGCCACGATTTGAAATCGGATCCGTCAGGCCTACCCTATTTGCTGCATTTGACTCTGCCTTGGATAAATTGATGCCCTGTCCCTTGTAACCTTGTCATCTTGATGTTCGTACTTGAGTACGAATATCGATGACCCATTTTTACCTAAACTAAAAATATGACGATGGGAAAATCAGGGTTTTAAATAAAATGACTTTTTAAACATCGACACTCTTGGTCGAGAGTTTGTGAAATAAAACAATTTTACAAAATTTGGTCATGAGTCGTCACTGCCTGTGTGGCTCCGACCTCACGTGACATGTTAAGGACCGTTTCCTTGAGGAATTGCACTGAGCATATAACAGTGCGACCACACGGGTGGAATAGAACGCCCCTGGCTGAGTAACTAGTATTCCCATGATAGTTTTCGATTGCTAATAAATATGGGAGCGATTGGGTGCCAAGAGGGCGATATACCTCTGTCCTTGAGTATAGGAAATGAGTTCCTGATACTTGGTTAAGAGGACCCATTTATAGGACAACGTGCTATCCTAGAAAGGCTCTGGAAAGGCCTTGTCGCAAACCTCCCCGCTTGGCTAGTGTGGAAGTAAGCTCGCGTCATGTAGGAAAAGCGTGCACTCTTTGCAAAGGTCTTTGAACTGTTCGAACAGCCGTGTCCACGGTTATGGGCAGATGTGAAGTGATTCCTCTAGCATAGATTTTATTTTATAAATATCTGTGCAATTGTTTTACGGGCTGGGAACCGTTACCGGAATCGGTCTATGTGACTGATGATGGCCTGTGTGGCCTGAAACGGGCCTGTGTGACCCGGGGTGTTGGATGACACTGTAATTGAGTTTGTCTGAGTTGAATGACAAGTTTTGAGATAAAGAGAATCCACATAAATGGAGGTACTAGAGGATGGTACGCTCCGAATTGGAATTTGTGACAAGTCTCAGACTTGTGGAATGGGTTGAGACGTGAGTCTCTTCCTGACTAACTTAACTGTGATGAGTTGTTGCAAAGTAACTCACGGAATGTATCGAAGCGTGAGCTTCTTTCCGACAACTCAAAGAGCACACTTAGACTTTTAAAACCACAAAATCTTTGAAAACCACTTTTGCAAAATAACCATAACGTTCCTTGCTAAGTCTTGCATGCCACATAATTTCCGTGACTTGCTGAGTACCTCATGTACTCACCCTTGCTTACTTTTTCTCAGAAGCTTATGAAGATGAAGATCCCGTCCTCAGCCAGTTCTATTAGGATCAAGTCGAGTATAAGGAGTTTTAGAGTTTCGGTCTAGGTCCCCAAGCCTTGCTTATGGGTATAGGTCTACCTGTGTTTTTCCGCTGCTTACTTTTGTAATGTATCATTGTATGTCTCGGATTTTGTCCGAGGCTACAACTTATGTAATGACTATGTATAATAAATAAAGCATGATTGGCTGTGATCCACCGATGTCCTGTATGTACCAGCTGATCTCCTGGGACTGGTACATGAATTACAAGTAACGACGTTCCTCCTCTGTTAACCTGTTCGGGTTAACAGAAGAGGGGCGTTACAGGAAGGCAGACTGACGACGGCTTATAGCGGTGTGCGGATCAAGTGTCTGCAGCAGGCGGCGTAAAAAAAATCGACGCGGGTGGAAGGTGTTGGGAGGAAGAAAAAGCAGGGGTGGAGAATTGCTGGCGCTTGAGCGATGAAATTTTTCCGCGGGATCAGTGATTGGGGACGCCAATAGCATGAGAAATTTTTAGGATTGCTTTGGGTATCTGTTGGAGGCTTGTTTTAACTTATATACTAAAATTTAGCTTTTAAGAATATTTTTGGGTCTCTACTGAAGATGCTTGGGTGTGAACAAGTAAGTCACCTGCAATTGTGGATGAAGGAAAAAATATCAATCTTTTTTTAAAAGTCAATATTCTACCGGGAGGGCATTTTGGTTATAGAGACAGGCAAAGAGCTGTTGACTTAACGGTGCTGGTGGAAACTAATGGAGCAGTGGTAGAGTTGACAACTCTGTAAAAAACCAATGGCATTTGAATAAATAGGGAAAAGGTGATGATATATAGTAACAAACAGTGTAAACCCTAGTGGTAATTATGCAATTCTCGTAAAATAAAATATGTCTCCGCTGAACCCCTATAATTTGTCTAAGGCCCTGTTCTTTTCTAAAGTTCGAGTTGGCTACTCCACTAGATTATCGTGGATATATTTTTTAAGTGGCTAAACGGTGTATATTTTAAAAAACTTTATATGTAGAAGTTTCTTTAAAAAATTAAATAAATCCATTTTTAATTGTTCAATATTAAAAAGTGAGTTAATCATGCCTTAATCATTTGCCTCGTTTTGTGTGACTTATCAGCTGCATGAATGAAGCCATTGTTTGAAGGAGTTTATGGCTTAGGCTTGAACAATAAGACGAGCCATTAGCACGCGATTAACTGAGTATTAACTACTACAAACTTAAAAAAAATGGATTTATCTAATTTTTAAAGGAACTTTTATATATAAAGTATTTAAAAACACACCATTTAGTAGTTTGGGAAACGTGTTTACGGAAAACGAGAGAAAAAGTTTAAGTTATAAGCTCCTTAGGGTGCCTTAGGGTCTGTTTTGTTCGTGGACAAGGTTGGATGATATATGGTTATCAATGTTTACAGGAATGAGAATATCTAAACGTAAACGGGATGAGCCAATTTTTTTTGTTTGTTTGGATGGATGAAATGAACATGCTTAACTATTAATTAATAAAAAATATGTAATCATTATTAATTTTATTATAATTAATACTAATTAGCAAAAAATAGATTATTTATCCTTAATCAACACTAATCTTGACAAAAAAAAATTACTAATTAATATTAAAATAGACTAATTATCACTAATCACTTACTGACGAAGGTTAGTAAAGATGGATGCCCTCATCTGACCAAATTTGCCGGACGATCTCATCCAGCATGTTGAGAAAATATTCTATAGTGCGTATCCCATCCACCCTTATCTATCAATTAAATATATAAAAAACTAAGATGGCCGGCATATTCATCCAACCATTCATACCCACCAATTACAGCCCTTAGCTGTTTTTTCAGTCTGCGGGGCCAGTGTAGTAATGATATTGTATAGATATGTCAGCAAAAGTTTTGCTTTCTGGTTTGCAAAAGTCCGTGGTTAATGACAAAAACTTGCAGCAAAATTGTGGCCCTTTGCAATTAGTGGAAATCAAACCACACCAACCAGCAGATCAGCTAGAAACAAAGCACACAAGACAAATGACCAGATCAGCAAAAGGAGACAACGTTTTGCAAACACAGAAAAATCCACACGCTGGGTGGCTGCAGCGGAGAGAACGTCAGGAGCTCCGAGACCGGACGCCTCCATCTCGTTCACTCCCTGGTTTGGTCGTTTCCTTTCCTTTACACCACTAGTACTACCGCGCAGCGAAAATTTCCCGTGGACGAGGCCGGTGCGTTTCACGGTGCGCGCCACGGCGTGCGCCGTGCGCGTGCCATTCCGGCGTTTCCGTCGGCGCTGCGCAGCACACGGGCCAACCCGCCCCGTCTCGTGCAGGGCGTGAAGCGCCAATTGGCCAGTGGCGTGGCGTGCCACCGCGAGTTGGTGCCAGCCAGCGAGGCAGCGACATGGCATCGGTTTCGGCCGCTCGGGCACAAGCGTGCAGCTGGAGCCCGTGCGCAACAGGGCGCGTCACGTGTAATGCAACGAACTAACGGTGCGTGACCCGGTGGAGCCGAGTAGCCGTCGCCATCGGTGAACAGGACCGGCGGGGTAGGGGTAGTGCAAGGTGGTGACCGGATCTTCCATGGGTGGCATGACCAGGTAGCATATGATAGCGACCAACTGGTCACACTAGCCCGCACGGTCGATATTTCTGCGGACCGCACACAGGAGCCCAGAATTTTACGTTTCATTTTCATGTGTGCCGTACACTCGCATAATCACCTTTTGACCGACGTTTTCAGTCCTCCGTTTTTTCTTTTCCCTTGGCGCACTTGCTAGTGGCACAAGTTGGCGAGTTAACTTCAATAATCAAGACCAAAGGTTTATTAGCATAGGTGTTAACGTCGCGTTTGTTTAGTTTAAACAAGACAGAAATACGACGTTGATTTTTTTAAAATATCTTAACATTTTTTTCTCTCCTGGAGTAGTAGAACATCCGGTACAAGTGGCGACTTATTTTAATGTAAAACAATGCGCTCAGCGCAGCGCATCTGAGTAGTCAGCTCACTGTGGCGAGCAGGAACGATTGGCCAAGCCGGGGGAGGAAGGGCCGAGTAGGTGTTTTTTTATTCGGCTTAAACCGTCGGTTTATAAATCATACATAAAATAAGAAATATTATTAACATGTAATTAATTAAATATTAACTATTATAAATCTGAAAAATAGATCTATTTAATTTTTTAAAAGATACTTCAATATAGAAAATTTTTTAAAAAATACACTGTTATATATTTTAGGAAGCGTGCTAACGAAAAACGATGGAGAAGCCAGAAGCTTCAAAGCCAATCAAACACTCCCTTAAGCTTATTATCTCTTTTTCGTAAGCACGTTTTTTAAAATATTAAACGAGACATTTTTAAAAAAGATTTTTATATAGAATTTTTTTAAAAAAATAAATACATTTTTTAAGTTTGTAATATCTAATACTTAATTAATTATGCGTTAACAACATTTCTTATTTTGTGTGTGGCTTATAAGCTTCTCACATAAACTATTACAAACACTGCCTTGTTCGGCATGGCTTCTCTCAGCAGTTTTTTTCTCGTTTTCCGTAAGCACGTTTCTTAAACTGCTAAACGATACGTTTTTTACAAAAATTTTATATATGAAAGTACCTTAAAAAATCAAATAGATTTATTTTTCAAGTTTTTAATAGTTAATACTGAATTAATCATATGCTAATAACGTTATTTATTTTATGTGTGACTTATAAGTCAAAAAAATAAACCATGTCAAACACCCTCTAACTAATGTGTGTCATAAGCTTTCGTCCATACGGTGGGTTGGGTGGACCATGTGCCACTGCCTAGCACGGTAGCACCACGCCTACACGTACCAGCGCCAGACGCCGAAGCCGCCCGCAGCAGCGCAAGCGTGCAAGCCAAAACGCCAGCACAAATCTGGGAAACCGTGTAGCGCCCGCAACCAAACCAACCTACCGTGCGCGACGCAACGCGATGCCCGCGCCCTCGTCATCGCCTCGGCGGAGCGCCGCGCTGCATCAGCGCCGTGTCAGCCACCCACCAACCAACTCGCCCGATCGCAACGCGTGCGTGCGCGAGAGGAAGAAGGCGAAGGCGACCGAAACCGAAAGCAACCCGCTGCCCCCGACGAGCCGTCCAAAGCCGATGCAGCACTGCCCGCCGAGAGAGAGCAAAACAGAAAGAGAAAAGAAAAGAGAGAGAACAGAAAGACAGACGGCACCAAACGGGCAAAGCGAGCAGAGGAGAGAGGCGCCACGTAAGATGTGTGCATCTTCTCCGGTAACACTGCCCACCGAACTCCCTCCTTTCTTTAATCGCGATGACGCGAGGATTATTAAAGTAACTGAGCTCAAAGTCTTTAAGCCTGCCTCCCTACACCGTGACTCCACCCCCTCAACCCCCAAAACCTCCCGTGTCTGCTCCAGTGGGCGGTTCGGCGTCCTCCTCCGCTCCACCTCGCTCGCGCGCGGTTGACCCCCGTCCGATCGGTGGCGAGGGGGTGAGCTCTCGTGTCAGGTAATCCCTCGCGCTGCTATATGCTCAGCTCTTGGGGCTTTTGATTCCCCTTTGGTTGTTCGGATGCGCTCCTGCGATTCGCGCTGTTTGTTGCATAGTCGCTTATGTGTATGGTTGGGTTTGGGGCGGGGATTCGGTCGGGAGCTCATGTGGTTTGAGCTCGGATTTGGGATTGGTGCCGCGGTCGGCGCTTTTCGGGAGGAGGGCGGGAGTGATTTCATGGGCTCGGTTGAGGTGGGGTGGGGAATTAAGGACTATTTTGTGCTGATTGGCATGTGGGGATTTGGTAGACGCGATGCCTAAACACTAGGGAGTTGTCGTGTCCCCCTTCCTCCTGTTTCTCTTAGATCTCTATCTCAGATCCATTCGGTATAGAGTTTCTCTTCTCCATAGGAGTTGATTGGTCGCTCAATTCTTTTTTTTTTTTTGGTTCATCAGTCGGTCGATCCCACTTTCCCCAATTTGATTTTTCCATCTGGTTTGTGTATGGATGGGATGCTGTATCGATTAGCAAATCCATGTGATTAGCGTAAGCTAGCTTAACTTGCGTGGTATTTATATCCCCGATCCTACTATTCACAGATTGATTTGTTTAAAAAGGTGATGGAGGAATGGTGCCTGTGTTGGTTTGATAAATGCATTTACCTTGCATAGCTCTTTCATGCTTACTACATGTATCCCTGTTGCAGCACCAAGCTGTTATCCTTGTTGCAGCAGCTCCATTTTGTAATGGTCGCAGCAGCTCCATGGGTGGAGAAGATGAAGTGCGCAGTGTGTAAAGGTCATGTAGTGATAGGGGTTCTGGTGCCGGGAAGATGACTTAGGGCATTTTGGGGGAGAAGTTAGGCTAGGCACAAAACCTCTTGAGAGGAGAGCGGTGGGTTATAGCTCATGTTTAGATCTGTTCTAAGGGAGGATTTGATGGTGCCAATGCAGGATGGTATTTATCGCACCTGGACAATATAGTTTTGGCAAACCTTTATAGTTAGGTTTTTGGTTCTAAAAAGGGAAAAAGTTATACGTTATGAGGACATTGATGATTCGGACCACTTGTGCCGTTAACTCTACTTCTACTGGACACCAGCTCCTAGCACATAAAACTTGTGTTTCCCTAAATGCACCCAACTAATTAGAGATGAAGGGTTGTTACTCACAAGTTAATACATAACTCATATTTGAGGTGAACATATCAACTCGAACAAGCGCATATTGCATGGTTTCTGTGACACACTGTATACATCATCCTAGTATTTATGAACAAGCTGTTTAGCACAACTTGAATCTTGAGTCATGTTTTGCTTCGTTTCAAAGGTGTACATCATGTCTCAATGTGTCATCCAAAGTGTAAAATTGATTGCAGAATGCTAGACCTCATTTCTGTTCCTTCATATTGCCAGTGAAAATGGATGGAAATGCTAGAGGCGGCGGGCATTCTGAGGCACTGAAGAACTACAATCTAGGAAGAACATTAGGTATTGGCTCATTTGGCAAAGTGAAGATTGCAGAGCATAAGCATACAGGGCACAAAGTTGCTATAAAGATCCTGAACCGTCGCCAAATGAGAAATATGGAAATGGAAGAGAAAGGTACCCTCCATTTATAAAGGGACCACCTTAATTAATCTATTATCTTCTGTTTGTTCATGATTTTAAGTTATCTGCTTCCTGTAGTGGTCAGATCTGTGAACTGTCTCCAAAATTTTGAGCTAATCTAATAGTCAAGATAAAATTTATACTGATTCTACGATACAAATTTTTTTTGTTAAGAAGAAAGTTCACCTCCTGCTAATGCTTGTGAGTTGTGGTCATTTTTCCTGTTATAGAACATCTTTTACGGTTTTACCTTCTTCGAATGCTTTTGAGCTGGAAATTCTAGGATCTGGAATTGCATGCATGCTAAATGCTAAGGCCTGACTTTAATTTTTTATTGTTTATTGTTTTCAGCAAAGAGAGAAATCAAGATATTGAGGTTGTTCATTCATCCCCATATCATTCGCCTTTATGAGGTCATATACACTCCTACGGATATATATGTTGTGATGGAGTACTGCAAGTATGGCGAATTGTTTGATTACATTGTTGAGAAAGGCAGGTTGCAGGAAGATGAGGCTCGCCGAATCTTCCAGCAGGTACTTGTCCTTTTGCTCATTTCTTCACTTGTTAAACGTGCTTTTTTAGCATTTATTTCCAACTTCAATGCTTGCTTATATTTTCAATGTTCAAAACCTATGTAGCATAGGCATGCCATTCATATTCATCTTGTGGAGTTTTTGTGTGTAATCTTCATAAATTAATTGACTCAGATTTGCATGTATCGGCTTGCTTTTAGCTTCTAACTTAATCACTAAGTAGTAAATTTGTGATGTACTAAATCAAATTGTTGATTACTTCCTAAGCGTTGACTACCTTAGTGTCATCATTGGCATGTGATTTTAACCTGAAATGGAGAGAGGGACATTATACCCGTTTGTGGGAGAACTTGAGTTTTTCATTGTTCTGATTTTGTTGATTATACATACATTATTTCTCTTAATATTTTTGAGGTAAAATTTTCTGGAACAGATTATATCTGGCGTTGAATACTGCCACAGGAACATGGTGGTTCATCGTGATCTAAAGCCAGAAAACTTGCTGCTGGATTCAAAGTATAATGTGAAACTTGCTGACTTTGGTTTGAGTAATGTCATGCATGATGGCCATTTTTTAAAGACAAGCTGTGGGAGTCCGAACTATGCTGCTCCAGAGGTATTTTTTTGTATCACTGCAAGACTATATCTTGCTCCTTTACACGCAATCTTTTTCTTAATATAGTATTACGGTTCCTTTGCAGGTGATCTCTGGTAAATTGTATGCTGGACCTGAGGTTGATGTATGGAGCTGTGGAGTGATCCTTTATGCTCTCCTTTGTGGTACTCTTCCATTTGATGATGAGAATATCCCCAACCTATTCAAAAAGATAAAGGTGAGACAGATCTATGTTGGCTAGCCAGACCTTATAAACTCTTATGTTGTATGTTGACTAGATGGACCTTAGAATATCTAAGTTTTTATTATTATCCTGTATATTTGAGTATTTGACACCCCCCCCCCCCCTCTGTTTGGTGTTCCAGGGTGGTATATATACTCTTCCAAGTCATTTATCTGCTCTGGCCAGGGATTTGATCCCAAGAATGCTTGTTGTTGATCCAATGAAGAGAATCACAATTCGTGAAATTCGAGAGCATCAGTGGTTTCAGATTCGCCTTCCTCGTTACCTGGCAGTGCCTCCACCAGACACAGCACAGCAAGCCAAAATGGTACTTCCTTTGTGGCACATTCTTAATGAGTCGCTCATTAATGTATCTAATATAATTTTTCTTGAGATATACTTATAGAGTATGACAAATGATGTTTTGCCAACATAACACCATATAAATCAGTGGTGAAGGGCATCTTGAATATTGTGAAGAGTCAAACACTATATAATATGAAACGTGTGGAGTATTTTCTTGCTAGTAATAGTTTATTTTTGCAGAAATCCCTCATGAAATGTAAAAAATAAGTTTTCACTTTCAATATCACTTCTTTACATGTTTGATTTTTGAATAGCTATCTCGCCACTTTGCTCTTGTGGCAATGGTATAATGTTTTGATATATGGCCTTTTTTGAAGATTGATGAAGATACCCTTCAAGATGTTGTAAACTTGGGTTATGACAAGGACCATGTGTGTGAATCTCTGCGCAATAGGCTGCAAAATGAGGTATATGCAAACAAATGAACTGCTCATCCTTTTTAGTAACCTCATTGCTGATTTTAGACCATTTTCCAGGCAACTGTTGCATATTATTTACTCTTGGACAATCGATTCCGAGCTACCAGTGGCTATCTGGGAGCAGACTATCAAGAATCATTGGTTAGTTCAAAATTGCACCATCTGTGTCTTACATAATTTACAAAATGTTTAATTAACTGTCTGACCTGATGGTTCATTAGGAGAGAAACTTTAATCACTTTGCTTCATCGGAATCAGCAAGTTCAAATGCAAGGCATTATCTTCCAGGAAGTAGTGATCCTCATGCCAGTGGTTTGCGTCCACATTACCTGGTTGAAAGAAAATGGGCTCTTGGACTTCAGGTCTTGCATGATGTTCCTTTTTACTTCTTTTGTGACACAGAGAAATTTGTACTGACATATCACTTATCCAACAGTCTCGAGCTCAGCCACGCGAGATAATGATTGAGGTCCTAAAGGCACTTCAAGAATTAAATGTCTGCTGGAAGAAGAATGGACAGTACAACATGAAATGCAGATGGTGCGTTGGGTATCCTCAGGCCACTGATATGTTAGATGTCAACCACAGCTTTGTTGATGACTCAATCATAATGGATAACGGTGATGTAAATGGGAGGTTACCTGCTGTGATCAAGTTTGAAATCCAGGTGTGCAATTTCAAATTCTAGCAGATCTGACTTAAAAAGTTTGTTACAGTAATAAATTTTGTAGGTATTCAACTAAATATTGTTGTCATAGTTAAATCCTTAGATTAAAGATCCTGTTGGAATGAAGACTGTTGTCATAGTTAAATCCTTAGATTAAAGATCCTGTTGGAATGAAGACTAAATAATGCATCTCTGACAGGTTCAATCTTGAGTTGACGCATTGTTGTCAGTAAGTATTGTCTGTTCATGCCATTTTGAACCAGCAAATTTTCAGACTTCCAATACTAAAAAGTACCAGTCAGCCATATATTATATGCTTTTAGTCCAGTATAGTACCATTTCGAATGGTGTAACTGTTGTATTTGGTTATATGTATTATGTATATGTTGTATATCTGGCTGTAGAAATGCTAATTCCGTTTTTCTTCTTCAGCTTTACAAGACCAGAGACGACAAGTATCTACTTGATATGCAGAGAGTTACTGGGCCACAGCTCCTTTTCCTGGACTTCTGTGCAGCCTTCCTTACCAAGCTGAGGGTTCTATAGTACCCAGCGTTGGCTTCAGTGAATAACCAAACCTAGGGTTTTATCATGTGCGGTTTTTCACTGCAATGATGAATAAAGGACACCATGTAAATAGGCAGCTGTGACTTTCTTCCCAGTCCTTAGACAGCGAACCGTGTTGTTTGAGTGACTAGTGTTGTGTTAAGCACCATAATGTGGTTGTTACAGACTTGCATAGTATATAGATCTTGATAAGCTATCCGTGTGGGCGAATGCTCGATGCTAATTTTTGCAGGCTGCAGCTATACTGCTGGTGATGCTGCAGTACAGGCTTTCCTTTTTGCTCCTGCACACGGTTATCATGCGTGTGCTTGGAAATTTTGCTACTGCTAGGAAGAAACTAGCAAGATTACCAGTCCCTATTAATGCCGGGTTGTGGTATAAATGTAGATGACAGCAAATTTAGTGGAATATTTCTATGACAACAAAGTTAGTCGTGTGATCGTGCTCATGTCCCCTTATGGGGAATCAGATATCCTTTCTCTTGTGTTTTTCTTTAACCATAAATCCAAAAAATTTTCTACCTCCTTTCTTTTTCATGTTGTTTTGGGCGCTCTTATAGGCACAATATAAGTTTTCTTGCTAATACTTCGTCAAAGCTAACTACGTGATTAATTTCATGAGCAATTTTTGATAATTCTGGTGTCCCAAGTACATTACTGAATTTTTACTGTTAATAATTTAATTTATTTTTTAATTTACAAAACTAAATTTTAACTTTTTTTTTAGAAATACACTCTTGTCTCTGTGGGCCAGGGCGGCATTTAAAAACCGCCGTGGCTCAGGGCGGCAAATGGCCGGGGCTTACGACGGTGTCACCAGGCTGTGACGGCGGCCCACGGCGTCAGCGGGCCAGGGGCCATGTGGCATTGCCGTCCTGGGTCACGGCGGCGAATGGCTCCAGGGGGTCGAACGCAAAAATGCATTCGCCGCCCAAAATTTTCTTGCTAATTTTTCTGTCTTATTTTCTTGT
The DNA here is from genome assembly GCA_003991445.1 of Oryza meyeriana var. granulata. Taxonomy (NCBI): domain Eukaryota; kingdom Viridiplantae; phylum Streptophyta; class Magnoliopsida; order Poales; family Poaceae; genus Oryza; species Oryza meyeriana. Next base: position 83,848 of record RYFJ01002174.1, read on the forward strand.
TAATTTTTAACCCCAAAAATTTTGAAAATTTATTTCTCAAAATTAGATTCTTAAATTCTATTTATTGTACCATTGCATTTATTGGGTCGATGTTAAAAAATAACCAAATATCATAGATTGTTCACGTCGTGAAGAAAACTTATCAAACTGAGGGTATTTCTGGATCGCCACTCGCATTCCACTCCTCGTATGTCCGGATCGGCACTCGCAATCCACTCCTCTCCGTCTTTCACCTACACGCTTCACAAAATTTAGTTTTAATCGTGGTTTAGGGTATGTTTTTTGAAGTTTTTTTTTATAATCCGACGATGGTGGGCGTTGGTTTGTAAAATCGTACTGATCATTTTTTCAAGTTTATTTTTTGTAAAATTGTAAATCAGTACCAACTCTCTGTGTTCTCGCTCTCGACGAAGGCAAAGGCCACGGGCAACACTTGGTTGTTCCCGTCTACTCCGATTGCCGTCAACATTTGTCCTCTGTATTTTCCAGTTATGAACGTACCGTCGATGCAAAGAATGGCCCTGCAATGAAGAAATGCAAACATGCACGCCTGCAGAGAGAGGAAGGCCCGCTGAAGGACGCTCTGCCCAGGATTTGCTAACGATGGGAAAGTTTTGATTTCGGAGTAGCTGCCAAGATTCCTCGCACAGATGGTTTCCAGTAGACGGGGTAAATTATTGTACGAAGCTTCAAAACTGTCGAATCTCCTTTCAATTATCTTCTGTTTGGCCCTCCATGCTTTGGCATATGTAATGGTATACTTGTACTTATCCTCGATGCACCTGATAATTGACTTGGGCTCGAACCGGAGGTTCTCTACAACAGCATAATACAGCTCTGAAGCGATGAATGCAGATGATATGTTCCTGTGGTACTTCTGAACACCCGGAAGATGGCAGTTGTGCTCCGTCACGATTGACACGGACCAATAGTCGTCATATTTCTTCCTAGATGCGTACATCCTCCATGGACATCTATCGCTTGAACTTGCACATTTCATTTCGTACACTGATCTGGTGGACTTTGATATCTAGAACTCTCTCCCAAGTGACACGGCCCACATCTTCACAGTCTCTGTCAACTGTACTTTTTCGGCGTACCTAGCGCCTTGCACCACTTCATTCTGCCGATACTCCCATGGCATGGTGTGCCCTCTAAGACAACGAGTCCGGAGAAGTCCTCGTTGTCCCATTCTGTTCCGGTATACAACGTCCTCCGAAGAATCATCATCCTCCATATTCTCAGGTTCTGAGTCTTCAATTTTCATCTCCTGTACTAGACCTGGGTGTCTCTCCCCTTCATCTCCAAACCCCCCCGGTCCCATGTCTTCTTGGCCTCCTTCCTCTCCGGCACCCTCGTCTTTTACCTCATTTTGCTCCCCTGTTTCGTCGGGCCCTTCCGCTGTACTTGGACCAGCCTGATCAATGCTAACCCTGTCATGCACTACCACTAGGATGCTAGGTGCCCATCCTCGCTGCAGTGCACTTTCCACAAAAAATACCTAGCTGGCCGTCGAATCTATTGGCATCAATTCCCACCAAAAACCTTCCACAGCCTAGCTAACCAGTGCGTACACCGTAATTGCATTTATTTGAGGATCTACTCCGAATCCCCTCATTAACCAATTGTAAACTCCAGGAAAACTTCTCTCAGCTGGAGCTATAATTCCCTTTTGTGCTACGTTGAACTCCGATAAATCTACCCCATATTGTCTCTGACATTTCCTTCACCGTGATATATTGCGAATACAACTCTATTTGCCATTTCTGTTAACAAAAAAGATTTTCACTACAGTTCTATACTTATCAATATTCGTTCCATAAAAAAGCTATAGGTATGAGTCAAACCATTACCGTTTCTACATTTTACAAACTAACCCAGCGACGCTAATAAAGTGATACGCTAGGTTTATCTAACGTGTCGAAATGACCTATACCAACGATGGCTCATGGGGCGGAGCCATATTTATTTCTAAAATATCTACAATTTACTATCTGTCCGCTATGTTCTTCTAGTACGGTCAAATAAATTTAACACTAACGATGGTTATGCCAAACCGCTAATAATTTCATACTATGTCGGGTATTACACTACGCGTCTAGTACTAATTAACACTTGTCTAAAAAATTGACTATATGACGGAGGGAGAGCAAAAAATACCTGGGTTCGGCTCAAAAATCCGCGAGGGCTTCGCCGCTGTACTGCTCCTCCTTTGCCTCAGCTCTATCGGACGAACGCTGGAGGCGGAAGGGGGAAATGACGCGCCGGCGAGTGCGCGAAGGGGTTTTATAGGGGAAGGCTAAAAACCGCCCTCCCCTAGGACAGCGAATGCAAATTTGCATTCTGTCCCTGCAGTTCTGTCGGCCTCACGGGGACCCGTGAGGCATTCGCCCGCTCTGGCCACGACGGCAAGCCCACGTGGCCCCCCTCGGCTAATATGATGATTATTGGTCCGTGTCAATCGTGACGGAGAACAACTGCCATCTTCCAGGTGTTCAAAAGTACCACAGGAACATATTGAAAGTGCATCTATCCCCTAAGTGGGTTTTGGTGGATTAATGACAAACCGGTTAAGGGACTAATGAGTTTATCAAGAATTGTGCAGAGTATTAGTCCCAGGTTGCTTAGTGTGGTGCATGAAGACCCCCCACAAAGACATGATGCAAAACAGCGAAGCGACTCGGAGTTTATTTTAAATTCATTTGAATTTTCTTTGGAGTCGTAGGAAAACCGTTCTATCAAGAGGGGTTGCAAGCAGTGTTCCAAGACCACTCAAGTGCTTAAGATCCAAATAGCTAAGAGTTCATCACTTTGGCACAACACATACACTTGGGTGGGCTATTTTCAGTGTCAGGGTCGGAGGTTCCGACCTCCAGGGCCGGAAGCTCCGACCAGGTCCTTCGGCCACAGACTAAGTGTTGGCCGGAGGTTCCGATCCCCCTGGTCGGAACCTCCGGGCCAAAATCTGTGAGTAACGGCTATGTGACGTAAGCCATGTCCTATAAAACCCAAACTTGGATTCTAGCCGTTGCTGATGCATTCCACTTCGTTCCAACTATTCCCTAGCCTCTCCTAAGGTGCTTTGAGCTCTCCCAACTTATCCTAGTGCATTCTTTGTGATTCTTGTGAGGATTTAGTGGGAATTGGGTGAATTTTGTTGAGAGACGGGCTAGGACGATCTTGTGCACTTGTGGAGGTCGCGGATTGGCTGCTTGGGGCTTATTTTCTCTTGGAGGGAAACCTCCTAGACGGTTCAGGCGTCTCCCGCGAGCTTCCTCTTGTTGTGGATTGTCCCGGGAAAGTTTCGTGAAGGTTCTCATCTCACCATCCGCAAGAAAAGAGGTAAATTCTAGTAGAAACCAAGTTTGATCTTTGTGGTCACTTGGTGAGGAAAAGAGGTCAATTGAGACCCAACTCTTTGGAGCTCCTCAACGGAGACGTAGGATCTTTGTGATCCGAACTTCGGGAAAAATCTTTGTGCCTCCCGTTTCTCTTTCTCGTTATTGCTCTTTTTTTCGTATATTAAACTTGCCAGCATTTATCTCTTACTCCATTACTTGCACTTTACTTGATCTCTGTCAGATTTATCCTTTATAGAAGTATATTGGTAGAGTCTGAACCCCAGGGTCGGAACTTCGCGCGTTTCTAGGCCGGAACCTCCGACTAGCCCTCTCGGCCAGACCGAGAGATCCGGTCGGAAACCTCCTACCATTTTGGTCGGAGTTCCTACCAGCTATTTTACCGCTGCTTTTGGAGAATTTTTTAGGAACGCCTATTCACCCCCCTCTAGGCGACATCAACGGGCTTTCAATTGGTATCAGAGCCTAAACTCCTAAAGAAGCTTAACCGCTTGGAGTTGATCCAAAGATGTCGACTGAGAAGGTGAGTTGATTCTACCGGAGTTCTAGGGAGACGGAGATGGCTCGACTAGCAAAGTCGGGTGAAGAAAGGGAGCTGCTTTTGACCTTTACTACAACAAGTTTATCCCTCCTCCTCAGCAATTCATCTCTGTGCCTTCCGGGGACGCGCTCCCCATTTTGATGGGACCTTCTATATAGCGCGTGGAAGCACAAGATGAATTGTGTATCTAAAAACTCGTTGCATCCAAGTGTTTGGAAAATTGTGTGCACAGGTGTGACGGATGCTCCGGAGGAAGGGAGAGGAGCCTAACACCGGCTCAAGAGGCTCTTATCCACCGCAATGCTTAAGCCGCAAGCGTCAATCCTCAACTCCTTAAGCCCCGACGGAATTCAACAAGGTGGACCAAACTCGAGAGGCCAAGGAGATTTGATACACTTCAATTAGCGCATGAAGGATCCCCGGCGTACGAGAGTCCAAGATCGAGTTGCTTGAGGGGCAACTTGGACGGTTTTGTGATGGAAGACAATAAGACACCACAAGAGATGTACGATCGCATGATGGTCATTGTCGACAAGATCCGTGGTCTTGGTGGTGAAGACATGACCGATCATGTGGTGGTCAAAGAGGCTTCTCCGCGCGATCGCCCCAAGGAACCCACCTTGGTGACTCTCATTCGGAGCATGAAGAACTTCAAGAGACTCACCCCAAGCGACGTTCTCTCAAGGATCATTATCACATGACGCTACTCGAAGAGGAAGCCAGGAAGTCAAGCAACTTGCCAGAATTACCGCAATCATCAAGAACAAGGAAGTCTGCTTGAAGCGCAAAAGAAGGAGCAAGCCCCAAGCGACTCCGAGAGTAAAGATGAAGACTTCGCTCTTGTGGTGAGGAAGTTTAAAGCACTTCCTTCGTCGAGGCGGTTTTGGCAAGGAACAAGAAGGAGGACGACAAGGAAGGAGGCAATCCAAGCGGGCGTGCTACGAATGCAAGGAGTATAGCCACTTTATCGCCGATTGCCCCAAGCTCAAGAACAAGGGTGGCAAGTCCAAGGTGGTCAAGAAGAAGACCGGGCGTGCTCACATTGGAGAGGAGTGGTTCTCCAATGATGAGGACGACGACAAGGAAGAAAGTGATGAAGGAGGGGTTGCCACAATTGCCTATCAAGTCATCGTTGGGCTTCGAAGAACGTCTCTTCGACAACTTGAGCGACGACGATAACTATGACCCACTTGCCTCATGGCACAAGGCGAAAGGTAACCTCAACATCCAAATCTCCTCACAATTGATGATGATGACTCTAGTGATGATGAAAGTGAGGATGATATGGACGAGATGCTTAAGGGTTTTAGCAAGCCGGCCATGTCACAATTGGCAAAGCTTATGAAGGCATTGGAGTGCAAAGAGAAGTCCCTCGAACGGCAAGAGGACTTGCTCATCCTTGAGAAGGAGAGAAACCTTGCCCTAGAGGAGAACTTGGCTAAGGAGATGGAGAAGGTTGAGGAATTGACTAAAGAGCTTTCTTCGGTCAATAACTCAATGGCTAATCTAAAATTGAATGAATCACTTTAAGAGAAATCTTGTGAAAGTGACCAAAATCACAAGGCTCTTGAGGTGGCAATTTGACACTCTTTGGAATAGCGCCTCTACCGCTAATGAGGCCACCAAGATCTCCAATGCCTCCACAAGCAACGGTTGTGCGAAATGCTATAATTATGATTTGGATGCATATGCTACTAACCTTAAAGCTTTGGAGGCGCTCAAAAAGGAGAATGAGCAGTTGAGCACCTTGGAAAAGTTTGGATATTTGAAAATATTTCAATCCAAGGATGCCCTCTACAAAACCCTCACTACCGACTCCAACAAGAACGGCTATAGTCTTGGGTTCTCTCTCCATGAAAGTAGACCATCCAGAAGGACTATAGTCAATGGGAAGCAATGTTTGAGGTTTGTGAAAGAAGGAGCTACGTCGCAAGCCAAGGAGGTAAAAAATTCCTTGGTCAGTCTGGGGGCCGGACACTCCGACCATAGTTTCCGGAGGTTCCGACCATGCATCCTCGGCCAGACCGAGAAGGCCCAGTCGGAGGTTCCGACCGATCAGGCCGGAGGTTCGGCCGCTCTCTCCGGCACACCGAGAGGTCCGGTAGGAGGCTCCGACCCTAACGTAGGAGTTGCGACCAGCTAACCCAGACAGACCGAGACGACTGGTAAGGAGGCTCCGACCCGAATGGTAGGAGGCTCCGACCAGAAAAACTGTACTATGAGTCATATGAGATTACCACGGATCACCGCGGTAAAGTGATTGCTCATTTTATTGGTGATTATTATGAGGAGTAAGGGCTTGTGTGTGGGTGCCCAAGGCGCTCGTCGGCTAATGTTTAAAGGACCCAAACTCAAACAAGTTTGGGTACCTAAATCCCAAGCTTAATCCTTTTTTGTAGCATACTCTCCGGTGGATCGAGTTGGGTTGTTGACAGCGGGTGCACCACCATATGACGGGAGAGAGGAGTATGTTTGCAACTCTTGATGAGAATGGAGGAGATCACGATAATATTGTCTTTGGAGACGATGGTAAAGGAAAGGTAATGGGATTAGGTAAATTGCCATCTCCAACAATCTATCTCTCTCTAAATGTTCTGATCTCATCAAGTCCTTAAGCTACAATCTATTATCGGTGTCTCAATTGTGCAAATTGGGCTATATAATTGTTTGTTTACCGACAAGGATGTAACCGTCTTTAGAAGAGATGATAATTCCGTCGCATTCAGGGAAGGTTGAAGGGAATCTTATCTAGTGACTTTGACCTAGATAAAGTGAAACCCGGAGGCTTGTTTGATAGCAAAATCCTTTAATGGGGTGGCTTTGCATCGAAGGCTAGCCCATGCGGGGATGAGGAAACTTATCGAATCTTCTAAAGGGGAACACATCCTCGCTATCTAATGTCACATTTGAGAAAGACCGTTGTGTAGCGCTTGTCAAGCGGAAAGCAAGTTGGAACCCACACCCCGCGAAAAAACGTCATGACACCTCAAGGCCATTAGAACTACTTCATATGGATCTCTTCGGTCCCGTGGCTACCTAAGCATCGGAGGTAACAAATATGGCTCTAATTGTCGATGATTTTTCTCGCTTCACTTGGGTGTTCTTTTTGCAAGATAAGAGTGCAAACCCAAGGGATTTTCAAGAAATTCGCAAAGCGGGCCCAAAACGAGTTTCCAGAGCTCAAGATCAAGAAGTTAGGAAGCGACAATGGGGGGAGTTCAAGAATACTCAAGTGGAGGAAATTCCTTTCTGATGAATGAGGGGATTAGCACGAGTTCTCCGCTCCATATGATCCACCTCAAAATGAGTAGTGGAGAGGAAGAACCGGTCTCTTGTCGAGATGGCAAAGGACTATGCTAATGATACAAAGACCCCGGACATCTTTTGGGCGGAGGCGGTGAACACCGCTTGTCATGCGCTAAATCGCCTCTACCTCCACAAACTTCTTAAAAAGACGGCATATGAACTCCCTCACCGGTAACAAACCCAATGTCTCCTACTTTCGTGTTTTTGTTTGCAAATGTTATAGTTGAGTAAGAGACCTCGCTCATCCAAGTTTGCTCCTAAAGTGGATGAAGGATTCTACTCGGATATAGTCAAATGCTCACGCTATCGTGTTTTTCAACAAAGTCTCCTCCGGATTGTTGAAACCACGAGAGATGTGACATTTGATGAAACTAAATGGCTCCCAGGTGGAGCAAGTTGAGCTTGAGTGCTAGGTGAAGGAGTCACGGGACACGACATCGAAAAAAGGCAATTGGAGAAGTGAGGCGCCGCTAGAAAGAGTCGGAAGAGCAAAGAGGGACCGAACAAGCTCTTCCACTCAAGCGACGCCTCCAAGCACAAGATTGATCAAGAGGACGATCTAGCACGAGTGGATGGATCGATGCGAGGGCACTAGTGACCAAGAGACACCGTGCGAGCTCAAGTCTCCTGGTGCACCATCCAAGAATTCACCACACCGTACAAAGAGATCATCCCGTCGACAAACATTCTAGGTGATATCCAAAGAGGGGTAACCACTCGCTCTCGGGTAGCTAACTTTTGTGAGAATTACTCCTTTGTCTCGTCTTTGGAGCCAATCAAGTGGAGATGCACTTGGTGATCCGGATTGGGTGATGGCCATGTAAGAAGAGTTGAACAACTTCACCCGTAATCAAGTATGCAATTAGTGGAAGACCAAGCAAAACGTTCATCGGCACCAAATGGATCTTCCGCAACAAACAAGACGAAAATGGAGTCGTTACTCGCAACAAAAGCACGGTTAAGTGCTCAAGGGTCACTCAAGTCGAGGCCTCGACTTCGGTGAAACCTTGCGCCGGTTGTGCGGCCTTGAGTCCATTTGAATTTTATTAGCTTATGCCGCTAACCCATGATTTTCCAAGCTTTAGCAAATGGACGTCAAAAGTGGCGACGAATAGACCAATCTCTTGAGTTGGTATATGTGGAGCAACCGCCTGGGTTGAAATCCCAAATATCCAAACTATATCTACAGCTTCATAAGGCGCTCTAACGGGCTCAAACCCAAGCCCCTAGAGCTTGGTATGAATGTCTTCGCGACTTTCTACTAAAGAATGGCTTGAAATAAGGCAAACCGACACTACTCTCCACTAAGAAATCAAGAATGATTTATTTGTATGCCAAGTAATGTCGACGACATAATCTTTGGCTCTACTAATCCCTCTTTTAGTGAAGAGTTTAGTAAGATAATGACTAGGAGGTTCGATGTGTCAATGATGGGGAGCTCACCTTCTCCTCGGGCTTCAAGTCAAGCAACAAAAGGAAGGAACCTTCATCTCGCAATCCAAGTATCTCAAGGACATTCTTAAGAAGTTCGAGATGGAGGGAGCCAAGTTACCCATCAAGACTCCAATGCCAACTAATGGGCATCTCGACCCGACGACAACGGTTCTTAAACCGGTGGATCAAAAGTATATCGCTCCATGATTGGATCTCTTCTTTACCTTTGTGCATCTTGTAGACCTGATATTATGCTTAGTGTGGCATGTGCGCTCGTTTTAAGCGCACCTAAAGAAGAGATGCCATTTATTGCCATTAAGGAATTCTAAGATATTTGGTGCACACTCCTAATTTCGGTCTTTGGTACCCTAAGGGTTGTAATTTTGAGCTAATTGGATATTCCAATTCCGTATTATGCACGGTGTAAGGTTGACCACAAGAGCACAACGGGGACTTGTCAATTCCTTGGACGGTCCTCTAGTTTCTTGGCCTCCAAGAAGCAAAAACTCCATTGCCCTATCCACCGCCAGACAGAGTAATAGCCGCCGGCTCGTGTTGTGCTCAACTTCTTTCGATGAAACAAACCCTTCAAGACTATGGCTACAAAAATGACCCAAAATCCCACTTCTTTGTGACAAATGAGAGTGCCACTCAAAATAGCCAATAATCCTGTCCAACACTCAAGAACCAAAACACCATTGACATACCCACCAACTTCTTGAGAGACCACGAAGCCAAAGGAGATATCACCATTACCGCATGTGAGAACCGAACCCACCAACTCGCCGATATCTTCACCAAGCCCTTAAGATGAGAAGAGGTTTTTGCGAGCTTAGGAGTGAGCTCAATATCTTAGCATTTTCGAAACATTGCATGACTAAGTGCTTGACTAATCAATAGTCAAAGAAATGGTCAAAAGGATGTCAATCAAAGTGAGCTTCGGTGTTTTAAGGCCACTTCTCGTATAGAAATTGGTCTTTAACACTGAGAACGGAGCTCCAACATTCCCAAACTCATTTCCAAAAATATTGCAAAATACTTGTGTGATAATTTTACATTGCGAAAATTTGTTTCTTTTCATTGTTGATCTTATTTGTGACCATTGTTATGTGCTTATTGATTGCTGCTGTCACATATGGGTCAACGAAAAATCATGTCATCTCCTTTCGGCCAAATACCTTGTCCCCTTCCTCCAGAAAAAACACTGTCGGTTCCGACCATAGGGCCGGAGGCTCCGACCTACTTTCCTGCTCAAAAAAAAATCAGGCCGGAAGCGACGGCCTATGATCCCGGAGGCTCCGGCCCACCAGCTGTTTTAACCCCGGGCTGGGAGTTCCTCTCTCCTCCTCATTTTTTTTTTTTTTCCCCTCTCCAGCCCTAACTCGTTCCCATTTCTCTTGTGGGCGATTTTCAACTCCAACCAACAAAAATCTTCGGGCATTCTCGTTTCCCTCCTCCTTGGTGGTCGGAAACTCCGTCCCGTCGACGTTTTTGTGCTTCCTTATCTCAAGGTATTGATTTCGATCTCTTCTCCTAGGTTTTCATATATGTAAACCTAGGACTAGTTTCCCTTGGTGAAAAACCTTCCTGAACATCCCTAGAATACCGATCTATAGTTTTGAATAAAATGCATTGGCTAATTTTGTAGATCAAGTCGCAACCATATGTCGGCACGGAGGTTCGGTCCTCGTGACCGGAGGTTCCGACCAGCACTCTCGCCTGGCCGAGAGGGGTCTGGCCGGAGGCTCCGGCCCTGGGTCGGACCCTCCGATCGGCTGTTACTGCTAGCGCTGTAAAACTTGGATCTTCCAATATATCCTTGACCTCAATACTTCCTTGATTCCTTGGTTGTGTTTCAGTGTCAATGGTCCCGAGAAGCGTCAAAAGGCTAGACAAGATGTCTCCCCTCCGGTACCCAAAGTGATCAGGACTCCCTCCTAACGGGCTGACAAGGGAAAGGCAGCGGCTCGTGCTAGCCAGCAGCAGGAGGGCAGGGGAGGCAAGCGCCTGCTACCACAGCCTCCGTCTACAAGACGAACTCGCAGCTCTGCTTGATTATTCGGGATTCGGATGCACCACCGCCGCCGCCACCCAAGGCGTGGTCGGATCTCGCATTGGCGGCACTCGCAGCTCTGGCAGTGGGACTGTGTCAATGATCCAATCCGAGCAATAAAGCACAGAGCTGTCAGCACTACTCCTTTGGCCACATTAGCAGACAGCGCTTTGATTATCTACACGATGTGCGCAAGAGAAGCAGAACAGGAAGCTGAACCCAGATACCCTTCCTCAGGAGTTGGCAGATCCTCGCTTTGTCACCGCCGTCCAGGTAGACTGGTACAACTCAGTCTTCATGAGTCGACCTAAGCCGGTCGTGGAAATGAAGTATATAGACTGGGAGTACATGCAGCGCCAGAAAGGGCAGAATATTTTTAAGGATGTAATCAAAGCATTGCCTAGATAAGGATATTGGAGTATCATGGGGTAACAGTATGATTGGAGTGAGGAGGTGATCGGTCAGTTTTATGCGACCGTATTCTTTGAGGAGAGCCCACAGCATGAGTATCAGACTGAGATGGTGCACTCAGGGGCGTGGAATATATATTACTATCTCTCAGTTCGCCGCCATCTTGGGATGGACCCCGAGGATCGAACCGGCCTAACCTTCACAGTGAGAAGCCTTTGCCTATCCCTTCTCGTTCTTCATACTCAGAGGACCATATTTCTCTATGCGATGGAGCTCCAAAAAACTGCATGGGCACCACCAAGGGTCTTTTTCCCCCTTACAAGATTCTTCTGAATATGATCAGGCAACTTTATCTCCTAAGGCTGGCGATGCCACAGATCTTCCCGCTCACCACTTCACTTTGCTTGCCAGGCTGAGAGAATCAGCCTCCTGTAGTGTGATGAAGTACATTTGGTTTGAGATCTTCAACATGGTGGTGGACCCAAAAAGATCCCTATTGCCCATATATTATAAGATGATAGAAAGTATCTGGCTTGTGTATAAGAGGAAGCACAAGCCACCTGTCCACCAGCTCCGCCGCACTGAAGTTTCCCCCTAACTTCTCAGCCCGCCTCTTCTCATCTCAGTCGCCTATCAGGAAGGCACTCAAGGCCATCTCAACATCTGCACCAAGAACCGGAATATAAAGAAGAGGGTATCGCCGCCAGAAGAAGATGTTGAGGGGATGCTTGCAATACAGCTCTCAGATGATTCTCAGAGAGCTTGAATCCTTTGCCGCCTATGAGACTCTCAAGCACATTCCAGTGGTCGGCCCTTTTCTAAATAAAAGGGACCCTTTTGCATTTCTATCTGAGCGCTTCTGTAGCGAAAGACACAGAAAGACCATATCATGATATAACAATTGGTATAGAGGATTGATCCAAGAGGCATGGGACAAGCATGAGGAAAAAGATGAAGATGATCTATCGAGCACCTCCACCAGTAAAATACATCTGCTTTCACATCTGCCCCTTCTTTTCACCAGTCTAACACATTCCTCCATCATTGAGAGATATGATGAATGACCGCTGGCATACAGAGTTGTGCTCCGAGATGAACCGCCACTTGCAGCAATACAGCGCTCCCGAACTATATTATCCCCTCCGACACGAAATAGCTCTTTCTTCCCCTGTCTTTTCTCTCTATTTTGTCCTTGATGCCAAAGGGAGAAAAATTCAGAATGATGGCCTCCTCTTTACACTTTTGTGCATGATCTGCAGTTCCGGAACCTCCGACCCTACCGGAGTTCCGACCCCCTTCTGTCTTTAGTTTCTAGACTTCTTTCGGCCATTGCATGTATTACCAATTGTTTGCATAATGAAGCGTAATATGACTAGATAAAATTTAGCATTTAAATCTATTCTTGAATGCCTACAAGAGTGATGGTTATTTCTCATGTTTGTTCCATCCCATATGCACTTGATTTTCTATCATCATGTCCACCTTGCACCCCACGAGAAAATAGATGAAAAGACTTGTCATTTTCAACAAAACTCAATATGCATAAATACTTCACTCTACTAAATAGCATATCTTCTAGGAGCAACTCATCTAACATTCATTCAAAATCAAGTTATATATCATCGTGAAGCTTTAACCGTGTTTCATCCAATCACCAAAAAGGAATGAAAAGGCATCATCCCGCTAAGTGGTTTGGATAATGACAACCGTGTTAAGTGACTATGAGTTTATCAAAATGGCAGATTATATCCAGTTGCTAGTGTGTGCAATGAAGACCCCACAAGACATGATGCAAAACGCGAACGACTCGACGTTTTATTTTAATCATTTAATTTTCTTGGAGTCGTAGAAAACCGTTCTATCAGAGGGTCAAGCAGTATTCCCAAACCACTCAAGTCTTAAACCAAATACTGAATTGCATCACTTTGCACAACACATACACTTGGGCTAATTTCAGTGTCAGGGCGAGGGTTCCGACCCTTTCCAGAGCCGGAAGCTCCGACCGTCCTTCGCCACATACTAAGTGTGCCGAGTCCAAGCCCCCTGTCGAACCTCCGTCCAAAATCTGTGATAACGGCTATGGACGGTTAACCATGTCTATAAAATCCAAACTTGATTCTAGCCGTTGCTATGCATTCCACTCGTTCCAACGTCCCTAGCCTCTCCTTAATGTCTTGACTCTCCCAACTTATCCTAGCATTCTTGTATCTTATGATGATTTAGTGGAAAATGGTGTGAATTTTGAGAGAGGCTATGACATCTTGTGCACTTTGATCGCGATTGCTCTTGGCTTATTCTCTTGAGGAAACCTCTAACGGTAGCGTCCCCGCGAGCTTCTTCTTTTTGATTGTCCCGCGAAAGTGTGAAGGTTCATCTCACCTCCGCAAGGAAAGAGAAATTCTAGTGAAACAAGTTATCTTTGTGTAAACTTGGTGACGAAAGCAAACAATGAGACCCAACTCTTTGAGCCCCTCAACGGAGACGTATGAATCTTGTATCCGAAACTTGGAAAAATCTGTGGCCTCGTGTCTTCTTCTCGTATTGCTCTGTTTCTGTAATATTCACTACTTGCCCATGCATTTATCCTTACTCTCTATTACTCTTGCGCACTTTATCTATCTTCTGTCAGCATTTATCCTTATAGAAGTATATTGTAGAGTCTGAACCCAGGTCGAACTTCCGCGTTCAGCCGAACCTACCGACAGCCCTCGTCGCCAGACCAGAGATCCGCGTCGAACCTCTACTATTTGGTCCAAGTCACCAGTATTTACCGCGCTTTGAAATTTTTTCAAAACGCTATTCACCCCCCCTCTAGGCACATCAACGGGCTTTCACATATCACTCATTCATCGCTTCAAGAAGCTGTATATGCTTTGTAAGAACCTCCGGTTCACCAAGCAATTATCAGGTCATCGAGGAGAATTACAAAGTACACCATTACATTATGCCAAGCATGAGGCAAACAGAAGATAATGAAAGAGATCTACAGTTTGATCTTCATACAATAATTGCCCGCCTACGGAAACCATCTCGAGGAATCCGCAGCTACTCCAAATCAAAAACTTTCGCATCTGTTAGCCAAATCTGCAAAGCGTCCTTCAGCGGGCCTCCTCTCTCTACAGGCGTTCATGTTTGTATTTCTTCAGCAGCCCATTCTCTCATCGACGGTACTTTCCTAATGAAAAATTACAAGCGCAAATTGAACCGCATAATCGGAGTAGACGGCGAAACAACCATGTTGCCCTCCTTGCCCTCGTCGATAACGAACACAGACATTGTACTGCGTTACAATTTTACAAAAATAAACTTAAAAAAAGATCAGCTACATTTATAATCAACGCCCACCATCTTGGCGATTATAAAAACAAACTTCAAAAAAAATACCCTAAACCACGAATTAAACTAAATTTTAAAGCTGTAGGCGAAAGACGGAGGATGGATTCAGAGTGCCGATCCGACATACGAGGAGTGGAATGCGACATGGCGATTCTGAAATACCCTCAGTTGACAAGTTCTTCATGACGGAATCAACTATGAAATTTGTTTTTTTAACATCACCCAATAAATGCAATGGACAAAAAATAGAATAAGAATATAATTTGAAAATAATTGTCAAATTTTTGGGTAAAAATTAGCAAGAAACAAGACAGGAAAATTAGCAAAAAATTGCAAATTGGCTAATTGCAAATGCTGCAGGGCGAACGCAAAAAGGCTGTAGGGCCGAACGGCAAAAAGCATTCGCCGCGAAGCATTTGCATTCCCCCCTCCACCATTCATCGCCGTGGCCCAGGGCGCAACCCACGTGCCCCTGCCGTTAACCGTGGCCTGTCGTCAACGCCTGGTACGCCTTGGCCCCGCCATTGCCGCCCTACCACGGCTGTTTTAAATCCGCCCTGCCCATGCGGCAAGATGTATTTCTGCAAAAAAAAATAAAATTAGTTTTATAAAATAATAAAATAAATTAAAATTTATTAACAAGTAAAAATCGCACATTACATGCATGTTTGTTCCTCTCACTTCTAAAACCGTAGGGCAAGTAATTGCACTATTTGTTTCGTTTGCCAAAAATGAATGTCAAACTCCGATGCTAAAATTTGACAATATAAAATTGGTCTCAAACCAAACAAACTATGACAAAACCTTAGTTGCTTACCAATTATTTTGCAGGTTACCATTGCTAATACCAAACAGCCCATTGAGCTCAAAACAGGTGTATATCAAGAACCTGATTTACTAAAATATTACACGCGACATATAGAGAGAACGGAGTCTTCTACCCTCCTTAACCAACCTTCCATTACTCTCCCAACTTTTATCAATATCGGATCCAGCTATTTTTTAAGAGACTACTGAGCATCCATTATCGCTGACCATACGACCCTTCATTATCTTGTGAAGTAAAAGCGCAGAATCCATCTTTAAAGGAAGATTTTCGAGAATTATCGAATTGGAGACCTCAGGTATCCTTGAACTAAATATTCCATAGTGGATTGTTAAAGGTAAATCATGAATCAAAAAAACATTATACCAGTCATTCCCCAACTTCCGTCTATCAAACCTCCGACACTCACGCCTTCTTCCCGTCTGCCGCGCCCCGCACAAGCATGCAACCCACCTGCTTCGCGCTCGATACGACCTGCAATGTTCTTGACGCGCCATCTGGGCGTGGCGGACACTCGGAGGCTCCGGCCGCGACTCCCGCACGCACCACCTCATCCATACCGGATGGCGCAGCATGATGTCGCGGCGCGCTATGGCGCAAGAGCTGTGTCCCCAAACGCGTGTCTCTTTCCTCTCTCTCCGAAGCACTTCATGCCGTCAGGCCACTCTTATGATGATTTCTCGCCACGCCACTGATGGTTCGATGGCACTCCCGTCCTTCACAATCGTTTTCGCGACCTGTCAATCCGCTAGTTCATTTTGTGTGGAGTTACAATGAAGCATGCTAAATTGGGTCGCCGTCTCTTCCTTGCTCCCCCGACACCTTCAGTAGTTCGCAAATTCCCATCGCCCCTCAAGCAATCTCTCTTCTTATGTGTGCCTTGATCCAAGGAAAATCCCTACAACAACCAAAAGGAGGATCGTCAACAAAGAACCAAACGTTGCATCTGTCAGGCCCAGCTCAAAATACTCAGAATATGAACTGGATGGGGATTCCTAACGAGAGACCGAACAGCAAATTTACAATGAAGCCGATTACGTCTAACCTTCTACCCGAATATTAAGTTTATACCTATCCGTATTTTATACTCTTTTATCTTAAAATAAAATAATCTGATTTAGATATAACAATTATAATTAATATCGATCTGGGATAGGAGGCATACTAAGATGTTAAATCATTACTAATTTTTTATTTTAAGTGAAGGAAAATACCATATTTAATAGTACCTTTTGATTGGACCTTTATCCTAGTGCATGTATATTATAAATAATCTAACTACTAATGAATGACAAGCACCGAGCAGGTCTCTTGTCTAAAGGAAAAAAATAAACACTGACAAGAGAAAATCAATCATGAGATAATGGATAAATGTCTAGTTCATAGATATAAATGAAACACTCCTAATAAATGACAATCACCGTAGAAAGTCTTTTGCTAAAGAAGAAATTAAACACTACAAGAGAAAATCACATCTGAGGATATATGTATAATTCTTTCTTGTCATCCAAAAGGTTTTTTTTTCTATTTCTCTATTCCCTTCCATTGATACAAGAAATAACACTCATTAATGAACATCCTACTATATTAAAGAAAGGAATAGATTAGGGTAGTAAACGTTGTTATATATTTTGAAGGAAGAAAGCGTAGGTATACAACCCCAAAGCCCCTAGCCTCTAAGCAAACATCCTTTCCAGGGCCATGCCAATCCAACACCTCAAAATGAACCACAAAATATTATGAACACGAGACGCGAGCACATTCAACATGCTCTTGCACTACTTTCTAGACTACCAATCACTTAGTATTAACCGTAAAAGTATTAACTCTTTTGCTCTGTAGCCTAGAATTTATTATAAATAAACACACCAACCACATACGTGCGCCGTACTACCTTTTTAAATGTAAAAAAGCAACCCTTTAGGCTACTACCATCTATAAACTCTACATAATGTTTTCAACTTACGTAGCAAAGTATATGGCTTAAAACTCTAGCTACAGTTCAATTTTAGCCCTTAGTCCGAACTTTAAGCTTCAATACCACCCTTAACTAATAAAATTGATTATTTTTTATAAAACTTTCAAAACGGACAGTTTCAACAACTAATTTTCAAGTACTTTACCATGCCTAATACGACTTACACTATATGTATACTATCTAGCTGCTAATATTACAATAGACCTTCACATGCCACTTTCTCATTCTCGCACAATATTATAATGAATAGTAAATCTCC
>RYFJ01002175.1:0-36209 GCA_003991445.1 Oryza meyeriana var. granulata
GAGAGAGATTCTCCGCGAAGATGAGAGCCATCAGGTTAATTCAACATCAGCACGGATGTAGCCAGAACACTTGTTGCGGATGCAGTAACCAGGCTGGGGGCAATAGGATATGCCTCTGGATTATACCGGATCGTACTTATTATGGGGATATCAGTGCAGAACTATCCAGGAAGGAGGAGCCGATCCAGGTACTACCAAGGGGAGTTCAGCAGACAGAATCGGCAACCAACCCCGCGAGTGACAGTTCAACAGGAGAATGTAAGAGAGAGGTACTTCGCACAGGTTGAAGAGATAGTAAGGGAGCGTTCGGATAAGCCCAAGGAACAACGTTCATTTGTATCGGCACCCATATCCTGAGTGGTTTGACAGGGTTCCGTTCACACACCGATACAGGTCCCGGATTTTTCCAAGTTTTCAGGGGAGGTAACACGTCTCAGCGGATAATTGAACATGTCAGCCGATTCCTGGATCATTATGCGGGGTGAGGATGGATGAAGACGGACCCTGAGGGGTTAGGTTTTTTCCCTATCACTATTGGATCGGCTTTTTACGATGGTTCTCCTCATTACCCGCCGTTGCCGAATTCTGTTCGGGGTGGGCCGATCTAGAGAAACAGTTTCACAAATATTTCTTCCTTCGCTGGAATTCATGAGTTGAGACTGTCAGATTTGACATCGGTTAGCAACGACCAGATGAAACAGTATTGGAATACATTCAGCGATTTCGGGATATCAGAAAGCCGGTGTTATAGTTTAAACTGCTGAGTTGACGATGCATCTGGCCGATCTGGCTTTTTCAGGGACTCTTGGCGCCAATCAAGAGAGAGGTTTTCATCTTCAAGAGTTTGAATCCCTGTCGCAAGTGAGTTGTTGTGACCTGGTACCAGAAGGTATCGCTCATGAAAGCCGATTTCAAGAGGCGAAAAAGGACAAGTACCAGAGGAGGGTTGCTCAGGTTCAAGGTCTATTACGGACTCAGATAATGAGGAATCCGATGCTGAAGTTGGACTAGCAGAGTGGGCCAGGAACAAGAAGTCAGTATCGTGCCCGTGGGTCAAAGATATCTGGCAAGAAGGAAACGGTATGATTTTTGATGTTAGTAAAGCCGATAAAATCTTTGACTTGTTGTTACAGGAGAAGCAAATACAGTTGCCGCCAAACCACATGATTCCATCAGCCGAAGAACTAAAGAAGAAGAAATATTGTAAGTGGCACAATGCGATATCGCACCATACTAACGAATGCAAGGTTTTTCGGCAACAAATTCAGTTGGCTGTTGAGCAATGACGAATCAAGTTTGAAGACAAGAAGCCAATGAAGATAGATGGGCACCCGTTCCCCGTAAACATGGTCTATGCAGGGTCATCATCCAGGACTCGAGCCGATGAAGGAAGACGTCACAGTAAATCGAGGATTACTTCATCGGGTATGATAGAGAAGTACTCAAGGTACGATGAATAGGGGGATGGACCAGAACAATATAATCCACATTGGGATTACCCGTTCTTCCGATTCTGCTGGGATAAGGGAATGAGACTGCCGTCAGCTGAAAATTGCCCCGAGTGCAGTATTGCAGGGAATCGGCATGATCGCCAGCAGGAGTTTTCGCGGGATCGGTCGCCTGGGAAAAAAGCATCAGTTCATAGCCGATTGGGGCCGATCCATGAAGAGTTCTTTGAAGAGGATGAAGAGGAAATACGTGAGAAACAAGTCCAGAATCCTCAATGGTGCCCTAGTGGGATATTCACGAAAAATCAGAAGAGGAGGGCACAGCGTTTACGACACCGAGAGCAACAGGAAGAACAGAGTCAAGATCGGGGGGAGGTTGATCATTGTCCCAAAAAGACTAAGCAAGTTTGGCAAGTGAAGAAGAAGGACGATGAGGACGCATCAGCACCGGTAAATATGGTGTTCTTTTTGCCTCGGGAGTATAAAGCGCTTTCATCAGATGAAGAAGGCGATGAGGAGGTTTTCGCTCAACTGACGTTACAATCTGATCAGGCCATATTTGATAAACCTGAGAAGTCAGAGCATCGGCACTTAAAGCCGTTATACATCAAGGGTTACGTAAATGGGAAGCCGATGACAAAGATGTTGGTTGATGGAGGAGCCGCGGTTAATCTCATGCCTCATGCTACATTCCGGAAGTTGGGGAAGACTGCCGAAGATCTGATCAAGACAAATATGGTGCTAAAAGACTTCGGTGGGAATTCATCAGAAGCAAAGGGCGTATTAAACGTGGAGTTGACAGTAGGAAGTAAGACATTACCTACCACGTTTTTCGTCATTGACGGGAAGGGATCATATAGTTTACTTCTCGGCAGGGACTGGATTCATGCGAACTGCTGTGTGCCCTCGACGATGCATCAATGTTTAATACAGTGGCAGGGAGATCAAGTCGAGATGGTTCTAGCAGATCGGTCGACCAACATCGCGATGACCGATCTACCAGTCTGGGAAGCCGACGGTGTTGATTGCCTATCCGGAAAAGTATGGGAAGGAGATTACCTCGAGGTCACTAGCCAGGGGATACAGCCGATCCAGCAAGTCGGCTCTGAATTGTTACTCTGATGGGCTCCATTGAAGACTTTGAGGGGAAATTGGGGCAATGATTTACGTCGGCTGATGATTTGGAAGAGATTGATATAGGACCAGGAGATAAGCCAAGGCCGACGTACATAAGCAAAAAATTAAGTCCTGAACTACGAGAGGAATTGATAGCACTGCTGAAGGAGCATCGGGATTGTTTTGCCTGGGAATACCATGAGATGCCAGGATTAAGCCGATCGATTGTTGAACATCGGCTGCTTATTAAACCAGGATATCGGCCGTTCAAGCAGGCTCCAAGGAGATTCAAGGCAGAATTATATGAGCCGATCAAGGCGGAGATCACAAGGTTGTATGATGCCAAGTTTATAAGGCCGTGCCGATATGCTGAGTGGGTTTCTAATATCGTCCCGGTGGAGAAGAAAAATGGGAAATTGAGGATATGTATTGATTTCCGGGATCTAAATAAGCTACCCCAAGGATGAATACCCGATGCCGATAGCGGATTTATTGGTGGATGCGGCCTCAGGCCACAAGGTTATCAGCTTCATGGACGGCAATGCGGGATACAATCAGATTTTTATGGCTGAAGAAGATGTACATAAGACTGCGTTTCGATGTCCAAGAGCTATCGGCTTGTATGAGTGGGTAGTAATGACGTTTGGGTTAAAAAGTGCCGGTGCGACTTATCAAAGAGCGATGAATTATATATTTCATGATCTCATCGGCTTATTCGTAGAAATCTACATTGATGATGTGGTGGTTAAGTCTAAAAGTGAGGAAAGCCATATAGCCGATTTACGAAGAGTGCTGGAGAGGGCCAAGAAATACGGACTGAGGATGAATCCTAATAAGTGCGCTTTCGGCGTATCGGCTGGGCAATTTTTGGGTTTTATGGTTCATGAGCGAGGGATTGAAGTTAGTCAGCGAAGTATCAGAGCCATTAGAACTACAGAGCCACCAAGCAATAAGACAGAGTTGCAATCGTTGATCGGCAAGATTAATTTTGTGAGAAGATTTATATCAAATTTATCAGGGAGAATTGAGTCTTTCACGCCGTTATTGAAGTTGAAGGCCGATCAAGAATTTGTGTGGGGGGGAGCACAGCAGAAGGCATTTGACGAGATCAGGAATTATCTTAGTTCCCCGCCTATTTTGATTCCGCCGCAGAGAGGAGTGCCGTTCAGGTTATACTTGTCGGCCGATGAGAGGTCCATCGGCTCTGTTTTGATTCAAGAATTTGAAGGCAAAGAGTGAGTCGTGTTTTATCTGAGTAGAAGACTTCTGGATGCTGAAACAAGATATCCTGCGGTGGAGAAGTTATGCCTATGTTTATATTTCTCGTGTACAAAGTTGAGGCATTACATCCTATCGGCTGAATGTACAGTAGTTTGCCAGGCCGATGTGGTCAAACATATGTTGTCGGCTCCAGTCTTGAAAGGGCGAGCTGGCAAGTGGGTTTTTGCTTTGACAGAGTTTGACTTAAGGTATGAATCGGCTAAGGCGATTAAGGGACAGGCAGTGGCCGATTTTATTGTGCAACACAGAGGGGTTCACGAAGACTATGTAGAGCCGATCCCATGGACTTTGTTTTTCGATGGATCGGTTTGCAAGCATGGATCTGGTGTTGGCTTAGTTATCATATCGCCTCGGGGGGCAAGTTTTGAGTTTGCTTTCACAATTAAGCCTTATCGGACTAATAATCAGGCGGAGTACGAGGCGGTGCTAAAAGGACTTCAACTCTTAAAGGAGATCGGAGCCGATGTCATAGAGATAATTGGCGATTCTTTATTAGTGGTCAAACAGTTGACTGGAGAATATGAGTGCAAGGATGATGTTTTGAGGTCATATTATGAGGAGTGTACGGATTTGTTAAGAGATTTCAAGATAGTATTAATAGATCATATTCCCAGGGAGCAGAATTTAGAAGCCAATGATCTTGCACAGGTTGCTTCAGGGTATCGGCTGAATAGGCAAGTTGAGGTTGAGATAGCCGATATTGACATCCAGGGCAAGGCCGATGACTGGAGACAGGAGTTAGTTGATTACTTACGAAATCCGTCGCAATCGGTTTCCAGGAAAATTCGGTATAAAGCTACCAAATATGTGCTGCTTGATGGGGAGTTGTATTATCGGACGTTTGAGGGAGTTTTGCTTAGATGCCTGAATTTGGAAGAAGCCAAAGTGGTTATGTGTGAAGTGCATGAAGGCATCTGTGGGACTCATCAATCGGCTCATAAGATGAAGTGGTTGTTGAGAAGAGTAGGGTATTTTTGGCCGACAATGCTGGAAGATTGCTTTAGGTATTATAAAGGATGTCAAGATTGTCAGAAGTTTGGAAATATACAGCGGGCACCAGCATCGGCTATGAATCCTATCATCAAACCGTGGCCGTTCAGAGGTTGGGGAATTGATATGATCGGCCAGATTTTTCCTCCATCAAGTAAGGGACATAAGTTTATATTGGCGGCGACAGATTATTTTACTAAGTGGGTGGAAGCGATTCCTTTGAAGAAAGTTACGTCCAAGGAAGCGGTCGAGTTTGTAAAGGAGCATATTATTTATCGGTTTGGGATTCCTCAGACGATAACTACTGATCAGAGGTCTATCTTTGTGTCTGATGAGTTTCAACAGTTTGCTGCCAGTATGGGAATTAAGCTATTAAATTCGTCGCCTTATTATGCTCAGGCCAATGGACAAGCAGAAGCTTCTAACAAAAGTTTGATCAAGTTGATTAGGCGGAAAATTGATGAGCAGCCACGGCGATGGCATACTACATTAGCCGATTCACTATGGACCTATCGGATGGCATGTCATGGATCTACTCGGGTGCCGCCATATCAGTTAGTATATGGACATGAGGCGGTTTTACCATGGGAAACTAACATCGGCTCTAGAAGAATTTCTTTGCAGAATCAGTTGACAGCCGATGATTATTATAACTTAATGACAGATGAACTTGAAGATTTAGCTCAGAATCGGTTGAGGGCGTTGGAGAGGATCAAGGAAAATAAGGCTAAGGCAGCTCGGCATTACAACAAAAAGGTGGTGAATAAGTCGTTTGTTGAGGGAGATCTCGTGTGGAAGTTGATTTTACCGATCGGGTCCAGAGATAATAAGTTCGGAAAATGGTCGCCTAATTGGGAGGGGCCCTATCGGATTAATCGCTGCGTGCCTGGTAATGCCTATGTGTTAGAGGATCTTGATGGGACAGAGTTTGCTAAAGCGCTTAATGGAAAATATCTCAAGAAATACTATCCTAGCGTGTGGATCGATTCTTGAATCGGTTGAGTATAGCCGATTTCTAAAGCAATTCGGAAAGCCGACGTTTTTTTTACATCGCCTAAAGACAGCCGATATCAATCGATATCGCCTTTAGATCAGACAAGCAAAAATATTATCAAGGTTGAAAGGGATAAGTAGCAGAGCCGATCAGATTATATGACAGCAGAAGGGTGATCGGCATGTTCCAGAAAATCGTCAATTACAAAGGTTTAAGATTTACAAGAATTTTTGAATCACTTCAATTGCGCGCAGGCGGATCTGATCAATCTCGTTGATAGCCCGGATGTCATCTTCATCGGAGCCCGGGATGGTCTTCAGGTTCTTGCGCCGATGAATGACTTGACGCACTGTCGCTGCAACCTTGGCCTCTTGGTCTTGGATGGCTTGCGGTAGGCCGATTAGCTAGGATTCTGTTGCTGTGAGGTCCATACGAACTTTTTCAAGTTCTGCCAGCAAATCGGCCTCCTTTTTCTTCAGCTGGTCTAACTTGGGTTGAAGCTCTTGGGGGGCAGCGGCTATATCATCAAGCTTTTTCTTTTCTGCTTGGGCTAATAGCCGATCGGCTTGGATGTCTTCGGCGGTCTTCTGTTGGTCAGCGCGATCGACTATGCGCTGTCTAAGCTTGATGAGTTTAAATCTATGGGATTCCAGATATGCTGCGGGAGTCAGTGCGTCGACAAGTTCTTTGGGCAGATGGTGTTCAATTTCTGCGAATCTTGCCCGGATTGGCCCGCAATCTTCTGCTAGTGCGTCAATTGGGTTTCCCAGCCGACTGAGGATGCTCGTCAGATATTCGCGTACGTCGGCTGGGAAGGACGGTTTGGTCGTTGCGCTGGTGGCTGTGGATTCTTCTACTTCTAGGTACTTGCCGATGTCAAAGGAGAACAGATCGGCTAGGGACTGCAAAATTGGCATCGGTAAAGGAATCAGTGGAAAAGTTAAGAGCGGAGTATGGACATAAAAGAGTTACCTGAGGAAGGACATCGGCGGCTTGCGCAACATCGGCTTCAGGGGGATGAATGGGTTGTTCTCTAGAAGGGACGATGTCAGCCGATGGAATAGGGGCAGTCTCATCGACAGCTGGAGGACTTGGTGCCGAGAGTGGGGCAGCTGAAGAGGCCATCGGCTCAGTATTTGGAGGGATGTCGGAGGTGTGTTGAGAATCTGGAGCCGATGACCCAAGCTGAAAAGGATTTGGTAAGATAAATGAGGAAGTGGATAATGATAATAACAAGACTTGGCGCATACCTGAGGAGATGAGGGGGCCGATGTTGCTTGAGGAGAAGGTGGCGTTGGAGCAGCGACATCGGCATCGGTTTTCTGCTTTTTCAGGGAGGGGCGATGCGCTAATTTCTTCCGCTTTTGTCCCATCGGTCGAGGTGCCTTGAGGAGAGCCGATGGAGTCGGAGCGTCGCGCCCCAGGTTTGGAGTGGCCGATGGAGGTTGATACTGGATCGGCCGACCGCTATTGCTTGTTCTTGGGGGTTCGACGCTGGCAGCCTGCAAAATTGGAGATAAGAGTTGGTTGGAGAGGGCGATTAAGGCTTGCAGGTGTTACCTCTTCATCGGATTCGATATATTCGGCATCAAGACGGGAGCAGTAACAGATGGGCGATAAGCTGAACAAGTGTTTCCTCCATTCTGACCACCATCGGACAAAAAGCTTGGTGTTGGCAGTGCAGATGCACACCTCGGTGGCGGCGCCTAGCAGGAGGGAATCTGTCAAAGACCGCAGCCGATCATATTCCAGGGCGCTGCTGACCGTGCCTCGGGCTTGAAGTTTGTTGATGAAGAAGAGGCCGATGGGAAGCTGACCAAGACCAAGCTGGCGGGAGCCAACTGATGGATGGTAGAACTCATACGATGGCTGAGTTCGGCCCAGAGAGAAGCCGGTTGGCAGCAGACAAGGGCTGATAGCCGATAGGAATATGGCCTTAGACTCATCATCATTCAGAGCTTTGAGTGGATCAAAGTTGGAAGGCATCTCGAATGATGATGCGTCGTTATAAGCAAACCAAAGAGTGGCCTCCCTGGTGAAGCCATAATAAAATCCTTTGAACCACTGACCAACCTCAGCAGGGGTTATCTTGCCGCCAGAGAGGGCCGATGCAGCTTCGCCCATAGAGATGCATCGGCGATAGACAGGGTCTTGATCTTCTGGGTAATCGGCTGGGAAGGATTGCTTGAGGAGAGAAGTTTCTGGGATAGCCTTGGAGGTATAGATATTGAGCCAGAGCTGAACAAACCACCAAGGGCCCCCAATATGGCCGACAGGCTGGCCGGCCGATAGTTTAGTTGCTACCTGATGAAGCAGCTGGTAGGTGGCGCCAAGGAGATAGTGCCCCAACAGAATTTGTTTCCTATCGGCCAAGCACTCTGCCAGGCATTGCATATTGGTCGTCGGACCGAGGGTTGCACCACCAAAGACGAACCGTTCCAACCACAAGTTCAGAAAAGCGACGTGCTCCCGATCATCAACCGGTCTGGTTCCCTTGTTATGTAGAGATATGTACCTGGACCAGCCGCCGATATTCTTTGCCTGGAGCCGATGCGTAGGTTTGAAGCGAAGCTTGAAGGGGTCGATGTAGCTTGTTGTGTCAAGACATGTGAGCATGGTCACATCCAGCAAGGTGGGGGTCATAGGCCCATGCCCAAACAGAAAGGCATTGAGAGCATCGGACCAGAAATATGAGGCTGATGCGAGTAGGGATTCATTTCTTTCCATATTAGCCAGGGAGAGATTAATACAGTGGCCGATATGTGATTCATCCCAAAGGGTTCTCTTCACGGCCGATACTCTGATGTACCAATCTCTCCATCCAGGCAATCTGCTCGGCCATGACCTGAAGCTGTTGGTCCAGTCACTGACCAACATGGCCGAGTTCTTGAAGGGAATACGTTGGGTTTTAGCACTGATGAACTCGGTGGGATCTTCGCTGCCCATGGGGCCATGATAGAAAAAGCTGGGGTAATCAGCGGCCGGAATCAAGATCTGGGCTCTAAGATGCTATAGTAAACAAGAACACGACGAAGAACAGGTGAAGAACATAGCAGATCGGATTCGCATGGGCTGTAGATCAGGGGAAAATAATCGGGTGAGAAGATTACCTCAGGAACTGCAGATGCCGATGCCATCACAGGAGTGGAAGATGATGCAGGGATCAACGTCCAGAGGGGAAACTTGCGACGATTCGTCTGGATTCGCTAGAGCTTGGTGAAGATGTGGAAGGTGAAGCGGTGGTGCTTTGGTGATGTGAAAGCATAAAAAAGGCAAGGAGACGAAGCGTTTTTATAGAGGTATGACAACCGAGCGGGAATCGAGGCCGTTGGCACTGTTTCAAACATTTATGGCAAGTAAGCTATCTTGGGCCGCCTCGGTATGGGATAAATCTGGAGGCCCAGGATAAAAGAATTTCGGAGCCCTATGAAAGACTCCGAAATTGGGGGGCATGTGTTAACGCCAAAATTTGGTAAGGCCCTGTATCAGATTCGGTCAAAGGAGAGGTTACAGTCAACTGACGGAGAAAAGACCGGAATCGGGAAGGAGCCGTGAAGACCGTTACTTGGCAATTATTTACTGTACCTATTAGTTAGGCAGGTGTTTATCTTTAGGAAACCTGACCTCGTTTCCGGTCAGGATTAGTTAGCGTTTTCTGTTATAGATAGGAAATCATGTATCGTGTCCTATCAGGACTATGTCAACTCGGGGTATATATACGTATGCCCGGGTGCCTTGTAAATTATCACAACAATCAATACAAATTTCAGCGCATCGCCACCCTTTCGACGGGATCCTGCTTCTCGAGCCGGGCTGCATCGGTTAGGTCCGAACTCCTGCGAGAGGGTAAGTCTCGTCACCCTGGCTACCTATCGGCTAGGACTTCCTCGGTTAAGTCCGATATTCTAGTTGGTTTATGGTAGTCGGCTTACCACGATATATTTACTTTATCTATGGCTGCATCAGTTCAGTTTGACCTCATAGATTGATTAGGTATATCACATCACGCGTGCGTAGATCGTATCGGCTTACTGGGAGCGGTTTATCGTCAGTTTGTGCTGCATCGGTTAGGTCCGACCTACTAAACTGCTAGCGATAAACCGATCCTGCTAAATCGATGTTTTATGCGCAGGCGTCTTACCGGGGTGTATAGCCGGTAAGTTATCTTCATCACGATCGCATTATATCTATCGGCCTATTGAGGTATCGTTATCATCGTCGGTCTGTGCTGCAACGGTTGGGTCCGATCTACTAGACTGACAATAATAGCTTTATTCTTGATGAGCCGATGGGTGTTATGCGATGTTGTTATCGGAGTGCTTAGCCGATAAATTATCTGTTGAAGCCGACTATATTTACTTATTGTCATATTTTATAATTATTCTGCTCAATAGTCGGCTGGCTCATCAATTATCTATCATTTATGTTATTGCATGCCTTATCATACATTCTTGCCTGTATTATTGTTACAATCGGCTAAGGACTAGCCGATGGGTTTATTCTGCCGATCCAAGTACAAGCACAAGCAGGTTCTCGGGCACGACCTCAGGCGAGGGCTCGGGCGCGAGCTTAGGTAAGGACCAGTGTGTGGGCCCGGATAGCGGACGAAGATCCCGGGAGCCGATATAAGCAAGGGCCCGGGCACAGGCATATCTTCATGGCAACACCAGTAACACTAGACTATGATCGGCTAGGAGTTATTTGATTTATTTATGCATCATACTTGCTTATTTTATCAAGTTCATAGCCGGTTTTTGAGTATCCCTTCGATGATCGGCTAGCACGATATTTGTTTATTATTATGTTATTGCTCTTGCCGTCATCGGCTTTAAGCCGATGTATAAGTGCCACAGTGCGCATCGGCCATCGGCTGATGAAACGAGTCTAGATCGGCTTCCAGCCGATTGGCTCATTGATCTAACATTTTCCTCCTTGTCAATTACAAGGTCAAATTGACTGGCACGCCTACGAACCTCAAGACTTTAGGACCTGCACTGGAGTAAAGCAAATCTCCCAGGCTTTCGCGTGTCTCCCAGACGCCGGACGGCCCCCGGCGGGTTTTCGGCGTCAACAATATCCAAGAAATTTGTGGGGGCACATGGATAAAAATAGTGGAATTAAAATCCCATGAAGGTTCATACACCTGGGAACCGCATGATAACCACTCACTATAGCCCTTCAGTGAGCCTAGAAATCCAAGGATCACCTTTTCTAGCCAATCTCATCCTCTTTGAATCCAAAGACTTAGATGTCATCCTAGGAATGGATTGGTTGACCCAACACAAAGGGGTGATCAATTGCACGGACCGCACCGTAACAGTGACCAGTTCGGAAGGAAAGGTGGTTATCTTCAAGTCACCTGTGCCGCTGCATCAGGAAGCAAGCTTGAATCAGGTCGCAGCAGAGCAACCGTCAAAAGGTGGGACGAAGCCAGAAACGAAAATAGAGGACATTCCAATAGTAAAGGAATACCAGGATGTGTTCCCGGAAGACCTACCAGGGATGCCACCAGAAAGGGAAATTGAGTTCAGGATTGATTTGGCACCTAGAACAGCACAAATATACAAGATGCCGTATAGAATGACACCGAACGAGATGGCAGAAGTCAAGAAGCAGGTCGACAATCTGCTACAGAAGGGCTACTCCGACCAAGCACATCACCTTGGAGAGCACCAGTCATCTTCGTGGAAAAGAAAGACAAGACAAAACGGATGTGCGTGGACTATCGCGCACTAAATGATATCACCATCAAGAACAAGTACCCCTTACCGAGGATTGATGATCTTTTCGACCAATTGGAGGGTGCCACCATTTTCTCCAAGATAGACCTGTGATCAGGCTATCATCAGCTGAGAATTCGAGAAGAGGATATACCGAAGACAGCCTTCACCACGCGGTATGGGTTGTACGAGTGCACTGTTATGTCCTTCGGATTGACAAATGCATCTGCCTTCTTCATAAATCTGATGAACAAGGTATTCATGGAGTTTCTGGACAAGTTTGTGGTAGTGTTCATCGACGACATCCTGATCTACTCAAAATCAACAGAAGGGCATGAGCAACACTTTCGTTTGGTTCTCGAGAAGTTGAGAGAGCACCAGTTGTACGCCAAGTTCAGCAAGTGCGACTTCTGGCTGAGAGAAGTGTAGTTCCTCAGACACATCACTGCCCAGGGAGTTGCCGTGGACCCAACGAACGTGGAATCTGTCACCAATTGAAAACCACCAAAGACAGTGACACAAGTACGGAGTTTTCTTGGACTTGCGGGTTACTACCGCCGGTTCATCGAGAACTTCTCGAAGATTGCTAGACCTATGACACAATTACTGAAGAAAGATGTGAAGTTTGTCTGGACATCCAAGTGCAACCACAGCTTTGAGGAACTAAAAAAGAAGTTAGTTTCGGCACCGGTCCTAATTTTACCGAACCCCAAGAAAGACTTCCAAGTGTACTGTGATGCATCCAGCCAAGGGCTAGGGTGCGTGTTGATGCAAGAAGGTAGAGCGGTAGCCTATGCATCGCGTCAGTTACGCCCCCATGAGCACACGACCTGGAATTGGCCGCAGTGGTCCACGCTTTGAAGATTTGGAGGCATTACCTTATTGGTAATCGTAGTGAGATTTACACGGACCACAAGAGCTTGAAGTACATATTCACCCAGCCTGATCTAAATCTCCACCAAAGAAGGTGGCTGGAATTGATTAAGGACTATGATGTGGGGATACATTATCACCCGGGGAAAGCCAATGTCGTGGTAGACGCCTTAAGAAGAACATAAGAGTCAAAAAAGCTCAGGGTTTTACGGAAGATGAAAACGGGACAGTATGGATAGGGGAACGTTTGTGCGTTCCAGAGAATAAAGAACTCAAAGACCTAATACTCTGGGAAGCCCATGAGACGCAGTACTCCATTCATCCCAGAAGCACAAAGATGTACCAAGATCTTAAAACAAAGTTTTAGTGGGCCAGCATGAGAAGGGAAATCACAGAATTCATGGCACTTTGTGATGTGTGCCAGCGAGTCAAAGCAGAACACCAACGGCCTGCTGGACTATGACAGCCGCTCAAGGTCCTAGAGTGGAAGTGGGAAGAGATCGGGATGGATTTCATCACCGGTTTGCCCCGCACATCTTCGGGGTATGACTCAATCTGGGTGATCGTTGACCGACTCACCAAGGTTGCGCATTTCATCCCCGTGCATACAACGTATACGGGTAAGAAACTGGCAGAACTGTATATGGCTCGCATAATGTGTTTACACGGAGTACCCAAGAGGATCGTCTCCGATCGTGGTAGCCAGTTCACTTCCAAGTTTTGGCAGAAGTTACAAGTAGAACTAGAAACCCGACTGAACTTCAACATAGCATATCATCCACAAACAGATGGTCAGACTGAAAGGGTCAATCAGATATTGGAGGACATGCTGAGGGCTTGCGCACTGGACTTTGGAGGAACATGGGATAAGAGCTTACCCTACACGGAGTTCTCGTACAACAACAGTTATCAAGCCAGCTTGCAGATGGCACCGTTCGAAGCTCTGTATGGCAGGAAGTGCCGTACACCCCTTTTTTGGGATCAGACGGGTGAATGCCAGGTATTCGGAACCGACGCACTCAAAGAGGCAGAAGAGAAGGTGGCCATAATACGGGAGTGCTTAAAGACGGCTCAATCCAGACAGAAGAGTTATGCCGACAACCGTCGCCGAGACCTAAGCTTCGAGGAAGGGGACTACGTGTATCTTCGTGTCACACCACTCCGTGGAGTACACAGGTTTCAAACCAAAGGGAAGTTAGCACCTCGCTTCGTGGGGCCCTACCAAGTGCTAGCCCGTAAAGGCGAAGTGGCATATCAGTTGAGCCTCCCAGCTTTGATGACCGGTATACACGACATGTTCCACGTGTCACAACTGAAGAAGTGTCTGAGGATACCAGCAGAACAAGCAGATCCGGAACAAATCGAGATCCAGGAAGACCTCACCTATGTGGAGAAGCCAATTCGGATCTTGGAGATCAGTGAAAGAAACACCAGAAACCGAGAGATTAGATTCTGCAAGGTACAGTTGAGTCACCATTCAGAAGAAGAAACCACCTGGGAGCGAGAAGACGAACTGAAGTCCGCCTATCCCCACCTCTTCGCCAGCGCGTCCGAATCTCGGGGGCGAGATTCCGTTTAAGGGGGGTAGGTTTGTCACACCCTGATTTTAGCCACACAAAATTATACCTGAGAAAATGCCCAAGAAAAATAAATTTAAAAGGCCAAAGGAATTAATTAAATGTGTAAAAATGAAATATAATAAATAATTGTGGCCAGGAATATTTTTCCTATGTTCCCCTTGCCAAAATATATTAACTGGTTTTTTAGTAGAATTTTCAGAGCATAGAAACTATTTTTAATAAATCAAAAACGATTATCGGAATTAAATTCGCTCTGGAAATTATTTTCCATTTTCTTTTCCTTCAGATTTTCTCTTTTTCTTCCTTTTCTCTCGCTGGTCCGCTGGCCCAGCACTGTGCTGCCTCCGCGTGCGCGGCTCGCGTGCGCCTGCCTCCCGCGGGTCCCATTTGTCGGCCGTCCCCTCCCGCTCTTTCTCTCTACGCTGCGGGGCCCGCCTGTCAGGCCGCTTTGCCCGCGTGCCCGTGCGCCTCCCTGCTGACAGGCCGGGCCCGCCTGTCAATCCTGTCTTCCTCCTCCGTTCGAATCGGGTGGAGGGGAAAAATCCCCTCCGCCGTCCGATCAGCGCCGTCTCCCGCCTCCACGCCCGCTCGCTCCTGGTTCAACCGAGGGCGGACTGAGTCCGCGCCCACTCCCCCATGTCCTCCAGCGTCCTCACCCACTCCCGCGCGGGAATCGCGTGCACGACCCCGACGCCGCCGCCCTCAATCCAACGCCGATTTAGAGCCGTTTCGGCCACGATCTCGCCCGGCCGAGTGCATAAAAACGTTAGCCGCTCTCTCCTCTACATTTCCACTCACACCCCGAAGCCTCCCGAGCATCCTAGCACCTCACGCCGTGCAAACCAGAGTCGCCGCAGTGCTTCGCCGTCTCCGATCACCCGCCGCCGCTGCTGTAGCTGCCGCCAGACCACGAGATCGCCACCGCTAGCTTCGCCGCACCCGTGCAAAGCCCGGCCACCGCATCCGCGAGCCCCTAAGCCGCCGGAAGTCCGATCTCACCGTTGCGCCTTTCGGTAAGCCATTCTGCTGGCCTTCGGCCGCGCCTTCCCGTTGATCCGTTCGGTCATTGTAGCCCTAATTGCTTCCCACATCTTCGCCAGGATCTCCTCAGCCCCGTCCACATCTCCGTCGCCGGAAATCCTCACCAGGACACCGTCTTCGCCGCCATCCCATACTTGCACCGCCGCCGATCGCCTCTATCCGCCACTGTTCGCCGCCTTCTGGTCATTGTGACCCCTCGGTGAGCTCTCCTTCGTCTTCCTCTCTTCCTCCCACCGCTCGCCGTCGTCTTCTGGGGGCCGGATGGTCGCAAGTGGCGACCATTAGGCCACTCGCCCCGCCGCGGCGTGGCTGCGCTGGCGGGGGTGAGCCCCGTTTGTCTTGGGCCGTCCGATCTGCCCGAGGGCAGATCTGGACCGGCCGCGTGGCCTTCCCCGTGAGCGCGCGCCTCCCCGCCGGGCCGCGGTGGACTCGATCCACTAGCGCCATCCTCCTGTGCATCGCTGACCGGTGGGGCCTGCCTGTTGGCGCCGGCTTCTCGGTCCAGTGATGCAATAAATCATTTAGTAATTAGTTTTATATTGGAAATGACAGTAAAACTTCAATAATTCATAAATAATTCATACGAACTCCGATTAAGTCCATTCAAATTTCATTAAATCCAGAAAAAGTCAAGAATCCATTAAAAATATTCTTAGCTCATGTTTACTTGCCCACATGAACTTTTTTTAATTGTTTGTGCATTGCTTGTTATAGAATCCGATGTCGGTGACCCTCCGGTGTATTACGAGGTTGTAGCAGAGTACGTCGAGCTGGAGCAAGGCAAGTTGCACTATAATCTTGATCATTTTGTACCCGTTTTTCACTAAAATGCTTTGTTTACTTAAATAAACTGTATTATTTCTATATTTCATGTGGATGGGTTATAACCTATATAATGATAGGACTGTGCCTTAGTTTTGAAACCTAAATCCTTGTCACCTGGGTAATAATATGATTAGATTACTATTCCTAGGTTGCTTAGCCATGCTTAGCAACATAGCTCACCTGGGAATTAAATATTATCTTTTTATTTGATTCGACTCAATGTCGGAAAAATGGAACTTTGAATAGGCTAATGTTAAATTACTAAAATTGGACCTAAATGGTGGGTTGTGGGTGTATGGTTCTGCTTGTCGCACCCATGGCATTTAAGGACCGGTTCGCGGGAACCACTTGGGCAACTACCCGTACTTTCCACAAGTCAGCGTGGGCAACAGCTGGACTTGTAGTGTTTCTTCTCCCTCTCCTAGGCACCGGAGATGAGGGTGGGCGTGATGGAGTTGGGTCGGCCCGGGGTAGGGTTGATCGGCTTCCGGATTCACCGTGGCGCAAGGGGGGTAGCCTGGCCAATATGGTGTGCCCTGTCGGCAGGTGCAACCTCAGCGTGGTGTGGATGGTTAGGGAAAGGTTGCATGAACGGTCCTGTCACAGCGTCTCACAGGGCATCGTGGTGAAGCACTGGCATACGGGAACATGTGTGGGGCTGTGTCTTATGGGTACAGTTGTACACCTCTGATCAGAGTAAATCTATTCGAATAGCCACGCCCGCGGTTATGGGCACATTGGTCAAGACTCACCGTGATTAGTCTCACCTTTAGATAATTAATCTGGTTTTATGAAACTGGTTTGGTTCGGGTGGAAGGTGTGGAGTCCGGTCAACGTAGTGTAACGTTGATCGGTGGTAGCCGGTTAGCGTGGTGTAACGTTAATCGGTGGAGACTGATGAGCGTGGTGTAACGCTCATCAGTGACGCTTGGTGAACGTGGTGTAGCGTTCATCAGCGTGGCCTAGTCAACATGGTGTAGCGTTGATCAGGGAAGACTGGTCAACATGGTGTAACGTTGATCAGTAGAGACTGGTTAACGTGGTGTAACGTTAACTGGAAGAGTCTAGTGAACGTGGTGTAGCGTTCATCAGTGGAGTCTGGTCAACGTGGTGTAACGTTGATCAGTAAGGGATGGTTGGGCCTGGTTCACGTGGGTAACATGAATCGGTGGAGAATTAATATTATTAAATTAATCAACCTTTTACTGTTTGCGAACTACTACTGTTTGCAACTGCTTTTACGCAAATCAAACCCTAGCCTACCTTTGCTTCCCGTGCATATGCATAATTGTGGGTGTGATTTGTTGAGTACTGTGGGTGGTACTCAGCCTTGCTCCCTTTTCCCCCTCTCAGTGTTGGAGAACGTGTCCGACGAGGATCGCCCTGAGGAATAGGTTGGCTCCGCCGCCAAGGTGCTTGTGGGATGGAGCTGCTGCTAGGCCCGCTGTCTATAGACTTTGTTTTACCCCTTTTCCCCTGCATTTTTATAATATAATTTTACTCTGTTTGTAAGATACTCTGTATGGCAACTTGGATTTGTGTACCCTGGCTTTCCTAGACAGGAAATTAATACACATGAATGTTCAGAAGTTCGGTGTTGAATTTCTAGACGTTACAAACGTGGACTTCCATTTCGAACCCTTCTTTATAGTACGGCATGCTGAAGGACTCAAAGAGAAAATCTAAAATAAAATAAAGCCCCTTCGAGCCTTTCATCCACATTCGATCTTTTGTAGGGGTTTACGTTCATCATCCGTATCATGGCGGGGACTAAAATCCTGAAACTTTCTCAATAGATTCATTAGTATTGTCATCAATCATTCAAAACCCACTTAGAGGGCTTGATGCACTTTCAGAGAGGAAGAGAGCATTTTTTTGGTGGGGACTGAGAGGAAGAGCGCTAGTGATGAATGATCCCTCTTGATGAGTGGAGACAGTGATATATAGTGTGGTTTGCTCGAGCTCCTGACCGGGCTCTAAGAGGCTGGAGCAAGTAGTTGCTATGCTCCAAGCAGCCGAATACGGTGGCCGCTGTGCTAGGGAGAGGGAGAGTGTCACACCCTGAGATTAGCCACACAGAAACTTTACCGGAGAAAATACCTAAGAAAAGGAATTTTAAAATGGCTAGAGAAATTAATTGATGGTGTAAAATGCAAGATAATAAATTATCGTGGCGGGGAATATTTTTCTTGTATTCTCTGTGCCAAAATACATTAACTGGATTTTTAGTGGAATTTACAGAGCACAGGAACTATTTTTAATAAATCAAATACGCTTATCGGAATTTAAATCGTCCTGGAAATCTTTTTCCTTTTCTTTTCCCTTCTGTTTTCTCTGCTTTCCCTTTTTCTCCATCGCTGGGCCACTCCTGTGCTGCCTTTCCCCACGCGCCGCAGGCCGGGTCCTTTTTTTTTCCTCCCCGGCCTTTTCCTCCTCGCGCCCACGCCTGTGCCCGCGTGCTCGTGCCCGTGCCCTCTCCCTTGCCCGCGCCCCCGCGCCCCCTCTCGCGCCCTCGCGCCCGTGCCCCCGCGTCCTCGCGCCCGCGCTCCCGCGCCCTCGCGCCCGAGCTCCCGCGCCCTCGCTCGCACCCGTGCCCACGCACCCGCTGACAGGCCGGGCCTGCCTGTCATCATCATCTTCCTCCTCCGTCCAAATCGGGCGGAGGGGAAATTCCCCGAAGCCGTCCGATCCGGCGCCGCCTCCCGCCTCATCCCGCGCGCCCTCCACTCGTTCAAACGGTCGCGGACCGAGTCCGCCCCACTCCCCCGAGTTCTCCGGCGTCCACGTCCCCTCTCTCCCGAGAATCTCGCACACAATGCCCACGCCGCCGTCCACTCTCCCGTGCGCGATTGGAGCCGTTCGGCCTCGATCTCTCCCGGCCGACTGTATAAAAACCATCTCCACCCTCTCCTCCATCTTTTCCCCAACATGCCGAGCTTTCCAGTGCCCCAGAACCCCGTCGCCACCGCGCACCCGAGCTCCACCGTTTTTTCACCGCCTCCGGCCGCCGCTCGCCGCCGTTCCGGACGCCGCCAGGCCACTCCGCCACCGCCTGCACCTCCGCCGCGCCGCGCCGCATCTCGGCCGCCACTCCGTGGAAGCCGAAGCTCGCCGGACCGCCTCGCCCGCGCGCACGGTGAGTATCGGCCTTCCGCCTCCTTTCCGGCTGGTGATTCCCGCCGCGCCGCGTCACTATTCTCCGCTCTAACTCCTCTCCCGTCCTCCTCATCCTCCAGGACACCTCGGCAATCACCTCTCGCCCGTTCCCCGCCGTCGGAGTTCCGTCGCCAACGTCGTCCCAAGGCCGTCGCCGCCTTTTCGTCGCCACCGTCGTCTTCGCGCCGTCGCTCGCCGTCGCGAGCCACCGGTGAGAACCCCTTCGTTTTCCTGTTCCATTCCGCCCCTCCGTGTGGTCGTCGCCGCGCCGGGTGGTTGCTGCCGGCGACCATCGGGTCGCGTGCGCGCCGCCGCCTCCCGCTCGGGACGGCTGGCTTCGGCCGCCGCTCCCCGGGGCCGTCCGATCTGCCGGGTGGCAGATCGGGGCCGCCCGCTCGCTCGCCCGCGTGGTTGCCCGCGGTGGCGCCACGTGGTGCGCCCGCTCTCGGCCACGGTGGACTTGGTCCGCCGTGCGCCTGCCTCTCGCACGCCACTGGCTGGTGGAGCCCGCCTGTCGGCGCCGGCTTCCCAGTCTGGTGACATCATTAATCGGTTAATGCGCATTAAATCACTGGTTAATTATATTCACTCTGAAAATAGCAGTAAAATTCAATAAATCATAACTATTTCATGCGAACTCTGATTAAGTCCATTCAAATTTCATTAAATCCAGAAAAATGCCAAGAATCCATTAAAAATACTTTCAGCCCATGTTTGTTGACCCCCATGTACTGTTTTTAATTGTTTATGCATTGTTTGTTGTAGAATCCGACGCCGGTAATTCTCCTGCGTATTTCGAGATCGTAGCCGAATACCTTGAGCTGGAGCAAGGCAAGTCGCACTGATACTTTGATCAATTTGTACCCATTTTTCGTTAAATTGCTTTATTTACGCAAATAAACTGCATTATTTTAATAATTCATGTGGATTGGTATTGCCTATACAATGTCAGGATGAAGCCTTAGTTTTGATGACTAAATCCTTGTCACCTGGGTAATAATATGAGTAGAATATAATCCCTAGGATGCTTAGCCATGCTTAGCAACATAGCTCACCTGGGAATTCAATAATGTCTTTTTATATGATTCGACTCAATGTCGGAAAAATGGAACCTTTGATAGGTTGTTGTTAAATTCCTAAAATTTTGACCTAAATGGTGGGCTGTGGGTGTATGGTTTTGCTTGTCACACCCATGGCAATTAAGGACCGGTTCGCGGGAACCACTTGGGCAACTTCCCGTACTTGCCACAAGCCAGCGTGGGCAACGGCTGGGCTTGAAGCGTTTCTTCTCCCTCTCCTAGGCACCGATGAAGAGGGTGGGCGTGATGGAGTTGGGTCGGCCCGGGGTAGGGTTGATCGGCTGCCGGATTCACCGTGGCGCAAGGGGGGTAGCCTGGCCAATATGGCGTGCCCTGTCGGCAGGTGCAACCTCAGCGTGGTGTGGATGGTTAGGGAGGGGTTGCGTGAACGGTCCTGTCACAGCCTCGCACGAGACATCGTGGTGATGTACTGGCACACGGGAACGTGTGGGGGCTGTGTCTTGTGGGTACAGTTGTACACCTCTGATCAGAGCAAAACTATTCGAATAGCCGCGCCCGCGGTAATGGGCACATTGGCCAAGACTCACCGTGATTAGTCTCACCCTAGATAATTAATCTGGTTTTTCTAAAACTTGTGTTGTGGAAGGTGTGAGTCCGGTCGACGTGGTTGAGTTGACCGGAGGTGACTGGTTAGCGTGGTTTAACGCTAATCGGTGGAGACTGGTGAGTGTGGTGTAACTCTCATCAGTTACGCCTGGTGGTCGTGGTGTAACTTCCATCAGCGCGGCCTGGTCAACGTGGTTTAGCGTTGGTCGGGAAAAGCTGGTCAGCGTGGTACGTTGTCCGGTGGTGACTGGTTAACGTGGTGTAGAGTTAATCAGTGGAGTCCGGGTAACGTGGTGTAACGGTACCCGGAGGTGTCTGGTGAACGTGGTGTAGCGTTCATCAGTGGAGACTGGTTGACGTGGTTTAGCGTCAATCGGTTGGGAATGGTTGGGCCTGGTTAACGTGGTGTAACGTTAATCATTGGAAGTTAATATTGTTAATTAAATCAACTTTTTACTGTTTGCGAACTACTTCCCTTTTGCAACTGCTTTTCCGCAAATAAACTCTGTCCCATCTTTGTACCCTGTGCATATGCATATTTGTGGGTGTGATTTGTTGAGTACTATGGGTGGTACTCAGCCTTGCTCCAATTTCCCCCTCTCAGTGTTGGAGGACGCGTCAGATGAAGATCATCCTGAGAAATAGGCTGGCTCCGCCGTCAAGGTGCCTGTGGGAATGGAATCGGCTGCTTGGCCAGATGTTTATAGACTCCATTTTACCTTTTTCCGCTGCATTTATATAATATACATTTTACTCTGTTTGTAAGACTCTCTGTATGGCAACTTGGTTTGTATACCCTGGCTTTCCTGGGCAGGGATTTATTACACATTAATGTTCAGAATTTCGGTGCGAATTTCTGGGCGTTACAGAGAGGCAGTCCTTGCCAACCCGAGAGAGAAGAGAATGAGAGAGAGAGAGAGGAGAGGAGGGAGGAGGCAAGGGTGGGGAGAGAGAACACGAGAAGAGGGAGAAAGCGAGGATATCTGGACGACGCCTTGGCTTAAAGAGACCCCAGCACGGCATATATAATATCACATATGTAATTGTTTTTTAATGAACCGGCACATATAATGTGGCAACCTCATATGTGCCGGTTTTTAACTTTAGCCTTCTACGGGACTCGAGATAGAGGAAAAATGCCTCATATGTGCTGTTTTAGGTAAACTAGTACACATAAGGCATCGCATATTTGGTGTTCTTTTCAATTGAACAAAACAATGAAGTATGTGAAAAGATAGCTATATTTTGGAACAAAATTTAAATGCTAAAAATAGCTATATTTTAGAGCGGGGAGTATGTGTACAAGTG
This sequence comes from Oryza meyeriana var. granulata, assembly GCA_003991445.1. NCBI lineage: Eukaryota > Viridiplantae > Streptophyta > Magnoliopsida > Poales > Poaceae > Oryza > Oryza meyeriana. Next base: position 21,979 of record RYFJ01002175.1, read on the forward strand.
ACATAACTTAATTGGTTTACTACGGACAGACATATATGAAAGAGGATCTTCATGTAACATGGGAAAAAAACATGACCAAGGTAAATACTCTACTAACCACTGGGCAAGCTCGCTCTATGTACGGTTAGAACCTGACCTCACTCAACCTCATAGCTGACACGGGACTCGAGATGGATTAAAAGAAACTCAGAAACAATGGCACAAACGGAACGTGTTCTGTTCCTTGACAAAACGGGTTCCAACCAATACAATAAAAGCAGCCCACCAATGAACCATGTATCTCAGGGACAGATCAGACACTAAAAATTTTGATTAAAAACGTAATTTTTTTCTACTCAAATGACATATAGCAAATCCCTAAAAGAATATAGAGAGAATGTCAAAATTACTTTTAAACTTAGGAACTACTAGTATATTGACAAAAAAAAAACCCAACCGGAGCAGAAAAAGCCACAACCGATGGTCCAGTAGCTCACATGACCAGACAAGCCCAGTGGACCAAGCGTTCAGATTAATGACGTCATCGCACGAATTGGGAAATTTTCTCCGAAACGAGATTTTCCATAGCCGCCCTCCTCCTCCGAAACCCTAATACCCAAATCGAAGGATCGAGCCAGACCGGTGACCCGCCGGATCCATCCTCCAATCGACCGCCATGGCGATCGCGCGCACCGGCGTGTACGTCGACGACTACCTCGAGTGTGAGATTGCTAGCTTTCCGTGTCGGAGGCCGTCGAATCGTCTGTCATTCCTTCGATTTGCTTTGCAATTTACTGGTTTAGTTTCGTGCCGCAGCAGATTTCGAGCACCCTGGCGGCGACCTGCAGAGATCCTCTCCACCATGCGCGAGCTCGACGAGAGGGCTCATGGTGATGATCTTTTTTACCCTCCTTTTCATTTTGAAAAAAAATACGGATTATCTAAAATAATTGAAAAATAATCATTTTGGGTACCTATTCGTTTATTCCCTCTCCCATGGTATGAGTAGTGAAGTTTTAATAGTTGATTCTAGGTTATAATGTCAAGTGTGGTATAGGGCTAGTGCCCTCTTGTGGACTGAATTTATATGGTGTTGTATAGTGTTTCTCAAGTCTGTAGTTCTGCGGATTATGTTCTTTTGATGCAGGCATTATGGGACAGACCAAGGGGCAGATAAAGTATCTACTGGGAGTGCCGTCCCATGGGTTAGACAGGTCAAACATGGAGGATGATGAATCTGCCTCAGAGAGAATGAAAAAGGACATCGAAGCTAGTCAGGACAATGCCTTGAGTCTCTGCACTGAGAAAGTGTTGCTCGCACGCCAAGCTTACGACCTGGTTCTGTTTGCACCCTTCATTTTCTTTTAGTCCCATAATGCAAGGAACTTATACATTTTATTTCATGTCAAGTAGTCATCTTAGTTGTTCTTTTTTCTTTTAGAGGAGATCATGAAATCTTAGATACTCTTTGATTGATACACCTAAACAAACTTGATCATTCTTTATTCAAGTCCAAACTTATTATAACAGTTTGCATTTATCAAATTCAATCCAGATTCCATAATAAATAGTTATAAACTTATCACAAAAGAAGAAAAAAGTTTGTTGTCAAAACAAAAAACTCTCTGTTTTGTTACAATTATAAAATGTTCGCAGCAAGTACTACATGAAAACCACTACAAACTATCTGACATCTTGAGCTTATATTTAGATATCTTATGAGATTTTATGAAAAACCTGATGTCAGTCATACTGTGTTATGTCTCATGCTGCCCATATACTAAATTGAATGTTCAGATGCCTGTACTAAAATGCATGTCCTAATTCTAGAATCTCAATTACAGTGTCAACTCACTGTGTCCCATATAGTATTCAGGGACCAAGACCAATGAAACAAAATCCATTTTTGATATTCATTCCTATTTGTGGCATTTATATCCTATAATATTTTGTAAATGCCTAACTATAAGTACCATGGATGTGTTATTGTACAGATAGAGAGTCATATCAAACGTCTTGATGAAGACTTAGGCCAGTTTGCAGAAGATTTGAAGCAAGGTATAATCAAAAGATAGCAGCATTTACTTTTTTCTGAGGAAGGTTATCCTAATTGAGCAGAATATTGATGAGAGCTCATCTCATTTGCAGAAGGAAAGATACCGCCAGATGAACCATCAATCCTTCCTCCAATTTCAGTGTTTAGCAGGGATGAAAAACGGAGGCCTGGTTTCAGTACACCTCAAGCAACAAAGAAGTTCAGAGAGAGGGAATGGGACAGGGAAAGGGGTATGGACTTCGACTTAATGCCCCCTCCAGGTAGCAACAAGAAAACAACTGCACCTATGGATGTGGATCAAACAATTGATCCAAATGAACCAACATACTGTATATGCCACCAGGTCAGCTTGGAATTCGATATATGATGTGCACCTATATTCCTGGAACTTATTTCAATGTTTACGTCAAACAATTCTTTAAGATGTTTTCTGAAAGACACTGCTGTTTCTTATTGATATTTCAGGTTTCATATGGTGATATGATTGCTTGTGACAATGAGAATGTAAGTCTTTATGGTGCTAAGTAATGATGGTTTTCTTTTGGAGGAGTTTAACTCTTGTGTTCTAAGTTACTACTTTCACTTTTGTCAGGTAGCTTTAGTTAAGCTTTAGAACTTCCCGAAGAGTGATTTTTGTTGTTCTTTTAATTGTTTTTTCAAACAATAGAATGTAGCAGTGGATCCATTATGTTGCGGCTATATTTCGGTTTGACAATCTTGAAAACCAAATTAGCCAAATCAAAAATAGAAACCGAAGTAATTAACTGGATAATGTTTTGGTTGGTTCGGTCAGTTTATTCAGCTCTGCAAGAACAAATTGATAGGAAATTACATATTGCTCCATCATGTAAAACTAAATTGCCAACCTTGCAGCAAATGTGTTGGCTGTAGACATGGGCAGTCAGCCAATAGCTTGGGATGATGTCAGATGTTGTGGCCGCATTGTGAATCCACACTCCACGATCTATGAAATCATTAAGGATCCACAGGTGTTTATATATTGTTGCCATGTATGCTGCAGATTTCTTGGATGATAGTGAATCAAATCCTCAAAGGATTGAACTATGCATGGTAGGTGCAAAATTTATGATGTTAGTTTTGGAGCGAAGGGTAGAAAGTTGATTGCATGATAATCTTGGGTTATTTGGCGGTTCAGTCTCCAAAGCCTCGAGGCCGACCGTACAACAGACTGGCCAAACTACGTCATGCAAATCACCAAAGCCGATTGTCTTGCTGATTTCGCTGCCAGATTAGCAATATACGGGCTGTGCGGTTAATTTTCTTGCTTGCTCCTATCGCTGCTTTGCTGTTGTGATTAGAGTATAAATATTGGGATGCCTCTTGCTTATATATTCTTGAATTCGTTGCAATTGGCAGATGTTTGTCAATAACAAATTACTGAATTTTGTGTTTGTTGGACGAAAGGCATCAACTTATGCTAAGTGTTTGCTGTTTTGTGTTTCTCAACAGTGTGAAGGAGGTGAATGGTTCCATTACTCTTGTGTTGGTCTGACACCAGAAACGAGATTCAAGGGCAAATGGTTTTGCCCGACATGCAGGAATCTTTAATGAGAGGTTCACTAAAGTTGGTAAGAAGCGTACTACTTGCCACTTTTGATTTGTACAAATCTTAATTTACCTTATAGAGTGTCCTTAATGCATTTCATTTTCCAAAATAAAATGTAAATTTGTAGAACCCTGTAGAGGAGAATTTATGTCATATAACTCAATCCTTCAATCAAGTCCAAAGCTTTGTTTTTCATATTTTTTTTACAAATATATGGGGGAAATTAGGGGAAAAAAAGTCAAAGCGATATACAGGGTACAACAAAAATGAACTTTGCCTAGAGAAACTTGCTAGTCATACATCAAATAATTGTGAACTAGGTCACATGGTATATTGCACATTGCCGTCACACATAAAGCCCCATATTTTGAATACCATCGTTGCCAAACAAAAACTGTTTGCTTAAACATTCTGAAGGAAAAAAATATATCAATCCAATTACCAGATCAAAATTGGAAGCCAATAAAATTGTAATCAATCATGATGTGGTCATGCCAGCTCATGTTATATTAATTGGATATATTCGGATTTTGTATTAATGAAGGTACCTTTCTATCCTAACTATTATATGTTTGCTCAACAGCATGAAGCAGGCCAGTGGCTGCGCTGCCTGGTGTGTTAGGCGCCTGGAGCGGTTTCAAAAATTGCATGAGGAATCTCAGTATGAGTGGTCCAAAGTTGGTAGGATGCAGAATGGTGACAAACTTTTGGTTTGTAGGGGTGCATTACTTAACAGTTAACTGTGAGTTAAGTTTTTTGGTTAACCAGGTTTATTTTAGTTTGCCCATGTATATGCAAGGGGTGACAGTAAGACTGTACTTGTTCAAAATTCTCTCCCTGAGACAGTTATGCTTGTAGGTTATAAAATGCTTTGCTGCTCGTTCCTTGCTGCTGGAGTCTCCAAATGTTGGCTACCTGTGGTATCCTTTTCCTTCAGTGGTGCTGCCAACCTCACCTCTTTTAGGCTTCACCCCCACTGATCTCACATGATCCTGCTCTTTAAGCATCAATAGAATTTTGCATATGTAAAGCACCACAGCAAGCAGTGAACACATTTTGCAAACCTAATTTTCACATGTTTTTCTTGCTTATTAACAACAATTCACTGGAGTGAATCCAGCAATGAGCGGCTAGCTAGCATGTCATCTATCTAGAGTTTGGGTTGCGCAGGTACTGTGCCCCTGACCACGTGGCCCCAGGCCCCAGCAAGATGGGCTCCAGCGTCGTGGGCCCCACGCAGACGTAGGCGTATTTCCCGTACCACTGGTACATGGACCCCGGGCTGAACACGTACACCTCCTCGAACCCTCTCCGCTGCACGCAAATGGAGTTCCTTCTCCCCTGCATCATCAAATGAATCCCCTTCAGTCGCAAATTCTTCCTCGCATTTCTGTTCATCATGTTTCGGTGCAGATCGAATTTGTGAATTTTTTTCAGTTATTTTTAATGAGAAGTGAGCTGTTTCGTGGGAAACTCCCACGTTTTTTATTTTTGTTTTTTAAATACTTACCCTGTCGATGATGGTGAATTGGCGGGGCGCGTGGCTGTAGATGCGGCACATCTCCGCGGTCATCTGCTTGTAGTCGTCGTCCTCCTCGCCGTCGGGCTCTTCCGCCGAGCCGTGGCGGCCGCCGCCGGCGGAGAGGACCGCGTCGAAGCCCTTGGCGGCCCAGCGCTGCGGGAACGTTGCGGCGGGCGACGACCGCGACATGAACTCCGGGGGCACGATGGCAAACTCCGAGAGCGTGGGATCCATGGTGCGGTAGTCGGAGCCCTGGAGCCCCACGGCGTAGGTGGCATCCGGCGTGCTAACGCGGAGGTGGGTGGGCACGGCGGCCGACAGCGCCACCGGCGGCGACGAGGCGGTGGCGGCGTTCCTCACCATGAGCTCCGTGGCCAGAGCCTCCGGGTGCAGCGTCACGACGCATCTGGCCTCGACGCCGCCGCTCTCCTCCGGCGCTGCGGAGGCGACGAGCTCGATCTCTATGGAGCCCGTGGGGTTCCCCCTGACGTCGCGGAGCGACCAGGAGTCGCTCGGCGACCACGGCGGCATCACGTCGCCGGCGGCGCAACGAAGGTCCATCGACACGCCGCCGCGGATGACGGCCCGGCCACCGGGCCCTCGGCGACGGTGGTGTGCAGCACCTCGGTGGGGGCGCCGTGCCACATGGCCGGCTTGTAGGACGTGACGAGGCCGCTCGGCAGCAGCAGGTGCGCGGCGCTGCCGTTGCGCACCTCCATCTTGACGGCGCAGCTGCCGCCGACGGCCTCGAAGCTGACGCCGTGGCCGGCGAACTCCGCCGCCAGGTAGTCCACGTTGGGAGGGGACGGCGTCCACTGCGTCTGCCGCCGTCGCCGGAGCCAATGCGTGCACCTCAAGACTTGCACCGGCCAACCGCGCCCTCTGGCCGCCGCCGGCGGTTAGCCTGGAAGAGTAGTTGCAGAAGGCGACCTGCTTCCATGAGCTCGTGAGAGGAGTTGGAGTGGCATGAGTGGTGGCAGTAGGAGTGCAGAACGCCATGGCCAATTCTTGCAAGAATTGGTGAGCTGCATGAATTGGTGAGTGGCAGTGTAACCTTATCTGCAGGTTTGCTCTATGTGCCTTCAGGTTTTGAGGTTGACAGGTGGTGAAAATATCCCTTTTCTGGCCTAACAGTGCACCTTTTCAGTAGATATTGGATATCCTTATTACTCTCTCTAATAAAAAAAATTATTATGCAATTATCATTTCATTAAGTTATGGCGATTTACTGTATTGCTGTTAACTCTCCTTTCTATTTATTATGAAGAGTTTTTTTTCAGTAAAATATCATTTGCCGTACTCCTATCTATGCCTCAAAGGTTTTTCTTTTTTTTTCCCTAACGAGTTCATATGAAAGTTTAGAGTTCAAACTTAATTAAGAAAAATTATAAGCATGTAATTGAACACGGGATCTCGGAATTGAAACCACATATTGATAGAGGATAAAATATGAAGAAATTGAAATGAAAGATAATTGATAGGATAAATAACATTTAAATATACTTATATCTATATTTATACTTTTTTAAAAGACTCAAATAATGATCGTGAGTGATCAATCTGACACCAGCAGCTAAATAATATGTGGGATTATAAAGTTAGTGAATATTGAACATCTTAGATAGGAAAAAAAAACATATTCAATACCTCCTTATAAGGCATGGGAACTGCAGAGCAGTAGATTACAGTAGCATCATGCTGCTGCTCTGGCGACGAGCCGACGACACAGATGGATGGCTCGCAGCAGCGAGGATTACTGAAGAACACAGTCAGTGATGATGCATAAGTGTGCAGCTGGAATATATGGTACACGACGCTGTCGCTTATTATTTCAGCCCCCACTTCTACACTGAATTTTCAGGAATACGTCCCACTGCTACACTGATTTGGCAGGAGTGCTGCGCCCCGCTGGTCCAGCTCACCCTCTCTGCACTGCGATTCTACGACGCTGGGAGCGATATGGGCTCGTGAATCCTGAACGGTCGTGTTTTGTCAGTGAAACAGCTACTCCTAGCTGCCCGTGCACTTTTTACCGTGTTATCTGAAATAAGCTATAGAAAATACATTTTTTACCGTGTGTTTTATTCCTAAAGGGGCATTTTTCTTATGGCTAATTAATTTGGCTTATTTGATCTCTGTTGCGGTAGAGTACTTTTATTCAGCTATTGGTATCATTGTCTTAATCTCGTGCAATCGAGGTCCAGATTCCAAAACCAGAACGCTCCAATGCTGCAAATCTAGGACCGATCTTCCCGTAATGCGGATAGGCGACTAGTCCTGGCGCTGCGCGGGGCTTGTTGCCTCGCTATCAATGTAGTGCGTGTTTCATGAGGATGCCATGATGGTGCTAAGACTTAGTTTAAAGATAAGAAAAGAGAAAAGAGAAAGTTATGTGAAACGAGATAAATTTTAATGTTGTATAATTAATTGTAGTATTAACTATTATGAATTAAAGTTTTTATCTTTTTTTATATGTCGAACGGTACCTAAGCGGGGACGAAAGGCATTGAGAAATAGCGTGGCATCTGTGGCGCGCCCGGGGCCAGAAGGGCTCGCCGCCGCGACGTGGCTGAGCAGCTCTGCCGCTCGTGTGCGAGTCGTCAAGCGAGCTGGCCTCCTCCGTCCACGAGAAGGGCGTGGAAATTGGATGGACCAGGGACCGATTTGCACAAAACAGATTGCTAACATTAGTAGCGATCCTAACCAGGGTCCTTTTTCATAAAAATAGGATCATTATCGATGGTAGCCATCCAAATCAGGGTCTTTTTTTTCATAAACATGGGAAAATGTAGAAGATAAAAAGCTATCTACAAAGCCAAGCAGTGAGAAGGGCCTTGCCGGTTGCCCCAGCTAGGAGTTCGTCTACTAGCAAAAAAAGACGTTGCTGCCAGTGCCATGAAAACCCTGTGGGGCAAGAAAGGTATTGTCTCGTCGACGAACGTGCGAGCTCGGCCAACGGGACGATGAAACAGCACACACCTATGTTTTCGCAATTGCCTTTTGCTACTACGAGTTTGTGGCAAGCCATCCAGCGACATTGCCCTCAGCGGTAGCATTGCGTGGACCAGGTGAGGTGAGTCTTCATACCCCCATCAAGCAATTCCACCGCGAAACCTCCACAGATTGGCAGCTCTGAACATCTCCATGATGTCGTCTTTAAGCTACACCATCAATGTAATAACGACCTAAAAAATGTGTAGAAGAAGACGCAAAATTATGGCCAAAAGATTTAGAGCCCGTTTGGTATTAGTTCCTATTTGAGAGTGGAATAGTGCTAAGGAGCGACGGGTACCACTTTATCCTTTAGTGTAATTTTTAGCGAGCGGAGCGACGACATATCATCCAGAATGTTAGAGTGTTTGGTACATGACTTCAGCTCCATAGGACAAAAATATCTAGTAGAAGCCTATACCAAACAGACACAATAGAAATAACGAGCGTTTAAAAATTAGAAAGTTGTGTTTTCTCTCCGCTCGCCAAACATCCTAGCACTTTGTAATCTACTTTGTACTGATACTTGAAAATTTATGCATGACATTCGGTGGAGAGCTGCTCTCCCCCCGGTGACCCGTCAAAAAAAAATCAGGGTCTTTTGCATTAAAACAAGATCATTACCAATGGATGTGATCTGAATCAGGTTTTTTTTTTTTGCATAAAAAAGGGTTTCCCCCCACGCGGAACAAGGGTTGATTTGCAATAAGTTAGTCATGCATCCCATTCGGGGCCTACATGCGTAGTCGATAGATCAAAGCTGAGCGGCACAGATTAAAACGTACGGGGTGGTGAATGGAGATTTGTAGGTTATTTCTGGGGAAGACTACGCCGAGACATAAATTATAATTTATCAGATCTGTGTTTTATCTTATATAAAAAAATATTTTAGATGTTTTACTATTCGATGAAAAATATTTTAATAAAATTTTTTCATATGTTTTAATATTCGGTGAAAAATGTTTTAGATATTTCCTTTGCTTTGTTAAAATGTGAAACATAATAAAATTATATATTGAAACATTTTACTCTTCGTGATCAACATTGAATTGTAATGATTGTATATAGTATTTTCTTTTATCATAATATATCAACTAGAGATTTTTGTAAGAATTTTAATTACATGGACAGTACTAACATGTAAGTCGGTATCACGAATCAAATAAATAATTTAAAAAAAATATTTAAAATTTTTAATAAATATATTAATAGCATATTAAGTGTTGTGCCCCTAGTGTCGTCCGGCGGCAGGACATTGGATGCATTGCAAGCATCTCTAATTACTTCCTACCGATAATTTATTATCGTTGGGACTGTGTTCCTCTTGTACGAGCTCTGGCTCTGATCCTCGTCCTCCCGCATGAAGCGCACTGAGTTGGAGCCCCGGCGAGCGCACGGTGCATGCAGGGATCCACGAGAGAGGAGAGGTTCTACGCGTAGGCTCCCACGCAACAACCATGCCATGCCCTTAGCAGCGATGCAAGCCTCAAGGAAACCCTTCTGTTGCAGCGGCTTATGTGGAACAGGCAATGTCAATAGAGTAAACCGGCCTTTAGGTGTAACAATAAAGAAACCATTAGAGCATCTCAAGAGGTTAGATCCGTTGATTCAAAAGTCAGGTGAGTAAGAAGAGAAGAGTTTCTTGCTTTGTTGTGCTGCTGTTAGTTAGCAAGTGCATGGGTGTTGATCAGGCCTGAAGAAAAAGCGATTGATAAGGGTTGATTAGGGCATATTTGTTGCCTTTTCTCAAGTATACAGTTTCATTACATAGTTTTTAAGTGGGTTCGATAAATAGAAACAACCTTTCTTTAATTGCAATTTTATGCACAGTTTTATCCCACAGTTTATAGACTAGCCACATTCGTTGCATAATGCTGCATGGTGTTTGATCAAATGGGTGACATTTGAATTCGTAGGATACTCTACATCACTTATAATATTAAGTACTAAGAATACAAAATATTGGTCAATAGGCAATAAAGCATGACATAATGAAGAATAATTTAATTTTAGCTGTCAAATTCATCAGATACTGAACCGGTCATATATACGAACTCAATTAAATACAAGCGGCATTCAAACTAAGATATTTTTTAATGGTTATCACGAACTTTTGCAATGATGCGACCAAGTCCTTCTTTAGTTGTAAATGAGCTGATGCGATCTGCGAATAGTCCTCATTTTTCTATAGCCTTCTTTCAAGGTAGCACATTTTTTTTTCAGAGAGAAATCTGGTCTCCTTTAACATAGTTATATGTGGGAGTCTCATTTAAATCAGATGTCTCTTACGATGTCCTCCTGTCTTTTCATCTTTAACTATCATGTTAGAAAGATGATGCAGCTATGCACACTTCTCAAAGTTGCCCTCTGTCATATAGGACAGCTGTAAACGCTTCAAGCAAAACGTCCATCGCAAGAACACCTAAATCTAGTTCAATGTACCTTTCTCTCCTTTTGGTGTTGCAAATAATTTGTCTTGTTCGGTGTCAGGTCCACTTGATATGAACTTCATTAATTACATACACATTCGGATATATTTTTATCTGCAAGGTAGTAAACTGGTGTGTACTATCTCCCTTGACCATGTATGCCCCGGGGGCTTGCCTCTCTTTAGTGTTCGATAAATTAGAGTGGATTGTTGCGAAACTTATACATTGTTGGGCATCAGGCACACCAAAGAATGGCATGCCAGATCCAAAGATGTGAGAAGCACGGCTTCAACAATTATGTTGGCATGTTTTCGATCACTGATTGAACTGACCCTTCCATGCGTGGGACAGTCTTTTCCTACTGAACGCATGCATCGATGCCCTGAACATGCCCAGGGAACTGTCGTCGCTCTATCAGACTTTAGCAAACGCTCAGGTGCACCTCCACAGGCGGGGCATTCAATATTTGTCCACCATAAAACGAATAACCCTTCGATGCAAATTCTTCGATTCGGCTCGCATGTGCAGTAGTCCATCTGTCTCAGTATTCATCTAGATGATCACATCGCACCCTATTTAGTCAAATTGTCATAGCCATACATATATTTTTGTAAGGTCGTGAGCCTTGCAATGAATGGGCATCCCTTGTAATGAATAATTAAACCGACTGGGTATGCCACGCCCAGAAAATTCACCTAAGAATTTTCAAAGTTATAGTGCCATAAATTCTGTTCAGTGAATCTAGTTGAGTACACAAATCGATATTTAATAAACATTAGAGTAAAACGATAACGATATAGATTACTACAAAGAGGCCACTTAGTCCTCATCACAAGAATACAGCAGCGGTAACGCAATGGAGTGTAGCTTCAAGCTCAAAACGCACAGGCATGCTAACTGGGGTATAACCATTCACCAACTTCTACTCACAGCGAATCTTCACTCTGATGATTATAGTAATCGAAGACTAAGTATACCCACCGTACTCACAACCACCTAGACGAACATGCAGTAATCAATAGTATTCCAAAGAAGGCATAGTATGGCTATGTTCGAAATACTCTAAAACATTTGCATTTAAAAGGCATTGAAAACTGTATAGTTTAATCTTATCATATAATTAACACGACATACGCTCCAACGCAGTTCAGGCTCTATAACCAATAACCTTCTAAACTGGATATCAAGCTCATCATTTATCACTATTATGATAGTGTGGACTGATACCAGAAAAATTCGAGGGCTCGCTTGAACCGGAGCTACGCTATTTGAATAGTTTTACTATGGCTAGAGACGTACCAATTTACTCATAAGAACACCACATACATCACTGTGCGCCTTAACACCGTACCGTACTTGGAAAGGAGTTGTGAAAGATATCATGAACTCGGCACACTAGAGAGACTCCGGCCTAATCTCCGGCTCTCGGTTAGAGGTGCTCAAGTGCCTTCTTCGGAGTTGGTCGATGCCGAGAGTCATGCTATTGTTCATTGCTATGTGTGGGACTTATATCAGCCACAAACTTGGTGCTCCTATTGACAGGCAGCTTCAAATCCTGCTATCCCATCTAGTTGTGGTTAGGCCACGATGTGCTTGGCAACAGTAGCCGTGAACCGGTCCTTAATATGGCATACACCACTAGCACTTCACTAACCTACCATTTCAGTCATTTTAGCTGACACAATATTAACCACACGACCAACTTCGGAAAGACAGGGATTAATTATCGATGAATATCATGAGTTTTTCACAAAATGACGCTACAGGTTCTATGTCAGTGCTAAGAGATCCTAAATAATCTAGCTAGATTATTAAATAATCATCCAGCTAGTGTGGGTGAAACAGCTGGTGTTGACAAGGTGTGAGATGGCGAATGATGTGGATGCCGATGTAAGGATTAGGGTGAGATGGATTTGAATTAGGGTTGGGCGAACCGACGCTCGGATTAAATTGACGTTTGAACCGATGAGATTTTAATCACGAGTTTAGGAAGATGCTGTTAGCCAATTTGTAGGTCATTACTATGTTCGGTTAATGAAAAATCGAGATCGCCATTGAAGCTATCCAGAGATAGTCCAGCTTGGAAGGAGTCGTGAGGCCACGTTATGGCAAGTCTATTTTATATTTCGATTAGATAGTTTATAATCTTTTAGGAATCTGATCTCTTGTTAAAATTAAAAAAAAGTCGATCAGGGTCTGTTGTCTTCCTTTTCTAGTTAGGAAAGTCTGTTCCGGTGTCCTATAAGGACTCTTTAACTCTGGCGTATATATACGTATGCCCGGCTGTAATCTATCTCTCGATCATCAATTCGCGCAGACGCACCTGGCCTTTACCAACGGGTTTTTCTGGCGCGGCTGCACGGTTAGGTCCGAACTCTCGGGCGAGGTAAGTTCGGTTACCCCCGCTACCAACGACTGCTAGGACTTCCTCGGTTAGGTCCGATATTTCTAGTCGATTAATGGTAGTCGCTTACTAGTGTTCGGATCTCGACGGCTGATCGGTTTCGGTCGACCTCTGAGGCGGTGCAGGTATTCACATCACGCGTGCATAGTTTTAGTTTATCGGGGGTAGTTTATCATCAGTTTGGTGCTGCTCGGTTGGGGTCCGACCTACTAACTGCAGCGAAAATATTCTGTTAGGTGATAATCTTTGTGCAACGCTTATGGAATGTATGGCCCAGTAATGTTATTTCATCAATTGCATAGTTATCGGCTCGTGAGGTTCCTTACACTATTATCGATCTGTGCGTGCATCGCAGTTAGGTTGATATAGATCGTAATAATAGATTTATCCTTGTCGAGCCGATCGTGTATAGAGTCAATGGACGTGCTTAGCCGATAGTTATCTTTTTTTTAATAAAGCCGACTGTATTATCTTAGTTTTAGTATCTATATATCATCGGTTTTCTAGTAGCCATGTGTTCCGTCGGGCAGTGCGGCTAGCTTACTATCTGCCTATCTTTTATCAATGGCTTCTAGCGATGCACGTCTAACTGACAGCTTATTATTTGTATAGGCGCATCGTTTCCTATCGCGATAACAGGTGCCATCGCTAGCGGCTACGAGCAGCCTACTCAGCGGATGCGATCGCCTATGTGCAATTGGGTGATCGGGCGCGAGCACGAAGGCCGCAGAACCGGAGTGGAAACGAGATACTGACAGGACCGAGCGTGATACAAGGCGTAGCCGGGCAACTGAGCATAGCGCGATCGGCTGGAAGGAATTCCGTATCGGCTTACTGGAAGATTGGAGCAGTGACAAATTTCTTTCAGTCTCCTTGTCAATTGCGGTCATTGAACTGGCAACGCCTGCGAACCTCAAATTTTTAGAACTTGGACTATGTGAAAAGAGTCGCAAGATGATAAATCCAGTTTACAAATGAGACTTGAGGAAGAACAGAGACACAGTGGAGCAGAAACGAGATCTTCGAAGCTTTGTCTAGAGACCGTGTCATGAAGAGAAGGGCGATTGATAGTCGCAATTCAAAGACTGTTCTGAGTTGATGAATGAGCCAATACATACCTGCAGTCACAGAAGAACTCAAGAATGGTTAGGCACGTTCTCGTTATGTCAATTATATTGGTGAACAATTACGGACCTGATCAAAAGATGAGCCGATTCGGCGGCTGGGGCACAAGGATCCTAAGGTATCATCGAACTGCGACTACAAGTGTCAGGATCTATTAA
>RYFJ01000251.1:0-357521 GCA_003991445.1 Oryza meyeriana var. granulata
AAAAAGGAGAGAGGATCTCATCTGGTACTGTAGCAATCGATCTGTTCTAAAACCCACACCCTACGGTGTCCAATTTGTACTGGTAAAGAGCTAGCTTCATTAGGATGAGGTGGACGTTCCTTTCTAACCTATAACGCTATAAGGTAATTTTGACGGGCTTCTCTCTGGCAAGTGCGACTTGGACACTATAGCGCTCGAAATCTGACTTCAACAGTGTTGGAAGCGGCTTTGTCTTTTGCCATAGGCAATAAGAATTGCTGGGCCTTGGGATCCACTGGTGCGTCTTCGTTTCTCTTTTGGCTTCAAGAAGTGACGGTGATGCTTTCCCGCTCACTCCTTACGGGCTGTCCAGGAGTTGACTCACGCTTCTGCGATTGCGCTTGATTTTTTTTTGATCTATCTGATTTGTCAGCAGTTTTACCAGCAAACGCGACTTTTTTTGATGGTCGGTCGGCGGTAGAGTGGAGTGAAGTTTGGAAACTATTTTGGTACGGTTGAGGCGCAGTTTCATCATCTGGGCCATGGTGCTGGGTAGTGATGTGGTGAGATGATACATCCTCATCATCTATACGATGTAGCGCTTCGCCCATGCCACCCAGGGTAATGTAGCGCCAGTCCCGAGGTGTGACATCATCCTCAGGTGGGATATTCTAGTTCGTTATTAGGTAGCTTCAAGCTTCACAAACTTATGTCCACCCTAGCGTAAACGATCCGGAGCGGACTACCATGTAGCACCATTCTGGTCGCAACGGGTTAAGCACTGCCCGCAGCGACCTCTCGACTGGATGTTGTAGTGGTACATGTAGCTTATGATTTGGTCTTGTGATATTCGTCCAAGGATAACGTGTGGGATCCTTGGGTGCTCAAAGTGGAAGCACAACTGCTCTTCCTAGACCAGCTAGCGCTCATATGGCCGGGGTGGGCACCACAGCTGTCCAACGCGCCTTGCATATGAGAAAGTGCTGATCAAGTTGGACCTTAAATTAGGCGTCAACCTAGCCTCTAACTTGACTGTGTGTCTCTGCAGCCTAGGCCTCAAACTTGTGTCTCAAACTGGGGCAGCCGATCTCTTGTCCGCAAATCCGCTGTCGTCCTTAGCCTTGCCCCTACTACATGGTTTGTAGCTATTGGCTGATGTCAGAACCGCGCTTCATGGTATAACTCTATCCCCTGGTGCGACGTGGGTGCTATTTATTCCCAAGTGCAGGGTAAGTTATTGTTTTTCCTCCCGGTTGGCGTGAACTCACCCTGCGAGGATTTAGTCATGACCATCGGCTATCCTTTGGTTTTACCTCCGCTTCTCGAGACTCGTTGATTCCAAGTTGCCGTCCTCCCAAGAAGTACGTGCCTTTACTCGTAAAGAGTAGTTCCTCGTTCTCCTCGCAGCCGACCACCACTGTTCAATGCCTTTTGCTTGCAGTTCTTGTATCTGCTGATCCCATTGCGGCTCATGTTTCGGTACCACCAGGGCCAAGAGTGAGGGTCTATGTTCTTCAGAGATTGGCCTTATTCTTTGCGCTAATTCTCCTGGGCCTGCTCAGAAGACCTATATGTGTTTCAATTTCAATCCCCAGACGAATGTCCAGAAGGTCTCATCGGGAAGGTCGAAGTTTGGTCTTCTCCCTTCACCACAAAATCCTATGAGTTGCCTGCTCTTGAATCAGGTTACCATCTCGCGACAAGCTCGCTCTTCCTGGGCTAGTTGTTTCAGTGCTGGGGGAGAATGTGATCTTGTCCAGCAGTTTGCCTCCAAAAGGTTCTTCTCTTCCTCGCGGCTACAAACGAAAGTATTGTGGCAGTTCTCTATTTTGGTCTCCAGCTGGGTTACTTGATGGGAAACAAACTCCCTAAGAATGCACCAGCAAGCCTTCTCTAAGCCTTGTAGCTGCATTTTAACGGTATCCGTGGGGAACCATTCTCACCTCCAGTGCAGTGATAGTGTATCTGTGTTTCGGCAATTGTTTGGTCCTCTGTGGAACTCGTGTCTTTTAGTGGAAGCCAGATACTAGTAAACAATGTTAAACTAGCATTTAGTACCAAGTTAAATGCTGCCCTGCAAGAAGTAATATACTAGTGTTAGGTATGTATTTACTAGTGGTCCTGGTTTAAGTTCAGATAATGGAGAAGGGTAATCGTCGCCAGCCACTTGAGTCCCAATATTGTTCGAGACTTGTTCATTCTATTTCTATCTTTTAAGTATAACAAGTTTAAAAACGCAGAATCTATATTGTCGTAAACTATTTCATAGTTTATCAGAGTTAAATAAAATTTATTGCTAACTATAAAGGATGTAGAATTCAGATTACACAGAGCAGGATGCATTACTTTTTCAAGTCATTAAGTCAAAAATGTGAGACACGGTTTTTTTTGAACAAAACAGAACTTTCTTCATATTTCAAGCCTTGAGTGTAGAGGTATTATCGAAATGTGAGCTCAAATCAACTTTCATCATTATTATTCAGTCATAAGTAAAATGTGAGCACAGAGTCAAGACACTTTCTCTTATACAGCATGTCACAATGAGCAGAAATTAACTCTCTCATTTCAGTCTACCTACATTCAAGTCAACATGTCATGGAAGCATACATTTCACGTGAGCATAGTTCAGAAAATGATATAGGAAAATGATAATTTTCAGCAATCTTCTTATTTTTAGCTGTCAAGTCCAGTCCTCTTCTTTCGTATTCCCCTATAGTTATCCTTTCCTGGCATCTGCAGCACAGCAGCAGCAGGTACGGTAGGTTTCAAGCCCAACAACAGTACTACGCTAACTCTTGTTACGACAGGCAGTGAAAAACAACTAGAAAAAACGGTTCAGAAAGCAAGCTGCTAGCATTCCACAGCACATACATAAGCATGCATACATGGCTCAGATTTCCAATAGATAAACATGAATACATGCATACATACATGGCTCAGATTTCCAACAGATAAACAGGAATTAACCCCTAGATGCATTCCATCAGAACAAGGCAGAGATCATTGATGAAGGGCGAGGGGAATGAGGGCAAAGATATACTAAAGCAAACAGAAAGAGACTTTATATTATTTCAGTATAACTTTGTAAACAGGAATAGTTCTAGGAAACTAAATAGTTCTAGGAAATAAACAGGACATATATCTTTAAAGTATTACTTTATTCAATAATTTCTTTTGTTGTAAATTTATAAAAGGTAGTAAAATTACCATATTATTTCAATACTTTTAGGATGTGTTTGGTTTAAGAACGAAGTGGGATGGGTTAGACCCATTCCTATTTTTTGGGATGGGATGGTCCCAGTTTCTGTTTAGTTAGAGGGATAGAATAAACCCTGTTTTTTGTTTGGTTGGAGGTTTTTTTTTAGTTGGAGGGATAGATATAAACCCTGTTTTTTTGCCTTTGGTTGGAGGGATAGAAAGAGATGGAATGATTCCTACCCACCTATTTGGATGGAGGGATGATTGCTAAGATGGCTGGATATATGATAACTCCTCACATTTGGTTGATAAGGTTATCTCTCCATAAAGGTTACTTTAAATAACATGCATATTAGTGATTAATTTACATGATAAGTTTAAAAATTATAAATAAGAAATGCCAATTAAAAGAATAATATAATATTGAGTTAACTTCAGATAACACATATTAGTGTCAATATAATTCAAGAAACACTGAGTTGGTGAGATTACTTCTAACATCACAACTATAATATAATTAACAACATAATTTACATACACCAAGCTACACGAAACAAAATAACATACCAAGTACAAATTCACCAACAATTAGAGCAATTTTAGCACACACCAATCTCACAAGAGTAATAGGAAGTTTTAGGACACATAATAGAATGTTCAAGTCTTACATATAATGGGTAAGTTCATGCCTTACAGATAATGGAAACACTCATGAAACACAGTTCATAATAGCAAAATAATAACCAGCTTTGAAGACATAACCCTATATTGAGCCAGGAAACTTCTCACTAATGAACATAGCAACCCAATTCAGCTTGTGGGTGAGTGGAAGTCTATTGAAAGCTCTAACAATGTGAGGGTTGGCCATCAAATAAGTATAGTAGAAAGAGATGTGAGCCTCCTCAAATCCTGAAAGGCTGTTCAGGTTGTCAAACAAATCAGCGGAGACATCATTGTTAGAGGCACCGACTGCAATTATAGCGCGGTGGGCAAGCTTTGTTACCAACGCGTCGGTTAAATGCACCAAATCACCCCTCATCTTCCATTTTCATTTTGTTTTGGCTTTCTTTGGCTTGCTCGCAGATATGTCTCCCGCATGATCATCAAGTGTCTGGCAATGCCATCCATTCCCTCCTTCATTTTCAGTATCAGCATCTTTTGTACCCAGAACTGAGTTTGAGTCCTTTGTAAACTTACCTGTAACCATAGTGCTGCCAAAGATGGTAAGCATCTCACCATAGTTGACAAGAGGTCTGTTAAAAATACTTAACAACATCGCCTTGTGATCCTACCATGAAATTAAAATTACTGAATAAGTAGATAAATAGAAATATCTGAAGACCAAATTACAAGATGGCAAAGTATACCTTGACATAGTCGTTGTAGTCTTATGCATCAAGAGTGATAATGAAAATTTCTTTATCCCAACCAGTACCACTCACTTTCCTAAGTCTATTTATTCTTGTGAATTTTTTTTTGCCATGTTTTCAAATGATTCCTAATCTGATCACACTGTGAGAGTAACTTAAGAACTTTTTCATTGATAGCTCTAGCACATGCATTTGAGATGGACTGTTTTGAAGCCAAAACTGGTCCTTGTGCCACTAGCCATAAATTGTTAGCTAAGATGAGAGAGCATGAAAGAGGACATTTAGTTGATGTCCACGAAGCATGATTGCTCCCTCCCTTTCCATTACGATGGTCCATTATCCTAGCCTGTCAATATATTTAGAAAAATAATTCAACAAATTATGATATATATGTTGAAGAACAAGCATGATATAGGTTGATGTCCATGAGCATGGGCTGCTTCCTTCCCTTTAATAGTCCATTTACCATACAAATGGACAATTCAGCAATAAGTGGTCCATAGAAATGAAATTCAGCAAACAAGTGGTCCATAGAAATTAGATTCAGCAAACAAGTGATCCATAAAAATTACATTCAGCAAATAGTACAGCCATACAAATAAAATTCAATAAATAGTACAGATACAAATTAGTTTCCATGATGGTTTTGACGGTCAGCCCACATCTGATCAGCAAGTCCCTGCCTGAACTGAACCATCCACACATGTTCATTTGCTTGGCCAGCTGAAGATGTGTCATTGGGTTCACTTATCCAATCATCCGGATCTATAATAAGCTTCAATTCCGTCATTTATGACCTAGTTATGAACAATGCAGCAAGCTACAACAATACCTACTTGAGTTCTAAAAGGAAAGAATGGAGTGGCATCATCAAGAATTTTGAACCTCGACCCAAATGCATGCTCAACTGTGACACGAAAGGATAAGTGCCTAAGGTTGAACAGCTCCTTCTCGTTTTGCACCGGATTATTCCCCCACTCATTCAAGTGTACCGGACAACACGAAAAGGAGGCAGGAATTCTGATTTGGCTCCATATCCAACATCAACTAAATAGAATTTTCCTATAATGTGATGGACAAGTTAGTCACATTTCTACATATCAGCATTAGGCTAATAGAAATTGATGCACTAAATTAATCTATTACCTTGTGGGACACGAAGGCCATTTTCTCGTTTCAATGCATCTCTTAAAACTAATTCATTCATTCAGTCTTGTTTCCTACGTTATTGTTTTTAATCGTTATTACACACCATGTGGTGTTTCTATTAGTTTGGCAGCCGGCACACTATGACATGAACAGAATGTGACAAGTGTGGAGATTCTCTCACATTCTGGGAGAACTGTAATGCAGCACATGAATAAAAACTAGATCTGATGAACATTTGTAAGTTCTCTGATGTCTTGAGCTATGTATTGATAAGATAAATGGATTCCTGTAATTGCCAAGTTAATTGGAATGCAATGGCTTTTCTGACACTGCACATCATGCTCATTCGAAAAATGAGCTGTTATATATCTTTTTCGGCCGGGGAAGCATGTGTGATTGCCTCCTTCTTATATGCTGTTGTTTGTTACGTTGGTGATAAACTGATAATGTTGGACCATGCAATCATCTATGCTATTATAAGACATTTCGTCTGACTTTTCTGTAGATCTACACCTTTTCATTGCTGTCTATTAGCAATGGCTTGCAATTCAACGTTTAAGCATCAGTTTATCTGCCGCTTGAGCTGTTCTCAAAGTAATAAACAGAAATTGTTGAAGCATTCTGTGGACAAGTTCAATTTACCTGAATTCAGATAAGAGACCGAAAAGTGAAAAAGATCTAAGTTGCAGTTTTTGGTTGTTCCAGCTTGGACTAGTAAAAGTAAATCAATACCTGCGTGTTCAATTTAAACATTGAATTTCGAACACTAGAAAATGATTGTGACCATTTGCACACAAACTAGAGGATAATAAGTCCTTGGCAGCCTTGTCACTATCCCTATTTGATTCTTTAGTTCCATGTTCATTTATAAATATTTGCTATCTAGGCAGCATACATCTAAACAGGATAAATGCCAGAGATTTCCCTTTGGCCATGAAAACTAAAGTATGAATGCAAGATCATTGTGTTTAATAACATTTCCTCAAATTGGATTTGAGGAGCATCCATATCAACTAGACCAGCTATAATTAGCTCGCTTACATTAGAAAATGTCTGGGCAATTGTTGCCATTCAGTGAAGACCACCTAGAAGCTACTTCTTTTTGTTCTGATTGATATTGATGCCTGTAGGATTGTTCTGCCGAAAATCGGTCACTGCAGTGTCAAATGTCCCCCTTACATGCTGACACATCACCATCAGATCCTGCAAAGAATCTTTCAGAACATCCTTTGCTGGGTCTCCTGCCAGCATATACAGGGAGGCATCAACGATCAAACATTTGTTGAGGGCAATGGTGCAGAAGTGTTTTAAATAGTAAAATGACAGGGAAGAACAATAGTCATCCCTTCAATATTTGAAGTATCTGCTAAAATAGTTTGGAGGGAAACTACCAATACTGCAACATTACTCATTACCAAGATTAGATGTGCTACATATTAGACCATAAGAACAGAAGGTGTACATACCACTGCATTTAGTTTCAATTGCCATTCACAACAAAATAGATTAAAAACAAATCTCAGATCACAATACACTAGCTGATTATTTAACACATGACTGAGTAGCAAAAAAATGCTATTTGAATTTCTTGCAAGTTCATGCAATGAATATATATTCTGTAATACAAAGAAATTAAATATTGATATAATCATATAAGGCCAATTAATTATGCACTGACAATAAAAAAATGAGAAAATTTTGATCACCCACTATAGATAGTACCCCTGTGTAGTCTGAACTCTTATGTTGGACTTTGTTGTCAGCAGGATGAGGGATATCTGTATCCACAGAATGCTACCCTTGGGCTGCAACAACATAAAGAATGAGACAGTTACAAAAGAGAGGATATCCCCTAACTCATTGAAAACACACACGTTGATTATGAAAACACAATATTACTATCGTTGTCCAGACCATTACCTCATTTACATATTGAGAGTTGAACAAACTAAGTACATAATGCAGTATCTCCTTAACATTCCAAGTTGTTATTTGTTAAATACGCAAGAGTTGCTGGCCTGCTTGCCATTATTATCAAATCAATGGGAAACATGTAACTGGTTGCACGCTAAAGCTGATAAAGCTATCAGTCACCATCATATATCAGCAAATGTGCCTACTGATGATAAACCATGAGGAAAGTTTTTTACTTACTGACAGCTATCTATAAGAAACATCATTTCATACTATAAACAGATACAGTGGTGGCGCACAAAGAAGTACTACCATATAACACAAACTTTGACCAGTTGCTCCAATTTAACAATTCACCAAACCAAATCACATTATCTAAATTTCTACAGTATGACCAACTTCCACTGTACTTCCAGTGGAGCCACAATCTCTAAAGTCAACATCATCAACATCACAAAACCTAATAGTTTTTGTTAATCACACTAAAGACGGTTTCCAATCCATTTGCACAGAAAACATAGAATACTTCAAGAAAAGGAGGAAGTTATACTCACTCCTGATTGAGAACAAATCTGACGGAGTTGGCGAGGGTGTGATCCTCCTCCATGATGGAGAATGTCGAGGCGGTCGAGTCCGTCACTGACCCGTGCTCCATAGCTCCTTGCCTACAACAAACAAGCATACAGAAGGTTCTTGATACAACTGTTAATCCATGGCGCCCATCACCAAGAAACTAGTACAAAGGTGCTAGCGCTAGATTTCGAGAGAACGGATTCCCCACCTAGTGGGTGCAGCACTGCAGCGGCGGCGGGGTGGTGCAGCAGAGAAGGGATGAGCCGTCGGAGGCGGCGACGGCGTGAGTTGGGTTGGGTTGCCCAATCGTGAGCGCAAAGAGCTAGAACATAACACGAGAGGTAGCAAGCAAATCGAAGAAGGCGATGGGGAGAGCAGCGACACTGGCACCTGGTATAGATCGACTTGATAGCTAGGGTTTCTTTAGGATGTGTTTGGTTTGAGAAAGCTTACAAAACCGAAAGAAAGATGCTCTTCTAAGTCTAAGCATGTTGACACAAGTTGTATCATTCCTCCAAATTTTTGTTTCTAGGTAATCAATTCTCACCCTATCCCTTTCATCCATTGGGCCATATTTAATACCTTCTCTCCTTGCACCTCTTTTTCTTTTCCTAGACTCAATAATCATGGCATCATGGACAATAGTATATTTGCAGCAGCAGCAAAAAATTAAAAGCTTGTCCTTTATCCATCTACAACAACAATCAAAGAAAAATAAACATGTAGCCATCTCATGCTCAAGCACAAATCATGTGATCAGAAATTACTAGCCCACATCAGAAAATAATACTTGTTCACATCAGAAAATAATTTACTGCAATTTCAATCTTCTTGGACAATAGTATATTTGCAAAATAATCTGGCAATGGAAACAAATTCACACATATCTGGCTTGTTCACTCGATAATCTTCTTGTCAATCCTTACATTCATATCACATAAATAAATTCACATAGATCTGACAGTGAAAACAAAATCACATCCAGTGCTAGGGTTTCTTACCTTGGCTACGGAGGATGCAATGCCCAGTAGCAACCGGCGAAAGAGGAGGGCACGGGGATGAGGTTACTGGGCGCCGGCGTCTTCACTTCCTACCGCCACCACTGCAGCCGTCCACAAGGAGATGAGCAACCGGACGGGGAGAGAGACAGAGGGAGAGAGGGAGGGAGGGAGGATGGATGAGGTAGGAGGCCAAACCCTACCTGGCTGCTGGCTGCCGTCGCCGCTCTCCTGGGCAGTTTTTGTCGACGCGGTCCGGCCGATTTTGTCGAATCAGCTCACCCCGAATATCAGTGGAATATTCCCTACTAGGTCCATTCTATTCCATCTAGTCCACAAACCAAACAACTGTAAAAATAGGATGGCTCTATCCCAACCCAAGAAATCCCTCGAACCAAACACATCCTTAAAACAAATCTGTGCATATTATCTCCGTGAATCCAAAATAAACATTTAAAAATATACTACTCCAAGTTTGAAAACTTAACCGAGAATGTGTCTAAAACAAGAAGCATCCGTGGTGGGAGGAAGAAACAACTGCGGGCCTTTTTGGAGATGTGGGTTTTTTTTCTAAAATTTTTTTTGAAAAGTTTCTTATATAATTTGTACTCTGCAAACAAGCTCATCTCTTATAAATGTTGTAGTACAAATTAAAGGACAGGCTATCTCTTGTTTGTTCAAAAGTCAGTACCCAGTGACCAAAGCAAAACCACATATTTCTAAACCTCCCATGTTTTCCATCAATTTACAAAAGAAAAAGGGAAAAAAAGAAAATAAAGGGCCAGTTCATCCATTCCATTCAAATTTATAAGAGCAAGAGACCTCCATTCCATTCATCCATTCTTGGCCAGGTGGCTTTTTGGTTCTTGCAACCAACAAGCCTCATCTACCACACCACCATTACTTTGTTCAATTAAAAATAAATACACTAATATCCTCATTCTTCCCCTTGCAGGCCCAAATTAAGTGATTTTTCTGTTATTATTAGTTCACAAATTGAACAATGGTAAAATAGTGCAAAATACTTCGCATAGCTATCATACGACATGACTTAACATTTAATAATACACCCGTTCTGCATATCTTTACGACAAAAGAAAAAACAGCGATCTTACGCAAAAATTTAGACACTAGCAAAAGAACGAATCGTAGATGATAGAGGGGGCATTTCTATAGATGTCCAAATGGGCCGTGCCCTATCGGGCCGGCCCGGGCATGGTGCTACAGTAACCATGCCCGGGCCGGCCGCACGGTTGGCTGTGGGCAGTGCCGGCACAGCCCGAGTAGCCGTGCCGTGCCTAGGCCGGCGGTGCGGCATGGCCCGTGGCCTGTAGTGGGCCGGCACGGCACGACATGGGGCACGGGCCAGCACAGCCCGCCCAGAGGGCGGCGGCGGAGGCCGAGGCAGGCGTCGGTGGCCGGGAGGCTGCCGGCGCGGGAGGCGGCTGAGGCCGGGGAGGCGCCCGGGCGCGGAGGCGGCGGCGGAGGGCGCCGGCGGAGGCCGAGGCAGCAGCCGGGAGGAGGTGGGCGTCGGCCGGGAGGAGGCGGCGGGAGGAGACGGAGGAGCGGCGGCGACTCGATCAACCAGGAAGATCTCAACGTTCTTCAATGGTGGAATGATCACAAGACCCAATATCCCGTGCTCTCAAAGCTAGCACGGGATGTGTTCACGGTGCCTATGTCTACGGTATCATCTGAATCGGCCTTCAATCTTTGCGGAAGAATTATTGAGGAGAGAAGAAAAAATCTCCGTAGTGAGGTGGTAGAAATGCTACTCGCGGTTAAAGACTGGGAGCTAGCTAAGGAACATGCCCAACACACCACGGAGAACCAAGATTTGGCTGAGCAGTTCGAAAATCTTTACCTACAAAATGAGGAACTAGAGTAATCTTTTTTATTTTTGAGTATTGACCTTTAGCTGTACTCTTTTTTCTTTGTCATGGTTTTCTCAAAATTGAGTTTTTATATGACAGAGTTTTTAATGAGGCAGCTGTGTAATATCAAAATCAATAAAAGTCATTACGCAATTTTCCTCTATATCTATATAGAAATTAAATTACATAACTATATATGTTCTTCTATTTTGCTTGTTTAAAAAATATAAAAATTTTCTCCTCTAATATCATCAAGTGAGAGTGAGTGATTGAGAGAAGAGTAAAAAAGGAAAAAAAAGACTTAAAATTTTTTTAAAAATTAGAGGAGTTGTAAAAAATTATGAAAAAAATGTAAAAACATTATCTGAGATGAGTAAAACAAATACTCATTTTTTTTACTCATCTTAGATAATGTTTTTATATTTTTTCATAATTTTTTACAACTTCTCTAATTTTTTTAAATTTTTTAAGTCTTTTTTTCTTCTTTTTTACTCATCCCTCAGTCACTCACTCTCACTGACTCAGTCGAGAGTTGGCGCAAGCGGGGAGGCGGCGGAGGGCGGCCTCGGGGGACGGCGCGTAGGCGGGGAGGCCAAGGCTGCGGGAGGAGGCCGAGGCGCCGAGAAGGCCGGGAGGAGGCCGAGGCAGCGGGAGGAGGCGGAGGCGCCGAGGAGGCGGGCGGGAGGAGGCCAAGGTGGCGGCAGAGGGGGCGGCGGCGGAGGCCGGGGAGGCACGCGCGGGAGGCAGCGGCGGAGGGCGGCAGAGGCCAGGGACGCCAGACGCGCGGCGGCAGGCGTTGGCGGACCGGGCCGGCCCGGGCACGGTGGGCCGCCGACGAGCCGTGCCAGCACGGCATGGCCCACGACCTCGGCGTGCCGTGCTTAGGCCGGGGGGGAGGCACGCGGGCCGGCACGACACGGCCCGCTACAGGAACCGTGCCTACACGGGTCATGCCATAACAGGCCGTGCTGGACTATGCCTTGGGCCATGCCAGCCCGGTCTGCCCGTTTGGCCACCTATAGGCATTTCCATAGAGATACTTATTAAACACAGTGCATTCCAAAGATTGAAGGAAGGTATTTTAATAAGCTACTTATTCGTAGAGCAGATTACCGGATGAGGCGGCTCGGTGCAGCAGGGCTTGGTGGCGGGCGCTCCTCCCGGGGGGTGGCTCACCGGGATCTAGGGGAATGAAGGGGAGGGGAATGAGGGTTAGAGGTGAGGGTTAGATGTCGTAATAGAGGGCAGGGGAGGAGGAACCGGATGGGGACGCCTACCTCCGGTAGCGGCGGCTCGGATGGATGCAGTGGAGCTACCCGTCGGCGTCGGAGTGGGGTCTGGGGATCGCGTCGGCGTCGGGGTCGGTGTCGGTGTCGACGACGGGCTCGGTGGCGGCGGCTCGGATGGATGCGGTGGAGCTCCTCGTGGGCTACGGGGTCGGGTCTTGGGGACGGGGTCGGCGTCGGGAACGGGCTCGGTGGCGGCGCTCGGATAGATGCGGTGGACCACGTCGGCGTCGGGGTCGGGTCTTGGGGACGGCGTCGGCGTCGGCGTCGGTGGCCGCGCTCGGATGGATGCGGTGGACCTCGTCGGCGTCGGGGTCGGGGCTTGGGGACGGCGTCGGCGTCGGCGTCGGTGGCGGCGCTCGGATAGATGCGGTGGACCACGTCGGCGTCGGGGTCGGGTCTTGGGGACGGCGTCGGCGTCGGCGTCGGTGGCGGCGCTCGGATAGATGCGGTGGACCACGTCGGCGTCGGGGTCGGTGTCGGTGGCGGCGCTCGTATGGATGCGGTGGACCTCGTCGGCGTCGGGGTCGGGGCTTGGGGACGGCGTCGAGAACGGCGTCGGGGTCGGAGTAGGCGACGGGCTAGGTGGCGGCGCTCGCCGGGCGACGGGCTGGGGCGGCGGCGCTCCTCCAATGCGTGCGGCGGCTAGGGTTTTGGAATCACCAATGGGGACTGGCAGAGGGATGTGCGAAATAACGCCAATATATACGGTAAACTCATTTGTGGCGGTTGTCAACCCCACCCGGTACTTACATCTGTGCCAGGTGTTATCACCGTCCGGTACAGATTTGTTTTGCAGGAAAATAGTTTAAAAATAGTTATTTATTGCTGCAATTTAAAAAATTAATTGCTACCTTTTAGAAAATTGATGTTATAACAGAGTAAAATACTTTAGATAGTTAGAGAAGCTGTATGGTTGTCGGAAATTTATATTATAGCAAACTTAAATACTTTTTTGGTCTTAGAAACTAAATAGTTCTAAAAAATTCATATCATGTCAAATTTATTAATAAAGTAGATGTGTTTATAACAAAAACTAGGTTGCACCTGTACATTAATAAAGCAATAAAAATAGATACATTGATGTGTCTACTTCGCAGGAATGAGCACACCCACATTATGATCACGACGTATGTATGCGACGTCTCTATCAACTTGCTCGTCCTCAGTCATGTCGACGTCGACTGCAAATAGAGGTAGCTCAAAGTCTTTGACGTAGTCTTTCTCGCTAACGACATTCTCAACTCCGACAATCTTTCGCTTCTCTTGAAAAACCATGTGGCGGTCCTTAGCGGATTGATCTGTCACATAGAATACTTGTGTTATATCATTAGCGAGTATGAATGGCTCATCATTATATCCGACTTGCTTGAGATCTACGACAGTCACCCCGTCTTTGTCAATCTTAATTCCCTTCTTGTTATTGACCCATTGACACCGAAAAAAGGGACCTTGAGAGAGCCATAGTCAAGCTGCCAGATATCAGTTATAACTCCATGGTACGTGTCCTTGTGGCCATTGCTATTATACACATCCATGCAAATACCACTGTTCTAGTTAGTACTCTTCACATCCTGCTTCTTTATGTAGAAATTAAACCCATTCATGACATATGCTTGAAATGTCACGATGGTGTTAGATGGCCCGAGCCAAATGTCTTAATTGCTCATTGTCAGTGCCCGTATTAATGATATGCACCTTCAACCAATCACCAAAACGACGCTTATGTTGCTACAAGATCCAAGCATCTGACCTTGTAGGGTTCTGGCCACGTAGTAAGTTCATGTGCATGTCAAAAAACGGAGACACTACTACTGATTGTTGCAGCACTGCAAAATGGGCTTGCCTCATCGACTTAACATCGGGAGCATAGATTGATTTCTGACCAATAGTTTCTTTACCGTGGGGCCTCCCCTCGTGACAAGAGAGTGGGACACCAATCGGCTTGAGGTCCATATAATCAATGCAGAACTCAACGACTTCCTCAGTTGCAATACCCTCGACAATGCTCTTTTCTGGACGGGACCTGTTATGGACGTAACCCTTCAGAACCCCCATGAGCCTCTCAAAAGGATATATCTGGTGCATATACACGGAACCCAGGATCCTAATCTCTTTCACAAGATGAACGTTAAGATGTACCATGATGTCAAAAAATGATGAGGGAAAACACATCTCTAGCTGGCATAGTGTAATGACGATGTCTTCATATAGTTTCTGCAGCTTTGTCGGATTGATAACCTTCTGTGAGATCGTGTTGAAGAAGGCACACAGTTTTGTTATTGGTACTCGTACCTTCTGCAGCAGAATACCTCTTATCGCAATGGGGAGTAGTTATCATCATCATGTGATAGTCATGTGACTTCATGCCAACTAATTTCTTCTCTTTCAGATTGACCCGTCTACTAATATGGCGAGCCATTGGTGCGCCGTGTCATCCAGGCACTGCACGCATGCGTTTGCCCCTTTCACGGTCTGGCCCACAAGGTTGCCAAGCGCGGGATAATCATTGATTGTTACAAAGAGCATTGCATGCAGATCGAAGTAGATCCTCTTGTACGCATCCCAAACCTGTACGCCATTAGTCCACAACTCCACAAGATTTTCTACCAAAGGTTTCAAGTACACATCAATATTGTTTCCGGGTTGTCTCGGCCCTTGGATAATCAGCAGGATCATCATGTACTTGCGCTTTATATATAGCCAGGAGGGAAGATTGTAGATACAAAGTGCCACTGGCTAAGTGATGTGACAACTGCTCATATCGCCGAATGGATTCATACCGTCTGTGCTCAACACAAACCTTACATTTCTTGTATCTGATGTGAACTCTTTGTATTTTCTATCGATATTCCTCCATTGGGACCCATCAACTGGATATCGAAGCATTCCATCCTTCTTACGCTCCTCGGCATACCATCGCATCATCTTCGCATGGTTTTTATTTGCGTAGAGACGTTTTAGCCGAGGGATTATCAGGACGTACCACAACACCTTTGCCGGGATCCGCTTTTTGCGCTTCTCCCCACTCTGCTCTTGACTATCACCATCTCTGCGCTTGTACCGTGATGCCTTGCATACTGAGCAATCATCTAGATCTGCGTATTGTTTACGATAAAGGATGCAATCATTTATACATGCGTGTATCTTCTGCACTACTAGCCCCCGTGGGCAGATAACTTGCTTGGCCTGATATGTGGTCTCATGCAGTACATGATCTTCTGGAAGAATCTCCCCTAAAAGAGATAGAAGCTCCGTGAAACTCTTGTCTAACCAGCCGTTGCTTGCCTTGAGCTGTAGCAGTGACAAGACAGCATGCAACTTTGACTCGTTACAGCCGAGGAAGAGTGGTGTCTCGTTGTCCCTACGCATGCTGTCAAACTTCTCTCTATCCTTAACGTTGGCATTATACTCATCCCCCTCCCCGTCATCCAGCATCTGGCGTAGATCATCTTCAATGGGGAGGTCTTCAGTTGACGGGGATAGACTACCATCAACAAACTTATGCCCATCAATACTGAGCATATCATTACCAGTTGTGCTTGCACCAACAAGTATCTCATCCTCGTTTTCACCATGTTTGCTCCAACAGGTATATCCTTCCATGAAACCACGTGTTATCAAGTCCTGATGGATGTCTTGTATAGGAAGCCCTCTCTCATTCTTACAATCAACACACAGGCATAATATGAAATCCTCGTTGACTCGTACCCTAAATTCCTCAGCCTCGCTTAAAAATGTAGCTACTCCTTTAATGTACTCTAGGGAAGAGCATTTTGAATTGTACATCCACCGTTGATCCATTTGTATAGTTTCAAAAAAAAACCATGTAAGTACCATGCATACTGTTAATAAACGAGAGATCCTATTAATAAACGTGAGTGCTATAGGTGTATAATAAATTACGGTGAAAAAGAAATAATAAGCACAATCAATAATTGTTAGATACTCACAATATGTGCATAATAAAGACAATCAATATTTTTCACACATTCACAATATATACATAACTGACAAAAAAATTATCTCATTATTTTCAAACGATGACGTAATAGGTGTATAATGTATTGCGGTGCCTAAGAAATAGTAAACACAATCACAATATATAACTACCATGCATCCTATTAATAAATAATCTAATATTTGACCACGCACATTACAACTATATATTATAATGCAAAGAGAGGAGAACAAAACAAGCTCATAATTTTTCAAACGATAATTAATGAATTACGATCCATATAAAATAATAAAGGCAATCAACAATTTTCACACACTAACATTATGTGTAAAAAAACGTAATCAAGAATTAATTGCAAGCAATATATGCTTACATAGTAATTAAGAGTGTGAAAATTAAACTTACCTCACTATTCACTCTATTGTGCCAATAAAACACAAAAAAAAGCTTCCAAAAATCAAAAGATTAAAAAAAAGAAAAATTCCGCCCCCCCCCCCCCCTTCTCGAGTAGATGAGCGGAACAGGCCGCCTGCCTGGTCTGCTCTGCTAGCTCGAGATGGGGTCTGAGTATAAATAGAGGATCATCAGTGCCGATTTATAGTACCAACCGGAACTGATGAGAATCATCAGTGCTAGTTGGTTGCCCAGCCCAGCACTGATGGTTATTCCCGCCGAGCTCTACAATTATGGGTGGTTGTTGAAAGTTGGCTTCAGTGCCGGTTTTTGGTACCAACCCTAAACCCTACTCATCAGTGCCGATTGGTAGTACCGCCCGGCACTGATGGTTTTTCCTTAGTTATGGGTGGTTGGCAGTTAGGAGTTGGCTTCAGTGCCGGTTGGTTGTCCAGCCCGGTACTGATGGTTATTCCCGCCGAGCTCTGCAGTTATGGGTGGTTGTTGGGAGTTGGCTTCAGTGCCGGTTTGTGGTATCAACTGGCACTGACGAGAATCACACATGTTTAGCAAAAAAAAAGGTGCTACGGAATGATATGAGAGTGCCTCCCCGTCACGCGCTATCTCCTCGCCCACTCGATCGTGAAGGGCAATGGCCCTAGCGTCGCCAGGCGCAGCGGATCCGGCCACGGAGAGCTTCATGCAAGGTCAGGGCGTCGCAGGAAGCATCGAGTACCTTCTGTCATGTTGTGCTGTGTCATCGCGGAGTGGACCCCACGGCGCCCAGTCGCGAAAAGGAGAGTGCAGGGGCTAGCATGCGCTTGGCGACGCAACCGAGGACCCCGACTCCATATCGAGGACAGAGAAATCCAGTCTTCCTCGTTGTGCCCCTCGTCCCCTTCCGACTAGCAGGCGCAACCACCACCATTTGTCGGCATCTCGACCTCTCGTGTCATACAGTGAGGTAAGATTCCCCTTCGCAGTTGAGAATCGGAGATGTGCCTGTCGTCCTCTTCGTCCCCTCATCTCTATTTGAACCGGCCTCCAGCGGCATGATGGCTGGCAAACGGCGAAGGGCGAACCGAGTTGGGGTCAATCCGGACGGTGAAGGGCTGCCGTCGAAGCACCGAGTAGCTAGACGCGCCTCTCCCAGATGCAGGGCTCTCGCCACGCTGGACTACAGCTATGGATCGTCGGCGTCGCTGCAGTCGGATGCCCGTTCCAGCTGCACGGCAGAGGAGGACATCACAGTCGCTGCACGGACCCTGACCAAGGTCATCGCAACATTGCTGGAAGCGCTGTGCACGTTCGTCCGCTGCGTCACCCCTGCCACCGTCGTCCGCTGCATCGATTGGGACCGAATCCCTTCTTGCAGTCCACCAAAGGTAATGCCCAAAGCTCTTTTCGGAATGTTTTCTGGTGATTCCGATGTTGTTGTCTTGAGTTCGTAGATGAGCGAGGGTCGAGTTACATGGTCTCCCGACGATCATCTGTGCTTCCTGCAATGGTGCATGGAGGAGATTGCTGCGGGTAACATCACCGCCAAAGCTCCGAAGAATATGGCATACAACAACTTAAAGCAAAAGTTGCTCGATAGGAGGAGGAAGAAACTTTGCAGGAAGCAAATCAAAAACAATTGGGATCAATCAAAAAAAAAAAGATGGGTGCTGTGGTGCTGGCTTGAATCAAATGCGACTGGTCTCGGTTGTAACCCAGCCACTAAAGCCATCGTAGCAGATGGCGCCTGGTGGGAAAAGGTCACTTCGGAAGTGCTCTCCTCCTATAATTTTTCAAGCGATATATTTGAACAAAGCCCCCTTTGAACACTAATTTCTGCTAATGTTATTGCACATAGGTTGTTCTACTGATTTTTGACTTGTGTATGCAAAATCAAAGTGATGTATAACCTACTAATATGTACTTATGTGTTGTCTTATATGTTCATTCAAGAATTGATTTCTTTGGCAGCATATTTCCAGTCTGTAGCTACTTTTGTTTTCTTGTTTCCCATTCTTTTCTCTTTTGAGAGCATGTATGCAGATGATGCAGGATCATACTCAATCTAACTGAGATGAGAATCATGGCATGATCAGTTTGATTCTTTTCATCACCTCTCTGTTTTTGCACATGGATATATACTGAATATTGCACCTCAATTTTTGTTCTTTAATAATAATTCACAAAAAATCTAAGCTCCATCTAAAAAAATTAAGCTTTACTTTTATTATCTCACATCTTGACATCCATGGCGTGCATGCATATATAGCTGCGCATGTGCCTCTAGCTTTTTCTTGGTGTATATCCAGTGAGAGTGCGAGATCGATGTACTGCTTGATGATATGTATATATATTAATAGTAGATTATTGTTGTTCACAAGGCAAAAATAACCAAACGAGACTTATTAATTAATCCTCTAAATTCTGTTGTAAGAAATTTTCATGCACCAATTAAAGGCACATAAGGATTAGCATAGGAAAATATGTCTTAGTTAACTTTGATTCGGAAGAGGCTTCTTAATTAACAATAATAGGATTATACTGTCGTCCCGAATCTTCTTAATTAACAATAATAGGATTATACTGGCGTTATAACATGACGCCAGAAAAAAAAATCAAACCATGCACAAGAGCTAAGGTAGTACTAGGATCTTGACTGTATTACACCAAGGTTCACAAGGGCAACCCAAAAAATTAAGAAAAGAAATTAATTGCAATGAGTCCTTGAAATATTGGAAAAGGACCAAGAATGGATAGAATTTTTTTCCCTGATAAAAGAGAGAAACTAAATTATGTATTATTGTCGTTTGCTATCACATTTTTGATACCACACAGGCCGGCACTGATAAAAAAAAATCAAACCATGCACATGCACATGCACATGCAAAACTGAGGAATTGTTTAATAATAATTCAAAAAAAAATCTAAGCTCCATCTAAAAAAATTAAGCTTAACTTTTATTGATGTGTCTGCTGCTTTGTGTTCATAATCTTGTTCATAATAATGTGATAGTGACAGATTTGTTTAGCTACTTCTGTTTAGTACTTCAATTCTGAAAATTAGCATTGTTTCTTATTTCAATTTGCTGCAAACTATAATGCATGGCACATAATAGCTACTTCCGTTTAGTACTTCAATTCTGAAAATTAGCATTGTCTCTTATTTCAATTTCATGCATGCTGTAACCCATATACTCATATTGTTGCAGATGAATAAAGAAGTTGGTGTCTTTCGGAAAACCCCTATGCGGTTTATTGATGAGTACAATGCAGTTTTTCGTGGGAGGACAGTCACCGGAGACCATTCAAAGGTCACAGGGACAGCACCTAAGAAGCCAGCAGAGGAGCGAGAGGCTGCCCTGCCAGAACCTATCGACCTTGACGCGCTGCCTAACATTCCTTTTAGAGGAACCTCCCTTGAAGGAAGAAGCAATCAGAAGAAGCGAAAGGGCAAGAGGTGCATCACTGAAGATGCATCTGCAGGTGGTTCTTCGAAGAAGACGCGAACTACCACAGAGTCATCAGCTAGTGCAGCCTTGCAGCGCCTGGTTGACCTCAGGATGGAGTCCATGGAGAGTAGGGCCCAGAGGTTGGAGAAGATCAAAGAGAAATGCCCAGAAGCATGCATGGAGCTCGTGGAGTCCGATGGCCACAGCAACACGAGCCCTACGTGGAGCAAGGCCGAGCATCTCTTCCATGATCCATACTATCGCAGTTTGTTCTTGAAGAACTGCAAAAGTGCCATGGAGCGAGCGCACTTCATCAAGACCCACTACAACTTGAAGATGGGAGGGCAACCTGTTTTTGGTGGTGGATATTTTAGTGCTCCACATGGACATGGTGGTTTTGCTCCAGGCCCAAGGCAGTGGGGGTATGGTCCCTTTTTTGGGGGGTTTGGTCCAGGAGGTTATCATCCAGGTGGTAGAGGTTCGGGATATGGAGGGTTTGCTGTTGGGGTTGGAAGGGCTGGACAGGGCGGGTTTGTTCCAGGGGTTGGAGTTCCTGGACTGGGTGGGTTTGCTCCAGGGGTAGGAGTTCCTGGACTGGGTGGGTTTGCTCCAGGGGTTGGAGCTCCCGGGAACAGGGTGGGTTTGGTCCATCTGCTGGAGCTCCTGGATAGTGGGGTTATCTTCCAGATGGTTTCGGCATTGGGGGGTGGGACCGTGGGATTTCAGCCAAGGGGGAGATGTAGGTGGCTCCTGTTCTGGAGAAGACGATGACGATGGGCTGAACCAAGTGGTTCCTGTTTAACATTGTTGAGTGTAACTCTAGATTCGTATCTTAATAATGGTTTCTAGTAGATTGCATGTTGCTATGTTAGTGTACTGTATTAATTGCTGAACTTTTTGACATTTTGTGAGACAAGCATGTGTTATTTCCTTTTGCAAAATAATTATTTTCTTGGGTTATTTAATTTGCAATTACTCATAGCTATTGTATTTATTGCAAAAATTTAGTTGTATAAATTTTTAGTAC
This sequence comes from Oryza meyeriana var. granulata, assembly GCA_003991445.1. Classification (NCBI taxonomy): domain Eukaryota; kingdom Viridiplantae; phylum Streptophyta; class Magnoliopsida; order Poales; family Poaceae; genus Oryza; species Oryza meyeriana. The sequence goes on from RYFJ01000251.1 coordinate 21,168, forward strand.
TGCTCAAACTCTTTTGAACGGTGGATTAGAATTTCTAGCTATATAGTTGGTACTGGTCGAACTTCCTCCTATCATATATATTTGGTTTTTAACCGTTAGGTTACGGAGACATGAGCAACGATGACAATACTACTGATGAGACAAGCAACATCGAAGATGAAGAGGCCAACATGGAAGCAGATGAGATCTCATACAACAATTTAGAGGATGAGGCTATTGAGAATGTCATGCGGTCCATCACAAGAGCACCGCGTCAAGTACCCGTGCAGAGTGGAGTCAGTTGGATGCTGGAGACAATGGGAAATCCAATGCAGTGCCAGAACTGTTTTTCCGCTTCAGTGCACAACAGATAAATAGGTTTCATGAGTTGCTAACAACGAGTTACAACCTGCAAGGTACAAATGAAGTCTGTACATTAGAAGCACTTGGCATGTTTTTGTTCACAATGGCAGGCCCCCAAGCAAATAGAATGACAAACAACCGGTGGGTGTGATCTAGCTCGACAGTATCAGTGTACTTCCATCGGGTTTTGGACTTTGTTGGTGCTATGGCTGCGGACATTTTGAAGCCAGTTGATCCAAATTTCAGTATTGTTCATCCGAGACTGCTGAATGATGAACAGTTCATTCCTTTCCAGAATTCGGTTGGTGCTGTTGACGGAACGCACATTCTTGTTGTAGTCCCGAACCATCGGGCTATCGAATACAGGAACCGGCACAACGGGATTACAAGAAATGCTCTTGTAGTTATTGGCTGGGACGAAAGGGTGATGTTTATTGACTGTGGATGGTCTGGGTCTGTTCATGACCAACGTGTGCTGCTGTCGGCGAAACGGGAATGGGGGTCCTACATTCTCCGGGGACACGTGGATCTTCGGCCACGTCAGCCCCTCCGGGGGCCACATTCTGCACAAGTGGCGGCCGGCTACGGCCGTTGTCCCGCTGAGTGCCTAGGGCCCAAGCACTGCCGGGGCCCGGGTGCACCTTCCCCTGGCGAGTCGTGACGACTGCTCACATCCACCCCGGGCCCCGTAGCCCGGGGACATTCCTGGACTTGGGTCCCGCCACCCGGTCCCGGGAGCCAGTCTCGATCCCGGGGCGCGTCCTCGGGGCACATCGCTGGACCTTCCCAGGCCTAGGCGTCGCCCCCGGTCCCGGGAGCCACCTCCTCGGGCCCCGCGTCCCGGGGACCTTCTCGGGACCGGGCCTCACCCCCCGGTCCCGGGAGCCACCTCCTCGGTCCCGGGGCATGTCTCTAGGAACATTACTGGGACTTCCCGTGCCCGGGCCTCACCCCCCGGTCCCGGGACCCACAGCTCCAGCCCCGGGTCGCGTCCCCGGGGCACATTACTGGGACTTCCCGTGCCTAGGGTGCGCTCCCCGGGCCCGGGGCCCACAGCTTCGTCCCCGAGGAACTCGGCGCCTTGTGCGCGCGGAGGGCTCGACGAGCTCTCTGCCCCGGGCCCGAGCTTGACTCGAGCGGACCAACTGTTCCAACCACCCGCATTAATGACGAGGCGGCGGGGCGTGGCGCGCCTGTCGCCCGGTCGGGCATGCGTGGGCTCTCATGATGATCCCCTGTGAGCCTCCTCCCTGTGCGGTCAGAGGGCTTCAGTTTTCCACACCGGCAGCGATGGCGTGCACTGTCATACCTCCCCGACCAAGCCGCCCGCAGCAGCCGAGCGACTGACGACAAGACGTCCAGAGCCGACTCCGGCGTGGCTCAGTAGGTGGGCGCGGACGTGCACGACAAGACATATCATACCTAGCTTTCTCTGTATACTGGGCACTGTGGACTCCCCTTGATCGAAAAAGGAGGATCCATGCCTACAGGGAAGAGAGGTCTGAGGAACCCCGGTCTCTCTAGCTCTCGGTCTCTCTTCTTCCCGGAGAGCGGCTAGACTTAGAAACTCTTGGAGTTCTTCCCCAAGCGAGGGCTAGCTCCTGAGCCCCCTGAGAACATCTTGTAACACCAAAACCACATTCATCTCCCACATAGCAAAACACATACAGGAGTAGGGTATTACGCCTCCGCGCGGCCCGAATCTATCTACTTCTCCTGTCTCCCTTGCGTGCCATCTCAGCCCGGGCCCCCGGCGCCCGAGCATCAATCATCTCCCAGACGCCGCTGCTGTCCTGTGAACAACTCCCCTGGCCGAACCTCAAAGGGTGGTCCCCAGACTCCCCGCGGTTGGAGTTCCCTCCTCCGACAGCTGCAGAACGCCATTTATGGGTATCCATATCATTTTCCTAGACCCCCGTTGGGTAAGCAAATTATACTCAAATGGTCCTTTTCGTATCAGTACGCACTTGTCTTTTGTATTTCTTGTTGATCAATACTGATATAAATTACCTATTTTGTAGAAAAATATTTTCTCGTAGATTCTGGGTATCTTACTCGAATGGGATTCCTACCGCCATATCCGTAAGTACAACACCACAAGGATTAGTTTGTCGGACACCATGTACCTGTGCCTAATGGCTTGCATGAAGAGTTCAATTACCTACATTCATCTTTGAGGAATTCTATTGAGAGGCTTTTTAGGAGAATTAAAAATAGATGGTGAATTCTAAATCGTGTCCCGAGCTACGATATTGAAGTGTAAACTGTCATCATACAGTCAACATTTGTGTTAGATAATTTTCGGGTAGACTATCAGGACGACAACTTCATACATGTGAACCCATTGTACAATGGCCAGGCCATCAATCCAGTTTCACCGCCATTCCGTGTCCGATACAATGCGCCAAACAACGAGGAGTCAATGAATACAATTTGCGACTGGATTACTAACCATGTGACAAATAGTTAGATTTATGTAGTTGTGTGTAATTTGTAACGAACTGTACGTTCAAAAAATTTAATATTCGCGTGCACTTTTTTAGATCCTAATTTCTATCTTCCGTTAAATCTTTTTTACGGCTAATTACGTACAGAAATTACTACCCCTATGGCCGTTCCATGGACAGGGCCGACGCATTCTGTGCATGCGCACTCCCATCAGCAGGAGGCGTACTGAGTTGTGTTCCGTCATCCAACCGTTATCGACAACAGCGTCAACCCATGCCTCACTTCCGTCTGCAGCACCACAACCGAAGAAGCCAGCCGCTGCAGTTTTTCATAAGCCAAAAACCAGCTACAATAAGCCAGCTTTTCATAAGTGCTGCCGACAGGATTACTTTCCTGCTGTTTTGCTCCCAACTCGCACTATCGAACACTGCCAAGTTCCCAACCAACACTAATTTAGTCATGATCAGTGTCGGTTAGGACCATTAACTGGTACTGATGATAAGCTAGCACATCAATATCGGTTGGGGGACCACCCGGTACTGATGAGCTAGCATCAATGCCGATTCTTTTTTGGTGGTGGGCACGGACGCAGCGGGGGGCGGGAGACCACATATCAGTGCCGGTTCTGGAGGAATCACCATTGATATGCCGGTACGAATGACATGTTTTGTAGTAGTGAGAGTTTACTATTTCCGAATACATAAACCTACCAGGGTTTGGGTGGACCAAAATTTCAATAAAAACAGGAATTTTGAATGAAAATTTGATTTTTTTTTTTTGGCTAAATTTGTACATATATTTTTATAAATTCAATACAATTTAAAATTTTTTTTGGCAGTAGAATATCCTACCGCCATCCACCGGTAAACTCAAAATTTTCAGAATTTCAAAATTTTAGATCTAAAATTGTAAACCATGTTCACAAAGACGTTACGTAAAAACATAAGATCGCATATAAAGGACTGGGCATTACATATGTAAGGCGCGAGTGTGATGAACCGGTGGTGTCTCTACGTGGATGGATGGACAAATCTAGGTTTTTAGATCTCCATCTAATGGTAAAAAATAAATAAAAAAACTCAACAAAGAAACATAGACAATCACATAGCCAAATGTTTGGCAACTCACATTGCTTGAAATCTAATTAAACCCAGCCAAATGTTTGGCCACATACACAGTGCTTGCAATCTAATTAAACCATAGCCAGATTTTTAGCAACTTACAACATTTCCAATATAATTAGAACTGGCATGAAACAATCAAACAACAACTAAGCAAGCAGCCTCTTAGATCTTGAATTATTTTTATTTTTATATTTATTTAATAAAATATTTACAAAACTATATTTTCATTTCAAAAATTTACAAAAATATACTCCCAACGCTCTCTGGGAGGGCCTTTTTTATGAAATCGCACTTCCAGAGGGTTTGCAGGCGCCCCCCCCCCCCCCCGGCCTCCCAAAAACCGTCCTCTGAGAGGGCGGCAGGGGGGCCGCCTGCAAAAATCCGGCCGGGGGGCCAGCCATTTTACAAGCGGCCTCTCTGCCGCCCTCTCAGAGAGCGGTTTTTGGGAGACCGGGGGGGCTGCCTGCAAATGGCCGACCCACGAGCCGGCTATTTTACAGGCGGCCCCCTTGCCGCTCTCTAGAAGGGCCGTTTTTAGCTCCCCCGGTATAAAACCCCCTCCTAGACTCCAAAAATATCATAAAATTCATTGAAATCACAAAAAAAAGAAGAGAGAGCTGAGAGCAAGGCTGAACGAAAGCAGCGGAGCTCTGTCAGTTTGCTGATTCGTCTGCAGGTAAAATTTATTATTTCTATTTATATACAAGAATTGATATAGTATTGTACTGGTTACGTGTATGTACTATATGAAAATAAGTTGTTACTCGTAGATCTCTAGGTTTTTAGTTAATCTGTTATATGACTTAATTTTTGTAGAGATGTGAGGAGAATATTGGTACCTAGTTTAACTGTATTTTTTCATCAACAAAAATGTCAAATAAGGTGATATTTCAGTTATTTCACGGGTAAGAGAATGTTAGATATGGTCCAGAAGGGGTAGATCTGTCGGATTTTAGTTTAACGGCTAAGGGGATTGATAGACCAGCTGAGAGAAGTTTTGGGTCAGTGTACAACTGACTGATGCAAGGGTTTCGACTGAACCCCGAGCTCAGTGCAATAACCTTGTATGTAGTAGTCAGTCGTGCAGCTGAAGGTTTTTTTGGAAACTGATGCCGGTGGATTGCACTGCTACTTGGAGATGGTATATGGAGAATGCATTCCAACGTGGTTGGCCACTGAGCATACTTGTGTTGGTGTATGAGAAAGATAACACTACTGGTGCAATGCTCGTATAAGATGATGAGGGTCAAAGTACGGCGGGAGGTGATAGCAAAACAATGAAAGAAAATGAAGGAGGGAATGAAGAAGATAGACAGCCACCAGGTGTGGCAGATGAGGGAGAACAAATCAACACCATCGTCGAAGAAATGGATAAGGAAGATTCTGAAAACGAGCAAGCAGAGCATGATGATTCGTCTAATGAGGACACCGTGATGCCTGCAGAATGGAGCAACGATGATTTCTCTGGGCTTGCTATCTCCAAGCGACATCATATGCCATAGGAGTATAAGAAGAATGAGATCATCCAGGGGGCTAAGTATGCATATGTAGAGGATTTAAAAAAGGCAGTAAAACAATGGGCGGTATCACTTCAGAGGAAGTTCTCGGTCGTAAAGTCAAGCAAATCGGTGTATGAAGTGAAGTGCATGAAAGATGGGTGTCCGCGCCAGCCGCATCGTGCCGTCATCTAGCCACTCCACCCTGTGTACGTCCACCCAGCGCTCGTCTTCGTCGCTGTCACCATCGTCGTTGTAGTTGTTGCAGCTGCGAGTCTTGTGGCCGATGACGCCGAGGACGCCTCCCAAGTTGGGCGCGTTGTACACCACCTCGTCGTGCACCGAGACGAGCAGCAGCTCGCCGTCGCACTCCACGAGGTGGGTCTCGACAATGCGCCTGCTTGGGTGATCCTCGTCCTCCAAGCCGATATCGACGCTGTCGTCGTTCGAGCTGTCGTCGCTGTCCCAGGGTTCGAAGTCGGCTTGCTCGACCGGAATGGCGGCGGGGGCGGCGACGTTGAGCTCGAGGACACAGAGCTGTGACTTGAAGGCCATGTAGAACCGTCCCCTGTAGTGCTCGACGCCGGCGTAGCCAGCGTAGTTGAAGCTGACGAGCGTCCACTCGTTGGTGGCAGAGCTATAGCACGCGAGGCAGTTCGCCGGGAAGCCCACGGCCACCGCGAACCATTTCTCCACCGTGTCCGGGTCAGCCGACAGCACAATGGTGGGCACGTCGTGCCATCTCTTGAAGAACCCGATGGGCGGCAGTCGATCCGGCGGCCAGTGACGGGTTGAAGAGGTGATCACCCTAGGGTCATCCTTAGGGTTGGAGAGCGCGAGGTAGCCACGGACGACAACAGGTACTTAGATCCAGCGGGCACGTCGACAGCGAACGGGACAAGCCCACGCTCACCCTGGAAGAGCCAGAACGACGACATGGTGGCGGCGCTCAGGCCGGATCGGTCGTCGGCGCGGGATCCGACGAGCCAAGGGCGCGACGGCCACGCGGCGGTGGCGGCACCCCACTCCTTGCAGACGGCGCCGAAGAGAACGCGCTCGCGGTCCCCGCGAGGCGCCTGAGCACGGAGGAGATCCGCTGAGAGCGAGGGCCAGTCGCTGTTCCGCTGACGCCGTGCGCCACGCCGCGGCGGGGGCGGCGAGGCCACGACACCATGGCTCCGCTCCTCTCCTCTCTTCGCCTCTTGGTCAATTTTTTTTCCCCACTAGAGATTTGCTAGTACATCTGAACTGTGTTAGTGCCGCACCGAAGGCCATGCCTGCGCCCGCGCCCGGGACCTCGCTCGCGCCCTCGCGTCCGCGCCCGCGCCCGCGCCCGTGCCCGGGCCCAGGCCCCACATCCTGTGCCCGGGACCTACTCCCGCGCCCGCGCCCTGCGCCCGGGACCTGCTCCAACGCCCGCTTCCGCGCCCGGGCCTTGCCCGGGACCTCACCCACGCCCCCGGGCCCCTCAACCGCGCAGCGAGAAGTATAGGATAAACAGAGAGCACGAACGCAAGAAGTTTTGCCAGGCGACGAATATCTCTGCTTCTCTATTGGACTTAAAACCGGCTACTGAAAACGATGGAGTACAAGGGCTATTTAACAGCCAGGGGACGCACACCTCGGAGCCACGAACTCCCTGCCCGGTATAGCTCGCGACGATCTGCACGATTTGGTCTTCAACGTCTTGATCACCACACACTCGTTTCCGGACGACTCGGCCTCCTCCAGTGTCAATCCGGTACCATGCATGCCCTTCTTCCACCTATTCTCACGCACAAAACAAACTAAATCGACTCGGACTCACCGACGCGAACACACCGCATTCTCCACGACACAGCTCGATACCATGTGACACACACGCACTGACCAGAACACATCTCGATTAGGTTTATTTTCTTAACAAACTTAAGCAAAGAATGAGACGAAAGCGAAGCGTGGGTGGACCCAGCCGTGGTGGAGTGACGTTCATTAACTCGTTGTGTGACGTCACTGATGCTGACAGATGATATGCTTACAGGGGAATTCCATGGAACGTTGGCACGTTGCTGGTCAAGCCTTTCTGACCTTCTTTTTGTTGTTACGCGATATGGGTAGCGATTTTTTGGAGTTTGAGGTAGAGACTGTTGTGGTGGTGTGCAATTCTGCTTGTTTGGTGTTTTCACATGAGATCATAAGGCCAAGTTTCGAATATTAGAGCTTTTCTACAAATTGAGTGTCTACTTATTTTTGAAGTTTATAGATATAGGATGGAAGGGTTCGACTGTCTTACCCATCAATATATAAAATAGCACCACCATCAAAATATAATTTTTATTTTTCGTATCTTTCTAATAACCAAGTAACGCCAACAAAGCCCATCAACTACTGCAATGAACATGTACATAGGAGCCAAGCCATCCAGCAGCATTACCCACTTGCCCACTCCTCCCTCTTGCCTACCCCTTCCCATGCACCTTTTTTGCCTTGACTTCAACATGCCACCACAGTTGACTCCCTCTCTGCCACCTAATCTTCCTCTTCTTTTCACCATATATGCATACACTATCCAATAGGTTTTCAAGATAGAATCTATGTGCCATCGAGACCATTTTTATGACGTCTCGAACGCAAGTCGTCACTAAAATCACTAAGTCTAATCTTTGTGACGTTTTCTAGAAAAATTGTCATAGATCAATAATGTTTTGTATTGTGGTCACCAGGAATTCATCATAGAAGCCTAGATTTGTTGTAGTGATGTGAGGTTGCACCACTCACCCCCTCCATCCCACACTTGAGGTGGCAGCATTGCCCCAATCATTCTGTAAGTATGGGAGAACCTCTCCTCCCCTCCCCTCCCCTCAATCCCATCCCATATTCTAAAATTTGGGGTGAAACCTGCTATATCTAGCTGATGGCATTGTGGCGCGTCTAATCTCTTGTTGTGCACCAACGAGCCCGAATGGCTGCCCTAGATTGCTGAGCCTGAGGTCCGTCAGTAGCTGTTAACATGCCCTCGTTGGATTTGAAGAGCCCACCAAAGACAATGAATTGGAGCACAAATCTCCACATACATCTAAAATTTTTTTTGTTTAATAATATCTAGAAAATTCATTTTGTAAATCTATACTCCTTTAAAAGAAGACAATGGGGTGACATTGAATCTGCCACCCACCACCCATGCTATATCTTTTTACCAACTACTCCCTGTCCTTTAATGTTACAAAATAATTCTATGTATTGTTAATATCTTATTTCATCTCTAAAACACAAGTTTATTATGCAAAGACATCTACATGGATGAAATTATTTCAAAAACCTCATAATTAACTTGTTCCAAACAATGTTAGCATGTGTATAGTTTATTTTTATCCGTAGCAAAGTACGGGTATTTAGCTAGTTTTTGAAGTAAAGGTCTTGTTCATTCTAAGTTGAGTGTGTGCATTTTGACGGTGGAGACTTAATCTTTTTCCTTAACACCCAAATTTGAAATAGTGGAACTCTTTATATAGCAATTTTGGAGTGACAGTAATCGTTCATTGAACCATTTTAGACATGATTTCATTGATAACATTTCTATAAAATTCCACAATTTGAACAGACCAACGTGCTATCCTTAATTTACAGTACTCTCTCCGTCCCATAATATAACGGATTACATCTTTTTAAAAAATAATTTAAAAAGTAGAAAAAGAATAAATCATGGTACAAAAGATGATAGTTGAGTAATAAACTAGTACAAAATGTGCTAGGTGAGGAGTACACTAGTATAAAATTTAATATATGGAGAATAAACTAGTAAAAAAATTAGTAGGTGAAAAATAAAGTGGTGTCTCAAGATCTCAAAATCCTTTATTTTAGGATAAGCTAGAAGAGCAAAATCCTTTATATCATGTGACAAGAGGAAGTATTTATTTACTACTCTCACCGTCCTAAAATATAAGAAATTTTAGAGGTGGACACGGGTATTAAGAAAGTTGTTAAAATTAAATAGAGTAAGGTTATGATTAGTTGAAAAGAGAAAGTAGATGAAAAAAATTTTGTGGTCGAACCCTAGTGTAGAAGTTGTTATATTTTAGAATAAATTTTAAAATACTAGAAATTATTATATTATGTGTTAAGCTTGAACTAAGTTGATTTAACGTAAGAGCGAGCACAACAGGGTTTGTGGGTATTCGGCTGAATACAATTCTATTTGCGTCTATGTCATGTGGTAAAGAAAGTGAGCTTCGCTCTGTTGGTTAATCTGTGCATATTTCATTCAATAGGTTGTGGGTTTGATTCCTATCCCCTGACAGGTTGCCACTGTATTTGTCTCTTCCAGCTCGTAGGATTTGAGAAACTTGCAGTATTTTCTGAAAAATGCACTTATACATTTTGAAAACAGTCCATTCTTAAACTTGAAAGTTTTCATATTTTTTATGTGGCTCGAGTCCGTGATCTTTCTTATGTGGGATATTCCCTTTTTTTTCTTTTTATTCTCCCAGCTCACATTAAAAACTCCAAGAGGAGTGAACAAAAATGCCCTAAGCTAAAACTGGAGTGTTCCAGAATTTGCAAGTAAATATCAGTATAGGTGGCCAAACGGGCGGACCGGGCCGGCACGGACCGAGGCACGGTCCGGCACGGCCCGCTACGGCACGGCCCGTGTAGGCACGGTTCCTGTAGCGGGCCGTGCCGTGCCGGCCCGCGTGCCTCCCCCCCGGCCCAGGCACGGCACGCCGGGGTCGTGGGCCGTGCCGTGCCGGCACGGCCCGTCGGCAGCCCACCGTGCCCGGGCCGGCCCGGTCCGCCGACGCCTGCCGCCGCGCGTCCGGCCCCGGCCTCCGCCGCCGCCTCCCGCTGCTGCGTCGCCCCCGCTCTCCCCGCATGCGCGCCGCCCCCTCCGCCGCCTGCCGCCGCCTCGGCCTCCCGCCGCCTCGGCCTCCTCTGCCCCCTCCGCCGCCGCCTCCCGCGCGCGCCTCCCCGGCCTCCGTCGCCTGCCGCCGCCGCCTCCCCGCATGCGCGCCGCCCCCTCCGCCGCCTGCCGCCGCCTCGGCCTCCCGTCGCCTCGGCCTCCTCGGCTCCTCCGCCTCGGCCTCCTCCGCCCCCTCCGCCGCCGCCTCCCGCGCGTGCCTCCCCGGCCTCCGCCGCCTGCCGCCGCCCTCCGCCGCCGCCTCCCCGCCTGCGCGCCGCCCCCTCCGCCGCCTCCCCGCCTGCGCCGAGTCCCGACCGGACTGAGTCACTCTCACTTAGTGAGAGTGACTGAGTCTGAGAGAGATGAGTAAAAAAAGAAAAAAAGAGACTTAAAAAATTTTAAAAAATTAGAGGAGTGGTAAAAAAATATTAAAAAAATATAAAAACATTATGTAAGATGAGTAAAAAAATATGAGGGTATTTTTTGATGATATTAGAGGAGGAAATTTTTATATGTTTAAACAAGCAAAATAGAAGAACATACATAGTTATGCAATTTAATTTCTACATAGATATAGAGAAAAATTGCGCAATGACCTTTATTGATTTTGATATTACATAGCTGCCTCATTAAAAACTCTGTCATGTAAAAACTCAATTTTGAGAAAACCATGACAAAGAAAAAAGAGTACAGCTAAAGGTCAATACTTAAAAATAAAAAAGATTACTCTAGTTCCTCATTTTGTAGATAAAGATTTTCGAACTGCTCAGCCAAATCTTAGTTCTCCGTGGTGTGTTGGGCACGTTCCTTAGCTAGCTCCCAGTCTTTAACCGCAAGTAGCATTTCTACCACCTCACTGCGGAGATTTCTTCTTCTCTCCTCAATAATTCTTCCGCAAAGACTGAAGGCCGATTCGGATGATACCGTAGACACAGGCACCGTGAACACATCCCGTGCTAGCTTTGAGAGCACGGGATATTGGGTCTTGTGATCATTCCACCATTGAAGAACGTTGAGATCTTCCTGGTTGATCGAGTCGCTGTCCAAGTAGGTAGACAGCTCAAGAGCTTCAAGTGAAGCGTGTGCAGGACTTGCTGCGGCCGAACTTCCACCACCGGTGCTCGAAGAAGAAGAGGAACCACCCCAAATTCGGCCCCACTGCAATTTCTTCTTACCTGGGACAGGGACGGGTGGGGCTCTTTGCACGCGAACTCCCTGAAACTTAGTTTCATACTTTCGAAATACTTCATACAATTTTGTCTTACAATCAGAATAGTAGTTAGTGTAATCAATATTCATTGTATCCCCAATAAGATTTAAAATATTTAGAAACCCCCGTATTTTACCCCTAGGATCAAGAATAAATGCAAAAGCATACAAGTATGGAATGTTCCTCCAGTATTTAAGATATATTTTTGTTTCATGTTATTATACTGCAAATCCTAATAGTTGGTCATCTTCATATTCTTTTAATAAAGTGGCAATCTCAAAATTTTATGCAAAATTAAATTAGCAGTTGATAGTAAACACCAGACAAAGTAACAGTTGCATCATAAAATGTTTCAAGAAAGTAATAAAACCTTTCTACAACATGCCAAGACTGTTCTGTCAGTAGCGGTTGCCCGTCACTGGTAACAACATTCTTGGACTGCAAGAAAACAGTTAGCATATCTTTGTAAGGCAAGACATGTTTTCAACATTAAATAAGTCGAGTTCCACCGATGGTCCGCATCCGTTTGGAACTTGCGTGGTTGCTTGTCCGAAGCGATGCAGAATCGCTTGAAGGTCGCAAGTCGAGGATTAGAACCATTCAGCCATGTTATGGCTTCACGGATAGAATCGAGATATACAGTTACTCTTTTAAAACCAGATTTAACTATAAGATTTAATTAATATGGCAAGCACAACGTTGATGTAAAAGAAATGATTCAGCATAAACATTGAATAAAGGCTGCAAAATTTCCATTGCTCTGGAATTTGCAGCTGCATTATCTAGAGTTACTGCAAATATTTTATTTGTGATGCCAAAATCCTCACAAACTCTAGAAATTCGTTTCAGCAATATTTTCTGCATTATGTGAAACATCAATTAATTTTAAAGCTATTACTCTTTTTGTAGTTCCCATTCATCATCAACATAATGAGCAACTACACTAATATAGTCTTCCTTAGCCCTACCACTCCAAATATCAGATGTGATACTAATAGAAAATTGTGCAAGTAGCAAATAATTGTTTAATATTATCCCGGCCTTGGTTGTAAACATTCACCAAGTCCCGGGTTGTAGTTTGTCTACTAACAGCTTGAAACCTAGGATTATGAGCAGTTTAATGTAAGTCTCAAATGCAGGAGACTCACCAAAATTTAGGGGTAGATCATGTCTAGCAATTAAACGGGTAAGGGAATCTCGTGCTACCTGAGCATCATACTCCCATGAACGTACCGTACCGTCCGGATTGAGTACCAGTTGCTGCTGTCTTAGCTGGTAACCTTGCTTCTTCGCACACGCCTCAGCATGCCGCCTCAAATGCCCTGTTCCACCAGAAGATTTTCCAGAGAGTTTAGTTTTACAAATTTTACATTTCGCGTAAGTTACCTCCCTTCCATCCGCGGCGGTCTCCTTGATCTCATCAAAATGTTGCCAGGCGGAGGAAGTTCTTGATCTCTTTGAGCCGGTTGCCGTTGACAAGCTCCCGCTCGCAGTTCCGGATCCTTGTGAAGCCGCATGTATTTCCTCCGTATGTTCTTGCGGTGTAGGAGCCGACCCGGAGTTGTCTCCTTGCGACATCGACAGATAGCTCGGGTCGAAGTCGCTCAGTTGAAACGTCGGGTAGTTCGGATCCATCCTGCAATATAAATAGAGAAAATTAGTATTAAAAAAATAGTACGAACAAAGAAGAAAATTTAAGATTTTTTTACCTTGCAGGAGCACCGGAGGCTGCAGCTATTACCTATGAGAATGTGGGAAATTTTTGAATTTTAGACAAAATTTTGTCTAAAACAAAAATTTTGAGCAAAGAGAGCAAAAGAGAGGAGAATAGAGCACAAGAGGAGAGATTGGGAGGTTTGGATGAGGAAAAATGTGCTGGGGTTCCCCTATTTATAGGAAAAAATTTCACAATTTTTCGGATTTTTTTGATATTTTTTCGGATTTTTTTGTCATGCAACGGCTAGATTCAAAATCTAGCCGTTTTTTCGGACCGTTGGGACAGGTGTCAATTTTTGACTGGGCCAACGGCCGAACACTGTAGCAACAGTCATCAGCAACGGGCAGATGTCAGTGCAACGGTCGCCTGCCTCCTCCTCCCGCACGCACCCGGCCAGGCCGGCCTCGACCTCCTCCCGGCCTCCTCTCCTCGGCTCCTCGGCAGCCCTCCGCCTCCTCCCGCCGCCTCGGCCTCCTCCCGGCCTCCTCGGCTCCTCCACCTCCTCCCGCCGCCTCGGCCTCCCGCCGCCTCCTCGGCTCCTCCGCCTCCTCCCGCCTCGCCTCCTCCTCCCCCGCCTCCTCGGCTCCTCCACCTCGGCCTCCCGCCGCCTCCTCGGCTCCTCCGCCTCCTCCGCCTCCTCCCGCCTCCTCGGCCTCCTCCCGGCCTCCTCGGCTCCTCCACCTCCTCCCGCCGCCTCGGCCTCCTCCCGGCCTCCTCGGCTCCTCCACCTCCTCCCGCCACCTCGGCCTCCCGCCGCCTCCTCGGCTCCTCCGCCTCCTCCCGCCTCGCCTCCTCCTCCGCCGCCTCCTCCTCCTCCGCCGCCGCCCTCCGGGCGGGCCGTGCCGGCCCGTGCCCCGTGCCGTGCCCCGTGCCCCATTCCCGCGCCCCGTGCCCATGCCCGTGCCCGTGCCCCGTGCCGTGCCCGTGCCGGCCGGCTACAGTCCACGGGCCGTGCCGTGCCGGCCCGCCGTGCCGCACCGCCGGCCCAGGCACGGCACGGCTACTCGGGCCGTGCCGGCACGGCCCACGGCCAACCGTGCCGGGCCAGCCCAGGCACGGTTACTGTAGCACCGTGCCCGGGCCGGCCCGACGGGGCACGGCCCATTTTGACATCTATAAATATCAGACACTGGAGGGACTCGTCGCGAAAGTCGGCAACCTAAAGGAAGCTCTTTTTTCCCTTCCCCGTCCGCCTCCCCTCTCCGCGCGTCTCCCCGCCGACCACACCCTCAAACCCTAGCCCTACCGCCGCCATGGCCGACCCGAGGCTGTTCCCGTCGGGATCCAACTCCTCCGGCGACCGCCACGGCGCCTCCGCCCCCGGCCGCCGGCAGTACAACCCCTACCACGACCTCAACACCCCCTACAACTACCGGACCCTCTACGACCTCCCCACCTCGCCGGAGTTCCTCTTCCAGGAGGAGTCCGCGGCGCAGCGCCGCTCCTGGGGGGAGAACCTCACCTACTACACGGGAGTGGGTTACCTGTCCGGTGCCGTCGCCGGAGCCGCCCTCGGCCTGCGCGACGCCGCCGCCGGCGCCGAGCCCGGGGAGACCGCCAAGATCCGCGCCAACCGCGTGCTCAACTCCTGCGGCAGCTCCGGCCGCCGCGTCGGCAATAGGCTGGGTGTCATCGGGCTGATGTACGCCGGGATGGAGAGCGCCATGGTCGCCGCCCGCGACCGCGACGACTGGATCAACAGCGTCGCCGCCGGGCTCGGCACCGGGGCGCTATTCCGCGCCGCCAACGGGCCGCGGTCAGCCGCCGTTGCCGGCGCCATCGGCGGGGTCCTCGCTGGCGCCGCCATGGCCGGCAAGCAACTCGCCAAGCGATACGTGCCTGCCATATGAAGCTTCGCCGCGGTATCTCTTGTTCACTCGGATCAAAGGATTGAATCAATCCGTCGCAAAAAAAAGTCTTCTGTTTGTTCGATCTCCAGGTTAGCTAATGGATTTGGGAATGGGTTAGCCTTCTCAAAAAAAAGTTCTAAAAAAAATCTATGCTTGTGTTAGTTGTCTGAGTATGATTTGAATGGAAAATTTTGATCTGTCTTGCAATGTAGTAACATCATGTTCAATGTATAATTACATACATTTTGCTGGTGTTACTGAGCAATGAGAGATGGTCTAAGAGTCTCTGGCAATTCGAGATATGAAAATGAGTCATATTTGACGCCTACTGCAGATTTGCTCACTATCGTTGTAGTTAGAGCGCCTATTCATGTGACATGGTGATGGGGATCGGATGCATTTTAGTTTTCTTGGTACTTAACTTAGGTCTTGTTTTGTAGTATGCATATTGTTTCTCAATTCAAATGTGAATTGTCGCTTGGATATTGGGATGTTGTTTGCCAGGCAAGTTTTTGGACTTCTCATTCTGTGGTTGATTATGGACGGAGGCAATAGATACTATCCAGATTTCTCAATAGTAGTGGTGCTTGATGAGAGCTTCATTACTCTGGCTTTTCTGTTGGCCTGTAAGACCAGCTATTACTACTATTTATCACTTTACTGGCATGACCAAGTGTAGCGGTGAAAATGGAACAGAAATTTCCCAACCGTACCAATATCGTTTCTGAGAAAATAATATAAAAATAATATTGTTTCCGTTTCTAAACATATATAAAATTTAATTTTTTTAATTTCTGTTAGCGTAGTTGCCACTAAATAGTACTAGATCAAATAGTACCGAGACTATTTCTAAAAAATAATATAAAAATAATATTGTTTCTGACCGGTTTCATCCCTAACCAAGTGACAGAGAGCAGGTTGAACAAAATGGTACTAGTAGTAAAAATCACGTTTTGTCCAAAAAAAATCGTAAATGTCCCTTCTGTTTCAGAATATCTTGGACAGTTGAAGGTAACTTGCTGAGCATTGAAAGCAATGAAGGAAAATAGAGCTAGCACGAAAACGTCCATACGGATGGTCCGGATGGACGAGGTTGTTCCTGCAAGTTGCAACCGAGAAGGTGAATTCACCAATAATCGAAGCATTTTCAACGAAACAGATTCATTCATCGTACTTCAATACCAAAAATAGGAACAATCACCAAATTTGTTACACTAATAAAATGTTTTGCATCCAAAATGGTTACAGCTTCCATCATCACACTCTGAGAAGAAAGTGGAAAAGAAACGGGAAGGGAGACCTATGCAAGGCGCTACTGTGCCGCCTGTAGCTCAATATTTTCTGGACCGTGTCCTCTCTCCTGACAAAAATGAATGGCATTACCTACAAGCAACTACTACGTTTTTGTTCCAGCCCGCCGATTTCCAGCTTATTCAACAGCCAGTGGAAAGCAGCTCAAACTTGGTAGCAGTTTTCATGTCCAATTAACATCTATTGTCTTGTCTTCTATGGGTTTAGCGGCTCATCCTCCCCAGTCATCTCTACAGCTTCTGAAGGAAATTTACCCATAGTTAGCACTTGAATACCAAAATCTGCATCTGATTCAGAAGATTGCTTTTTTTTTGTTGAAAATTAATAAATCATAATGGGGACAACATACTTGTTGATCTGTGGAGATCAGAGACAACCATCAGCCGCCTCTGCAAGATTGCTGCCATCAAAAGGAAAATAGCACACATGCCAAACATGACAGTGATTGGGAACGCATTCACCTGCAGATCATTTGTAGGATAAATGTTACTGGGATGAATGGTGTTACTATACTCTTTTTTATTAGGATTTTTTTTTCTTTATTGACATATGTTGTGCAATGAGTTTAGAATTTTTGTGTTTGTTGTGTGCTATTTTCATTAAAGAAAAACAGAGGTTGGGCATTGCTGCTTACATTGTAAAGCACCACACAAACAAACAGGTTGAGTGGTATGCGGAAGAAGTTCATGATCGTGCTTCTTGCCTCCTCAGGAATATATTGGGACCTCATCTTCATGATTGATGGCCAGAATATGCCAACACAGGATTCAAATATACAGAAACCAAGGAGCTGAAGGCAGCCTCCAAATGAGATGCTGCCACCTTTCACCGAAGAGGGAGGTACCAGTAACTGTTTAACATAAACTGATTGTATTAACATACAAATTGTAAAGTGACAATATACAGAAAAGAAACTGTGTGCGACAGACTTACATTAGTGACAACAGGGAGGAAAAGAGTAACAGCTGATACTGAAAACACAATCTGCATATAACCTTCAACCTTCAGCTTCCGAGCTAATAAACGAGAGGCAATTGAGCTACCCAACATCGAGGAGAGCATGAACGTAGCAAATATGAAGCCATGAGGAATTTCTTCATCATTTGGGCTCAAAGCAGGAGTCCACAGGAAAACAAAAGTGTACATTGAACCCTCAAACAGTGACTGTATGGCTCCAAGCAATGCGATCTTTTCATCTGAAATTTCACGGGAAATCATTCAACATGTGAAAATTGAAAAAAAAAAAAATGCCCTTTGCTACGGTTGGACAGGCTAAACCTACCTGAAGCAATGGCTTTAGCTGCAACCTTGAATTGGGCTATCAAATCTTTGCTGTCAGATGTATCACCATAGTTCTCACTCCACGATGATAATATGATTGCCATGCCTATTGCTAGGAAACAAGCAGCAGCATCAAATGGAGAAACAGGACCAAAACCCAAGTTATCTGCCAGCAGATTTGCAAATAGGCCCGCAACAATGGCAACTAGGCCATTCCCAAGAAATATAGCCTTGGAGAATGTTATCGACAACCATTGTGGATCAAATCCTCTCTGTACAATAACAGGTAGATTTGCACAACGTCAACAAATAATCAAGGGAACTACTAAAGGTTTTGAAGAAAATATTGCTGTAACTGGTTAATCAGTTAATCGTAAAATTAACAATGCTGTCATATGTATGAAGTTAAATACAATGGATGTCTCATTATACTTGCATGTATCAATCAATTTGTACAACAAACAGCTAACTCTCAGGCAGGGTCATCCTGGCTGAAACCTTTATTGAATTGGGCCATGGTATTAATTGGGCCTGTTCTGAGTTCCGACCAAGCTCTGTAACACTAGATCCACGAATACAAGGCCTTGAAATTTAAAAAGTATATAACAGGAAGACTGAAAGATAATCAGTGGCAAGAGTTCAATGAGCAATACAACAAAGAGAAAACCAGTTTCCTGATGTAGATGTTTTACTGTGAGTTATACTTCACACTTGACACTATCATCATAAATGTGCTCTTCTTCAGATCTCTTTAATTTTATATACCTCTAAGTCATTTTATATACAAGTCACTGTGTACTAGCAGTCAAACTTCCATAAACCCTTATACCATGTTGACTTCATCACACTTAATTTTGAATCCATTTCTGAGCAGAGGCACACACGCAAACAAAAATGAAATCATTCAAAATATATAACCTTCAAAAATACCAGATGGTTTACTGGGCAAAACTCATTCCAATTTATAACCACGGGCACACGGATCTCAGACAGTGGGAGTGTGGGAGACTACCTTGTTGTGCTCCGCCACGAGCCACGACTCGAAGGCCGAGAAGAGCAGCGATGTTGCGATGCCTCCGAGCACACGCCCAATCATCAGGATCTTGTACTCGGGCGAGTGCTTCGTGATGCAGCTCAGGATGTAGCTGATGCAGTAGGTAATGCACGCCCTCTTCCTCCCCCTGCGGTTACCGTGAAGCATCTAACCACATCAAGATATCCAAATCCAAACAAAACACAGCAAAATCAACACAATTCGTCGAAGTACAACACGGGCACGCACTGCTTATCGGCGAGGGATCCGACGATGGTGCCGAAGAGCATGGACGAGCCGAAGCCGGCGATGAAGAGGCGGCCAATGTCCCCCTTGTCGAAGCCGTACTGTCTGTAGAGATAGTACACGTACGGCCCTTGCAGCCAATCCCCAGCTGCACCCACAAATCACCACGGCAACAGCGTCAGAAACCCCCCCCAAACCACCAACCGGCATTGAGCCCCCAGCTCAGATCTGGGCGATCCGGCCGCCGAAGCCGCGCCGGGAAATTCGAGAATTGGGGAAGGGGGAGGAAGAGGAAATCTGGGGCGGGGCGGTACGCACACATCATGAGCGAGTAGACGATGATGTAGTTGTTCTTGAACGCGTCGAAGGCCGGGGTGGTGGTGACGCGGTCCTTCCCCGACTTCCCGAGCTCCAGCCCCGCCACGACGGCGGCCAGCGCGCCGAAGACGAGGTAGTAGAACACCTCCATGGCGGAGGCGGAGGCGCGTCGAGGTGGGGAAGAGAGAGAGAGAGGAGGAGAGATCGCGAGGTGAAGTGGGAGAGAGAAAGAGTGGGTTTAGTTGGGATGTCGATTGGTTAATTAGGTGTGCACCGGCGTCTCGCAGCCGTCGGATTTCGGGGGCGGCGGGCATCGTGCGGCTGTGATGCTCGCGAGCCGGACGGTTCACAGCCATACCAGATTATTATCGAGGAAATTGCATACATAAACATACTAAAATTTTGTCGAATTCAAATTTAAATAAATCAGAAAAATATTATAAAGAATTTCAAGGGTACCACAAGAAACACCGAAACGACGTGTTTATAATGGAAAGATCTTTGTAGCACGAAGCCCATAAGTGAAAAGATGGTACCTGAGACTTCTAAGCCTACGCGCCACAAACCAACATGGGCTTTTCTATAGCTCACGGGATTGTGATGATAGCGAGGACATCATGGTGCAAGGCCATCATAGTTGCATAAGAAGCCGAAGTGAAGGGAACACTTTTGCATGTAGATGTGATGCAATTTTGTTCGTCTAACATTCCACTAGTTCTTTCAAGATGCATGAGGTGAAGAGGGATGATCAGTATATAAATCTAATAACACATTTACATAGTACCATTAATGATTAATGGTATGGCAGGGATAGAACAGTACAGTGACTCAGATTTTTTTTGGAAGGACAGTTACTGAGACATTGGAGGATAACCAATTGATATCGGTTGTTTATTCTTGCACTCTTGCATGATTAGTTAAATTTTTAGATGTATTGTATCATAATTATGCCAGTTTGGTGGTTGGGGATGGGATAATCTTATATTATCAAGTTTTGCTGAGTAGGGTTATTAGCTATGGGATAAATTGGAATTCCAGTACTAGTGATCAAGTCGTTAATGTAGGGATAGAAATGCTTCGAAAAAACTGAATAAATGTTGCTATAGAATGTAGTTGTAGCATATCCTCCATACACCTAATATTATATTCTCAATATGATTGAAGTATGGTAAAAACATGCACACCAAATAGGATGTGCATAACTACATTTCTGTATTAGCTTAGCCTTCAAAATACAGATTTCATCCATAATTTATGTATGTTGCAATAGTATATTTACGTGTTCGTTCAAAGAAAATTTTTGTCCCAGAAATTTTCTCTTCAAATTTGTGTAAATTCGAGTATATATATCTCTTACCTGAATAGTAACTCCTGTAGTAGAAATTGGGACTCAGTTTTTTAATCCAGTGCACTGTTTCGAGTTTGGGTCATATAGAGGTGTGTTGTGAGCGTAATTCCTAAGGTCTAAAGAATTTAGAGCAATGGTTTTAGCGATGGCGACAGAACAAGAACACAGAAGTAGCCAACTGCTGCTTTTAGATTAGTCACAAAATTGTGCTAGCACAAGAGTCTCGTTTGTATTTTTGCTCCTGGATTATAAGATGAAAACTTCATTCTTTTTGCACCAGAAGTCTCCCAATCTTCTCGCACTCATCAGCCATTCTGCGTCTCCAAATGTCTCATTCAGTTGTACACATCTGGATTGGACTAGGAAACAATACCATGCAACATTCATTGGCCAACACCAACTCATAAGGCTCTCTTTACATGCAACAGCTCCTTTTCTTGCATCAGCATCACAATCTATATAATCTGCAACTGGTATTTGTCTGTGTGGTTAGGTCTGATTCCATGTTCTACAGAGAGCTGATCCAAATTAGCACCGCAGTTTGTGCAATGCCTTCGTATGAACTTTTAGTTGATTATCTTCTTAATATGTCTCACCATGCTTATCTAGATTAGCTTACGGAATTCTTACCTACACATAGTGTGGGGGTGCTTTTACCACTTCCCTGCTGCCTGCCAATGACATCATCATTCTGTCTTAGCTGATCCTTTGCCTTTTGTCGGAAGCCATTCTTAGTTCTTACTGTTTTTTCTATTCTAAAATATATCTATTTTTAGAATTTAAATTTATTCTAAATATAGTTATATAGAAGATGTAAAAGGTAAATTTTGACACAAAACTTCTCATTCTATCTCTAGTGGTTCACATAACCCTAATTAAAGTGGGCCCTACATCCACCCACTATAATAAGAGGTATTTTTGATCTTATACTTAATCATTAATTTCTTTAAAAAACTTTTATGTAGCTATATTTTGGGACGAAGAAATTACTAACCGGAGAAGGCATGTATGCGCTCTTCTTGTGAAACGTTCCATTAAAATATACAGTACCCTGCACCCTCTACATTATGATTCTTGATTTAATTATATTACCGGACCAGGAGGAAAACAATACGAATAATTTTTCAGCTGAGGGCTCTCACTACTTATATAATTAGCATTGTGCCAATATTTCTTTTCTGTGACCATGCAATTCATTGCTCTGATGAGAAACTGAAGATACTTGATCCTTTACTTGCACAGTACAGTACAGAGAAATTCCCTTGCACTTTATCAGTACTATTCACTTTTGACGAATTTCCCTAGATGAGGTTCTGCTATTGAATAATTGTAAGCATCTTCCCTTTTTTTTTCCTTCGATATAATTTTTCGTGTACGTAGCTAAATAGGGCTATTTTTAGGTTTTCCAACAGGAATATGTTCTTGCAGAGCTCATGGGTATATGATCTTTTTAAAAAGTATCGTCAGTAGGTAGTCATTTTGGATTAATTTTGTCAAGTCTATTCCTTTAATCTACTGTATATTGCTATAAGTGTGCATAGCAACCTATGATCAAATCTCTGGTTAGGAAAAGCTTCAGTGCATTTTACCTTTCTGGTGTGTCCAAATGCAATTCCAGCTGCAAAGCTTGCTCTGTTTTGCTGGAGAAATCCGCAGAAAGTAGATGAGCTTGAGCTAGTGGACCTGCATTAGTGCAAATGGAATCGATGCAAGAATTACGCTTTTTCCAATACGCAGTACAATTCACATGAAACGAAAACACCATTAGTCGCTTTTAGATAGCCAGCCATGTCGCAACAGATTCCAATCTCTCTCTTCTTTTTCTTTTTTTCCCTCCGAAAGGAAATAGGAGTAGTACCTTTTTTTCTAGTAGCAGCTAATGGGATCTATACTACTTGCAAAATTGATTCAGAGAATTGAGTAAAAAACTAAAAACGAATGCTTGGCTAAAGTGTAAGCATACTATAGTACTCTTATCTGAACCTGATCTTTCGGCTGATTCGATACTGCAAACATATATAAAAACCACCAATATTTGCCTGTATCAAGTTCAACGCAAGAACAGGTGACTCACCTGAATTAAAAAAAAATAGCACAAGTTTAGCACCGATCAAATCAGCAAATAGGGGATGCCAAATTGCCAGTGAATCAGAATTAAGGATATTCCAAATCGTCGAGGGGATTATCTCGACAATAACTTGTGTGCCGACCTGTCTCATCTTGAAAATGTTATTCTCTTATTTGGCTCAAGGTGATAGGTATGAGCTGGTGATCGTTTTCGTCCTAAAACTGCGACGTTGATAGCATGGATGGATCTTTCCCGAATAAATGAGATTATATTCCAAGTAGCGGTGCAGGTTGTAAATAGAGGTCACCTCTTTTCACGTCTTCGTGATCGACAGTGAAATGAGGTTAAATTATACTCAATCCGTCTTAAAATGAATCATTTTTAGATTTAAACTTTGTTCTAAATAAACCAATTAATACCTTTTTATCTATGTACAATCCGTATATTGAGAAAAAATTATCCACTCAACATCCTTATCTACCCATCAACCAATACTGTATTTTGATTTTTTTTTTTACTAATTTTATATTAGGATTTTAGGAATTTTTTTTAAGACAAAGGGAGTAATTACCTCGATGAATTCTCTCCAAGAATGTCAAACCACTGGAGGTCTAGCTGCATACCTGGTCTTCACAAAACAATAGGTATTTTTCTTCCTCTGCTTTACATCTGGCGTAAGAAACCAGAAGGTTACAGCTAGTTTTATTTTCTCTCCAGAAGGTGCAAGTAGTTCACAAGGCTAAGCAAATAACCGTACGACAATTTTGCGTGTAGCATGTCTTAGATTAATTGACCTGTTTTGATCTATCCTAGAAGACTACTTCCGCCAAAGCGTGCATGCAATTGCCATTTTTTTTCTATTATTATTGCTTTCTCAGATAGAAACGAGGAGAAAACGCTACTAGCAAACAGGCATCCGTAGACAGTAGCTGATGCTTGTTTGTGTATGTTTTCCACAGGTAATCTGCCACTTGATTCACAGGCAAAACACGGTGCAATATATACCTTCACACTCTTGACCATCTAAAGCAGTCCATTTATCTCTCACTGACCAAAATGAGCTCAGCACCGGATGCCCTAGTCCAAAGACGCGAATGTCTCGTACATCTTCGTATTTTGGGGTCAACTGTGTTCCCCCCTCCTGTCATCGGAAAAATGTGATCGGAACTTCGAATCGGCTTCCTTAATCGACAAGGCAATCACCTCACCTTACTGCGATACCCATCAACAAAACGTGTCATCGCCCGTACGTAAGCGACGACGGCGCGCGTTTCAGCCGTGTCGCTCGCCTCGCCCGTGGCCGGCGCGAAAACGACCGCGACCATGGTGTGCGTGGCAAGCCGCCCGCCCGCTACCCGGCCCCGCCACCCCGTACCGTTTGTCAATTTTTAGCTTCTGCTATTTTCTACGTTTTTAAAATAATTAAATGGTGTGTTTTCTATAAAATCTTTCTATATATTAGTTTATTTAAAGAATTAAATTAATTAATTTTTTAAATTATAGTAATTTATAATTAATTAATCATATATTAATAACATATCTTGTTTTACGTGCCATTAAAGCTTAACCTTGTAGCCATTTCAACCGCTGCCTTAAAAACGGCTCGGAACGCTGGGCCTCAGGTCGGCCGCGCCGCGCCATCCAAGCCTCGTGTCACGATGTCAGCCAGCCCGCGCGACCGTTCGCTGCAGCAGCAGCCAGGCGAGACGAACGGTGAATCACCGGATCGATCAGCCGTCAGCGCGCGCGGTGGGTTGCGTCGCGACGTCGCGTCCTCGCGTTCGCGCTGCTGCTTCCTCGCTCGCACGCACGGCTTCAGTTTTGGCCGTTTCGTCTTTCTTTTCCTCCTCCGACGAGAGGTTGTCCCACGCATCGGCAAACCAGAGCACTGCTATGATGCATAATCACATAAAGAATCTGGAAATTAAGGAACCCTTCACTTAAGCTTCTAGCTTAAGTTTTTTTCGACACACAAAACGAAAAAATTATTAGCACATGATTAATTAAATATTAGCTATTATAAATTTTAAAATAGATTTATTTGTTTTTAAAAAAATTTCTATATAAACTTTTTTTAAAAAAATATCGTTTAATGTTTTAAAAAACATACTTATAAAAAATTAAGATAATAAATTTAAACTAAAAGTTCTTTTAAACATCACCTCAAATATCCATATCTGACTTGAACCGACCTGAACTTCTAAATGTCCATACGTGACTTGAACCGACCTGAACCTCCAGCACCAACCTAACACCAGCCGACGAGTGACCACTTCAACGCCAAGCTGCACGCAGACCATCTCGTCTCCAGCTAGTAACGCCACGTCTCAGCTGCTACAGGAGGAGACACGTCGGGCACAGTGCAACGTTGTCCAATTCAGGCAGCAATGAACGCCGATTTCTTCAATAAGTGTAACTCTGACTCAGTGTTCGTGACATAGTAGTACATGCGACTACTGTTAGGTAATCAAAGTTCACCAACCATGCTTGGCCCTGTTCGGCATGTGTTCTATCGGTATCGGTAGCTTATTTTTTTCTTTTTTTACACGTTTTTCGAACCGTTAAATGGTATGTTTTTTTAAAATTTTCTATATAAAAGTATCTCTAAAAATCAAATAGATCTATTTTTTAAATTTTTAATAATTAATACTTAATTAATCACGCGCTAATAATGTTTCTCGTTTTACCTATGATTTATAAATCAGAAAAATAAGCTATCTTAAACACCACTTAGACCGTTCAAGACCGTTCAAAAAGTAACCTGTAAGAAGTTATAGTTAGTAAAAATTTAGTTTTTATGTATTTTTTTAGATTTTATAAATGTAGGTTCTTAGAAACTAGATAAAAATCTAAACTATTTAGAAAATTTTCTGTCAGCTAAATACTTTAAAAAAACTATAGGCGATAGAAGCTCAGCCTAAAACAAACATGGTATAAAGAACTGACTCGTCGACTCGTCGTCAAAGGGTTGGTCTCTGACTAAAAAACCACGTGCGTGCCACGTCTTCTCGAATACTTTCCGAGATGCAGGCAAGATAATTCTACCTGCTTTCGGCTGACAAAAACGAGTCTCCAATAGTAAATTCGCGTCAAAATCTTCGTAGCAGAGTCGACGGCAATTTTCGGTGTATTAATTGGGCTGTCAAAAATGTTGACATGCTCTAGACTTCTAGATAATGCTTAGCCCGATCGAGACGGTCAACAGCTGATAAAACAAAAACAGTTTGCCGAGGCACATTTTATATTCATTTTATATCTCTCTAATGCTGGCATTAAGCCCACTGTCCGATTGGGAAAACGACGTGATCATCGTAAAGAAAACCATGCAGGGAATGAGCTGGTCTAAGCTAGCTGAGCTGAGCGGCATAATTGTTTGAAGCTTCGATG
The DNA here is from genome assembly GCA_003991445.1 of Oryza meyeriana var. granulata. Classification (NCBI taxonomy): domain Eukaryota; kingdom Viridiplantae; phylum Streptophyta; class Magnoliopsida; order Poales; family Poaceae; genus Oryza; species Oryza meyeriana. The sequence goes on from RYFJ01000251.1 coordinate 47,223, forward strand.
TGTCCGTTTATTTTCGGTATCGAGCATATACCACTGACACAAATTAATCTGACAAAAGAGTAACATATTTTCCCGCAAAAAAGTTATATATTTTCTCCGCAGGGAAAAAAAAAAGATTATCGCAGGGGAAAAAAGGTCAAACGGGATAAAGATCCACGCAGTGAACATGCTTTCCATGCATGCACTGTTGCAACTTTGCAAGAGATGAACAAGGACGCGGATCACATTAGCCATTTGAACAAGTTTTAAAATACAAACCAAAATTGAACTGACGAGGCAGTGGATATGCATGGTAGTCACCAATGGCAAGTGATCCCGGAAGTAGCCACCAAATTAAATCACAGTTGATACACTAGTGTGCCATTCCAAATTAGGCGACAAACTTAACGTTGAAACTAAACACGCTGTTAAGCAAACTCCGACGCGGTGTGTACGCGGCCTAAATAATCGAGAAGAACATCCAGGACAGAGTATCGAACCTTCCGTTTGGTTGCAGCCAGAATCCTGTCATATCCAAATCGAAATATTTATATTAGCCATTAATTGCGCCATCCTTGTCCATGGCAGAGAGACATACACATGGTTGATTAATCTCGGAAGTCGAATTCATGGTGGTTTAGATGTTGTTTCAATTTTCAGGGGTTTGCATATGTGATCTTTGTACCTCCATTTGTCGGGTGCCACTCTTGATAGACACGGTTTTAACTCATCCGAAAAAAAAAACAAGTTTGCGATGTGTACGTTTATACGCACTTCACTCCTCAAACTCTGTGCACCAACAGAGCGATAAACTTCTGGACATCAACCAAATTGGGAGGAATTCAAATATATATGGGCAGGTAAATAATGCAGAAATTTGTCAACCACTTACCCATCCCGATCACCCTCCACCACACCGATACACCAGAGTAGTCCAAACAGTTTCAAACCACCACAAAAAGAAAGAAATTAAAAGAGGCGATAGGGCAGTATCGAAACGGAGAAATCCTTGTCCGCTACGCCTGAGTCGCGTCGCGCGCGCGGCTTTGCATACGCCTTTATCCCCCGCCATCTTTGACCCCCCCGCGCGCGCGCGCCGCACGGCTCACCACACCACCACCACCACCACACCGATCCCGACCAAATCCCCCGGAGGAATAAACGCCGTCTCGTCTCGTCTCGTCGTCATCCTCGCGTCGCGTCCCCCATAAAAACCTCGCGATTTCTCTCTCTCCCGTCTCGCGGAAACGAACAAACCGACGCGACCGAATCAAAACGCACAACCGCCCGAGCCTGACCCACCTAGGGGGAGGCAGGCGGCGATGATGTCGCCGCAGGAGGGCGGCGGCGGCGGGGGCGTGGTGGGGATGGTGGCGTACGCGGCGCTGGCGGTGGTGGCGCTGCGGGTGGTGCTGTCGTACAAGTCTGTTGCGCACGCGGTGGGGAGGCTGTGGCGGTGGGCGGACGAGTGGGCGCAGGCGTACCAGTACTACGAGGTGCCGCGGTTCGTCGGCGACGGCGTGGAGAATCCGTTGTTCAGGAAGGCGGCGGCGTACGTGGCGGCGCTGCCGTCGCTGGAGGACGCGGACGCCGCGTGCGTGATGTCGTCGGCGTACAAGACCAACGACTTCTCGCTGCAGCTCGGGCCGGGGCACACGGCGCACGACGCGTTCCTCGGCGCCCGCCTCGCGTGGACCAACGCCGGGGACGGTGGCCGCGAGCACCTGGTGTTGCGTGTCCGTCGCCATGACAGGACGCGCGTGCTGCGGCCGTACTTGCAGCACGTCGAGTCGGTCGCCGATGAGATGGAGCTGCGCCGGCGTGAGCTGAGGCTTTACGCGAACACCGGCGGCGATGGCGCCCTGTCGCCCAGGTGGGCTATAGCGCCGTTCACCCACCCGGCCACGCTCGAGACGGTGGCCATGGACCCGGAGCTCAAGGCCCGCGTCCGCGCCGACCTGGAGAGCTTCCTCAAGGGCAGGGCGTACTACCACCGGCTTGGCCGCGCGTGGCGCCGGAGCTACCTGCTCTACGGCCCGCCCGGCACCGGCAAGTCCACGTTCGCCGCGGCGATGGCGAGGTTCTTGGGGTACGATGTATACGACATCGACCTGTCCCGCGGCGGCTGCGACGACCTCCGCGCGCTGCTCCTGGAGACCACCCCGCGGTCGCTCATCCTCGTGGAGGACCTGGACCGGTACCTCCGCGGCGGCGGCGATGGGGAGACGTCCGCCGCGAGGACGTCGAGGATGCTCAGCTTCATGGACGGGCTCTCGTCGTGCTGCGGCGAGGAGCGCGTCATGGTGTTCACCATGAGCGGCGACAAGGACGGCGTGGACCCGGCCGTCCTGCGGCCGGGGAGGTTGGACGTGCACATCCACTTCACCATGTGCGACTTTGAGGGCTTCAAGACTCTGGCCAGCAACTACCTCGGCCTCAAGGACCACAAGCTGTACCCGCAGGTGGAGGAGGGCTTCCACGCCGCCGGCGCCCGCCTCAGCCCCGCCGAGCTCGGCGAGATCATGCTCGCCAACCGCGGGTCCCCGAGCCGCGCGCTCCGCACGGTCATCAGCGCGCTACAGCACGTGGCGCCGGCCCCGGCGCCGCCGCAGCCCCGTGCGAGCTCCGCGTCGCGGCCGCTGCCCAGGCTGACCACGAGATGGTCCGGTCACCTCGACGAGGCCAGCGCCGCGGACGCCCACGCGGCCAACCAATCGCCGAGCGGCGGCGGCGGAGGGTTCGGGAAGGACGCGCCGATGAGGGAGTTCAAGAAGCTCTACGGGCTGATCAAGATCAGGAGCCGCAAGGACGGCGGCGTCGTTCCCGTGGACGACACGGCGTCGGCGAACGGCCGGGACAGTGACGTCAGCAAGGACCGGTGATAAATTAAAGGAAACATTTTGCACTTGCTCTCTCTTTTTTTGTGTATCTTCGCACTTGATCACGGTTGTTTTAAATTGGTGGTTCTTCTCATTTGTAATTTGGGGGCTGTACATTTGTAGTGTAGTAGCCAATTGCAAAGGATGGCTCAAACTCAAATCCAGTGCACTTGGATGGCAAAAACAAATCAAAAACATTCGAGACTACTGCGTGCCTTCTTGCTCTGCATATGATGTATACAGTGCTATTAGTGTTTAGAAGTTAGAACACACACAAACAGTTCACATGTGAATTGCTCATTTGGCATCTAAGTTGCAGGTGAGTTTATGTTTACATTTGGCAGTATGGTGACAGTATCCCCTAATTACTACTGTATGCTCTGCAGCTCAGCAATCAAAAATACCAATGTTTGAATCTGTCAAGCAATGCTCTTACTACATTCAAACTGCTCATGGTTATTAAGCACATAGCTATCAGTTATGAAAATGGCGAGTGCTGCAGTACTTACTGCTGGTCCTAGGAACGGTCGTTAGCACGGAGCTGCTGTCTATAACAACGAAATCTACAATATCCAGCGCGGTTTGCACTATGCATCAGCATCAGTACCAACCAATGCTTTGTCAGGGAAGGCCACGTTTGGTGCTAATCTGGACCACGGCCGCTGGTCCCGGTCATCGCCGGCAGGCCGGCCGGCGGGCAGACGGCACCCTCGAGGCTTTCGCCGCTGATCGCGTTGGCCAGATATGTGCCTCTGAATGTGGGCCCATCCGTTCTCCCTTGTTTTATGTTACTCACATGATTGATTGATCACAGCAAGGAAAACAAGCACAGGCTCCAACCAATTCTCCATTGTGGTTGCAACTTTCCCATCAGTCTCCTTTCAGGTGTTAAACTTGTGTTCGTTTGTTGCTTAATCTAAACAAAAAAAAAGGGATCGTGTATATCTGCTTTGAACAGGGGAATTTAAAATGAAGGGTTCGAGAATTACTCACACTTCTCATCAGGAATTCATCTGTACTGGAGATTAAAGGTAAGTGCATTAACTGAAAAGTCTGTGTTAGTGCACAGCTGGGAAGTGCTTGCAATGCTAAACAACGTGCTCAAAGAATGATTCATCAGGCACTTCGGTTAGCATCTAGTGATGTTGATGATTAGCCGATTAGGGGTATAATTTTATGCGACGAATGATGGATTAAGCGCACTGTCGTTTGGGAACTAACCTAGCTCCGGATCTCATGATTGCGTCGGGCGCGGTGCTGCCTTTAACAAGCTTATTTTGAACAAGTTTTGTCTAGTTGTATGCAGCAATTTGTAGTGTATATCGAGGAATTTTATTTATGTCGCTCACAAGATTGTGCACGTTACAGCTAGCGCCTGGTGTACATTGTGAGTTAGGACTAGCCAGCCACTGCACAGGTATCGTTCAGTTGTTCCAGCCTTTTTGCTGGTAGGAATTTGTTTCTGTTTGATGAAGTGATGAACTGTGTGGAGGTTGGAAAAGGGCTGACAACCTCACACGATGCATGCACAACACATCATCCATCGGTGCATCCGTGAGATAGGAATGTGCTAACTTTATGCCGGTTTTAAAACGGACATATTTTACTCAGTACTTTTTGTGTGATCTATCCATTATCCATTTATCCTAAATAATATAGTGTGAGAAGTTACGTATTTACACCTTAAATAGTATTATCATAAGCATGCCATTAAGACCATTCATAATGCAGTGATATGATATATGACCCTAAGCTATCACATAGGAGATTCCCCTCTAAGATTGCTTTTGTGTGCCCTTGTGAAGAGCCTGAGCTATCATATAGGAGATTCCCCTCTACGTCTGCTTTTGTGTGCCCTTGTGAAGAGCCTTGTTCCCCCACGAAGACACGTGTACCCTGCTGACAGCGAGGCCACACGGCGCAGGGGCATGGTCTCGCCACCGTGCTGTGGAGGTCACGCCCCCGCCCCATGGCCCCGCTACACGGTCCTCCTCCCCTCTCCAACCCAATCCACCTTCGGCACGGAGCTCCGAGTAGCGGCGGTGAAGGCATCGGACGGGATTGCGGAAGGGAGAACAAATGTGGCGGGGGAGAAAAGGAGCCTACCAGCGACGATGACCTCGACCGTCGCCGCTGCCGCAAGGCACTCCACCGTGGAGCCCGTCGCCCGAGCTCGATCAGCACCGCCGAAGCACGATCTGCCCCATCGAGATCGATCCGTGCTGTCGAAGCTCAATCCGCCCTGTTGAGCTCAATTCCTGCCGCCAGAGCTTGATCTGTAGGCAGAGGGAGGTGAGGAGGCGACAAGGAGAGGGGCGGCAACCGGCGAAGATGGAGAGGGTAAAGGCGTTGTTGGCGGAGGGGAAAGACGGATGTTGGTGAAGTTGGAACCAAGGCTCCCACCATCGGCGGCTCAGGGCAGCCTGGCACCACGTCATCACCAAGCCAGGGGTCGTACGCACAACTCGTGCCCACATCGAATTCATGCCTGGGATCCCCCAGGTCCAAGATGAAAGGCCCCGAGCTCGCGAATTCAAGGGTTGAGCTCGGGCGGGTACCGAGCACGTGGCCGTGGTGGCCACGCTCGAGGGATAGTCTTGCCCTGCCTCCAAGCTCGACATCTCTGAGCAGCTCGGGTTCAGCACGGGGGCCGGGGCATTAATGACGACGTGATGGAGTGTGCTGTCTCACTTCGATCTCCCCGCATCTCTCCAATTAAGAGCGATGGGACGTATATCTACCGGACGTGCGGCATGGGGGACAATACGACTCTGTACTCCACGCCGTATGCAATCATCACGCTTTTCTGTCGGGGGCGTGGGTTGGTAGGCAACGCGGTTGACTACCGCGCCACCTTCCCACAACTCACTGTGTTCCAACTACTTCTGCAGGAGGTTGACAAGTAGGGTCGACAGCTAGCGTGGCGAGCCCAATCTTTTCCAGCAAGCACTCAACGGCCACACCCAGATGCGTTGTGAGCGATCGTCCCCTCTCTCTAGACCAACTCTGAGAGGGGCTCCCAGGAGGACAGGCAACCGGGCTCACCGGTCAGCGGAAGACATGACCAATCGTGTCTAATTCTGTAATGACATACGTGACTCTCTTAGTTCGACGACTGTGGTATTTCCCCAAGAGCTATAAGGGGAGAGCCAAAGCCAGGAAGGGGGGAGGATCTGATCGGATCCGGAGCCAAAAAACCAACTCTCAGATTCTAATTCTTGTAAGGACTTCCCAAAAACCTCCAAGAAACCAAGAACACAACAGGAGTAGGGTATTACGCCACCGTGCGGCCTAAACCTGTATAAACCCCTTGCTACATTTACTTGTTGATCAACCTACGACAAGTTGAACGTATTCGCCCCCCTGGCCGAACTCATAAATGGAGTCCTGTCGGATCCTTGTATACGGTGTACGCACACCAACAATGGAGCCGCCGAAGACGGAGAGGGGAGGCGTCGCTGACGGAGATAAAGAGGGGAGAGGCGTCGCCGACTGGGGGGGTGAGGAGGAGGTGGAGCGGCCAAAGAGGGGGAGAGGAGGTGTCACCGACAGAGATGGAGAGGGAAAAGTGGGAGTTAGCCAGGGTTGGGGATTTTTTAATTTGTTTATGTTTTGGAGGTGCTAAGCGTAAAATTTTAGACTTATATATAAATTGATAAATACGAGGACTAAATAAAAAATAAAAGGGCTAACTTAAAAAACAAGTTATGAGAGAGTAGTTTTTCTAGTGTGTTTCCATTCTAGGTGGCATGTTGAAAGAGTAGTTTTTTTTTCCTATCCTAGGTGGTATATTGAGATCACTCGTATAAGCGTCCTGTGATTGTCTAAGGTTTTTTTTCTTTGACATGAGAATTTTCTTTTTTTTATGAAAAATTACAAGATTGAAATAAAATTCTTGCATGATAAAGCAGGTCTAAATACGAATCGTGGTTGTGTCAAAGCCAACCTACGTGGCATTTTTGTGCCGTGAAACGAAAGAGTTTGTTTGTCGGAAGGGCTTATCTTGAAGGGAAAAGAAAAGAGCACCCGTTGCTAGCCTTTCGGGGAACCTTTGCCATGATGAGCAAACAAAGTCTACTGTCCGAACTCGAAGTCCGTGATTTGATGGCCACTGCTGCTTGGTAAAGAGGTCAACAGTGTGGCTTAGCGGCGGGACAGCGTGCTCCGGTTTGTGTCACATTTTGTTAGGCTTTTGGTTTAAGCTCATCATTATCTTCTCCCCCGTTGCTGCATCGGTGTTCCTGTGTCAAAAAATGATTTATTTTTGGCTCGTTTGGAAACTAAAAGGCAGATATTATGAGATTTTTTTATATGTGATTCATGAAAGCATACGTGTTCTTGGTTTGATGGAATGGTAAACAAAAGTTAACTTTTAACTTCTTACACTGTGTGGAAAATGTGGACCTTTTCTCATTCACACATAATTAAGATGGGTATGTATAGTAGTTATTTTTTTATTATTCTCTTCGTTTTAAAATATAGTTATTTTTAGATTTAAATTTTGTGTTAAATATAACTATCTAAGATTTGTAAAAGATGAATTTTACTCTATTAGTCCCTATGCTATTTCTGGTGGGCCTCATGATCTCGAGAATTGTATCTCATCCATACTTAAGATATTTTAGATCTTTTAACCTAATTTTTTATTTCTTTCAAATATTATCAGATAGCTATATTTTTTTAACAGAGGAAGTGACTTAGATAAGTTTGTCCGTATATGTAATACAGATGAGGATATTTATGCCGAGACTTTGTTGACTCTCCTTACTTTCAAGATGTTCAATCTCTGTGCACAGTTCGCACTGTATTCACTGCAGAGATCAGTGCTGTACGGGTGTACCACAGGCCACAGTCCACCCTGCTCCGGGGATGATGGCTGTGTGCTGCAGAGGCCAACGTAGGGCCCGGCTCACATCATTGCATTCCTCGCGTTACTCGGGGTGCCTCAAGCAATGCGCGCTGCAGGCATTGCAATTCATGCATGCGTCACGCATCCTGGAAAGAGGCGAGCCGGGAGCCGAGCCGCCTGCCTCCCACGGCACGGCGCCGTGCACGCTCGCGCGCGTGGATATACACCGTGAATTCTCCGGAAAATCACACGCGAGGTCCCCGTTTTTTCTCACGATCCGAGTGGGGAGCGGGCTGCTTCCACAGGGCTCCGCCTCCGCTGCTCCGCGCTACCGGTGGCATCGACGCGTCGTGGCGTCACCGTGCGCGCGGTGTCATGGCTTGATTCCTTCCTTGGTGCTGTGCCGCTGCTGAGGTGTGTCACCACGCGAGGCACTGCGGTCCGCTCCAGCCGGTGAGCGAGGCGTTGCGGTGCGGTTACGTGGTCCTGGCCGATTTTATTCCCATATTGTCGGGAGATACTGTGTCATATACGTACCATACCATAAGTGAGAAGATACACATGAGCAGCAGGACAAAATGTTACTAGAGCATCGGAGCGAGTCGGGGACAAAAATCGAATCAAACGAATACATGCAGGTTGTTGATTTCATATCATTTACAAAAGGATGGTATTGTACACGGGATGATGGTTGTGTGCAGGTGCAGCACAGGGCTCCCGTGCTGCCAGGCTCACACCATTGCATTCCTCGGGGTACCTGAAACTGAGCGCGCTCCGCCGCTACAGGCCTAAGGCATTGCCCTTCTTGGCTTCTTCCCTGGCCTGATGCGTCACGCCTCACGCATCCTACACCAGTGCGAACCGGGAGACGCTCCTCCCTCCCACGGCACGGCTTGGGCACGTGTAACCACCGTGAATTCTCCGGAAAATCAACACGCGGCGTCCCCACGATTTTCTCACGGGCGGCCGTGCTGCTTCCACAGCGCCCGGCTGTGCTATGCGGTCTTTGCGCTACGGCCTACCGGTGGCGACGCGTCATGCTTGTCCAGGGACGTCAGCGGCTGCACGCCTGGACCGTGCGCGCGGTAGCATCGTAGCTTGATCCCGTGCGGTGGCCACGTTTTTTTCGCTTTATTTACCGGATTATTTATTTTACGCTTCAGAAATTAAATTTTCTAAAAAATTATTTTATTATATTATTTAGACCACTTGTTTTAAGTTAATACCCATATCAAAATATAACTACTTTTAGCTATCCACCTAAACAAGCACATAGAAAAAAATGCTATATTTTGAGACGGATGCAGTACTACCTCCGCTTCAAAATATAAGCATTTATAAGTGCTTAGCAGATATTTAGATTAAGCAAAAAATACTTTAATATTTCTTAATAAATAAGAGATGGTTGAGGGTATCCGAGTGGTTGGGGTTAAGGGCTCATTTGAATGCATTTCTTTGGAATTTGATAAGTTCAAATCCTTTGATCCAATGGATCCCTATAGGAATGCTTAAGCTCCTCCATCTTTCATATCAAAATCCAACAATCCAAAGGAGCCTGAGATACAGGAAATTTGAATAAACAGTGAGTGACTGATGAGATAAGTAATACTACAAATAGTGTTATAAATGCTTATATTATAGAACAAGATTTAAATCCTAGAAATACTGATATTTTGAAACGGAGGGAGAGTTTGATAAGTTTATTTTTGAAATATTTAATTTATTATTATAATCAAATAGATAATCGATGGATTAATCTAAATCAAATAGGCCGGTCGGAGCAGCGTGGTCCAGTGCTTTTATATACTCCATCTGTCTTAAAATATAACAAGTTTTAGTATTTGACATAACTATTAAGAATATGGATAAAAAGACTTTGCCTCTTTATGGTGGGTGAGATATGAGCCCGAACTAGTTGGCTGATAATAAAGACAATAGATAGTCTGAATAGTTTAATGATAAAAATATATTTTATAAGTAATAAGTTGTTATATTTAAAACATAATTTGAACCGTAAGAATTATTATATTTTACGTAAGTGGTCCTGAATGATGGTGTTATTACGTGTGCGCATTCCCATATTGTAATGAGATGTTATGTCATCGTAACTAATACCGTAAGCTATGCTACTAGAGCATCGGAGGCTCGGAGCAATTCGGGAACAAGAATCGAATCAAGCAAATATATGCAGGTTGTTAATTCATTTCATATGCAATGGATGGTACTGTACGGGGCTCTCTAACACGCCGCTGCAACCGTATGCTGGACGGTTTGGACTTTGGAGACACGGGGGGCCGCGTGGCCATAAACAATGCTCACAGACGTACGTACGTCGTCGACACTAATACGCAGCATAATCCACCGGGAATATTTCCGGGACATCATGTTGTGTTAACTACACGCATGCGTAGTTGCGTACATTAGTGGTTGAACCGTCCATTGCCCGCATCGAGCAAGTACCCCGTCGTCGCCGTCGAGTACGTAGCTGGCCGCTGGCGTTAGCCAAGACATCGCCATATGTTAGCTCGGGAGGCAACGTGATACCGGATGCCTGGAGCTCAGCAGCTAGTTGTTCACCTAACGTCAATTCAAATCGGTTGTAGTCATAACCATGATCAAAGGTCAGATTGGCTATTTGGCTGCAGCTTAACGACGCTATCCCAACCGTCTATTTTGGTGACCAACGGTTCAGATTCACAGTTACTGAAATACTATGAACAATGTTTTGTGCTACAGCGATTTTTGCTATGGCATAATGAACAGTGTTTCTGTGCTAACCTGGACGGTCCAATTTGAGGATTTTTACCATCCATCGGGGGAGGTAGGTACCAAATCCGGACAGTTGATTTTGCTACATCCAGTGGTTCGAAAAAGCCGGTACCGAGCGGCACCATCTAATCTGGGAGATGGTACCAATTCAAGGAATTGAAGTGGAAGGTTAAACCTGCCTTTTCGCATGTAATACGAGGTTGCTTCGGTGCTAAGGGAGGCGGCGATGAGAGGGTCGACGAAATTGGATCCTACCTCGCCGGCGAACTCCGCCTCCCGTGCCACAAGTTCGCCGCCGAATCCGAGTTCGCTAGTCTCGGGGACCTCTATCTCCAGCGACGGCCCTTCCCCAAGCTCGCCGTCAGGAACCGAGCTCCCTGACCACCTCCGCCTCCCGTGATGGCCATTCCCCATGCTGGCCGGCCGGATTCAGCCCCCTGGCTACATCCGGCGAAGTCTCTCGGCGAGCTCACTGGCTAGTCCGAGACACCGGTTATCTCCACCCCAAGCGATGCCGCCCCATTAGCTCACCGAGCAGATCCGAGTTGCCATCTCCGGCTCTCCGATGCACCTCCCTAGAGCTTGCCAGTCATGGATTCGAGTTCACAGCCCATCGATTTGATACCATCGGGGCTCAGCGGCGGCGTCACGCGCTTGACGGAGAGGAGACTCCAGCGTCGCGCATGTGAGGTGATGAGGTCGCTCATTCTAGGCCCTCTCAACCGTTGCTTCACTCCGTTGCCCATCATGTCCTTGTTGATTGAACGGTTGGATTTAATTTGGTACCAGTACCTACAGGTACCACCTGACGTTTTTTTACTGTTACTAATTTAATTTTTTTTAATTTATAAAACTAATTTTCGATTTGGATCATTTGCAAAACTACCCTCTTGCCGTCTTGGGCCACGGCGGTTTTTAAGCGGTGTTTAAAAACCGCCGTGGCCCAGGGCGGCGAATGGCCTAAGCCCACGGCGCCGGCACGGCCTGCCGACGGCGTCAGCCGGCCGGGGGTTGCATTGCCCGTGCCCGTCCCGCGTCCGCGCCCGTCCCGTCCCCGCGCTCGTCTCCCGTGCCCGCGCCCGCACCCCGCGCCCGTCCCGTCCCCGCGTCCGCGCCCGTCCCCGCGCCCGCGCCCGCACCCCGCGCCCGCCCCGTCCGCACCCGTCCCCGCGCCCCGCGTCCGCGCCCGTCGCCGCACCCCGCGCCCCGCGTCCGCGCCGTCGCCGCACCCCGTGCTCGCGCCCGCGCCCGCACCCCGCGCCCGCGCTCGTCTTCCGTGCGGGCACGGGCATTTTTGCTCTTGGCCCGGGGCCATTCACCGCCGCCGTCACGGTGTGGTGACGGCGCCGTGCGCTGGTGCATTCGCCGCCCTGGGCGACGGCGGTTTTTAAATCCCGCCGTGGCTCAGGGCGGCAAGAGGATATTTTTGCAAATGATCCAAATCGAAAATTAGTTTTGTAAATTAAAAAAAAATTTAAATTAGTAACAGTAAAAATTCACCACCTGACGGACCGGAACAAAATTTACATATCCAACAATGAGCCCTACAATGTGTTTGGGGATGTATGGGCCGTATCATGGGCCCATCCATTAGAATTCTGCGCAAAAACCCATTCCACGACGGCTAACCCCGCGAGTCCGTGGATTGCGGGTCGTCGCGGCGGCAAACCCGAGCGGGTCCGTGGCGGTGGCGGTGGCGGTGGCGCCATGGATGGGCAGCGGGAGCAGCACCAGGGGCGGCTGCAGCCGGAGCACGGGAAGAACCTCATCAAGATCCCTTCCTACCAGGAGGTGTTCGGGAGTGGCGCCTCGTCCTCCGCCGCCGCCGCCGGGCCACCCTCCTACAACCCTCCTCCCCCCAGCATCGCCGCCGCCGCTGGCTCCGCCTCGTCGTCCTCCTCCTCTTCGTCGTCGTTCTCGCAGGCGTTCTCCTTCCTCAAGTCCACCGAGTTCTACTCCCCGCCACCGCAAGCCACCACTCCACGGTACCCTCCTCTCCCTCTTCTCGATTTTGACGCATTGACGCCTCTGTTCTGAGTTGGGTTTCTTCCCACAGACCGCCTCAGGCTGGCTCAGCCGCTCCGGCGCCAAAGAACGCCATTCTTGTGAGCCATAGGCAGGTAATCACTTGTGATTATTGCCACCACCGCACCTTGACCTTTTTTTTTCTTGCTTGGAGGATTGATTTCCCCTTCTGTGGTAAATTTCGTCCCTTTGAGCAGAAAGGGAACCCCTTGCTGAAGCACATAAGGAATGCGAGGTGGGCGTTCGCCGATATAGCGCCGGACTACGTGCTCGGGCAATCGTCATGCGCACTGTACATAAGGTTTTATCTTTCACTCTCTAACTTTGCTCCGGTGAGTCTATCTGTGTGGCAGTAAATAGAAGAGTGACATTGTATTAGTATGTGCATCTAAGGGCTGCATTCATCAAAAGCCCGTTACTGCTAGTAGTGTATTAGATGACTGTGCACGGCATAAACTTTGTCCAATAGAAGATTCAATGTTGTAGCTCTAGCACTGTGAACTGCAATTGTAGCTATTTTCCGTTCTCAGGGAAGGGGATATGCCACGATAGCTATGCATGAGGCGGTGGCATTTTGTGATTTTTATTAGGTGTTTTATGTTGCGGTGGATGCAGTCTCCGGTACCATCTTCTACACCCCGACTACTTGTACTATCGGATAAGAGAGCTGCAGAAGAATTTCAAGCTCCGCGTCATCTTGTGCCATATTGATGTTGTAAGTTTCAATCACTTGACAAACGGTTTTTGCTTTAGCCCTTGACATGCCTTGGAAGATATATCCAAAAGAAGTTTAGTAATCCTTACATTTATGAACTTATTGCTTAGGAAGATGTTGTCAAACCTTTACATGAAGTTACAAGAACAGCACTGCTACATGAATGCACCCTCTTGTGTGGCTGGAGGTACTATTCTGTAACATCATTTTTTTTTTCTGTTTTCTTTCTCTTTTGCTCAATTTGGATTACTGATGTACTGTTCTATCAGTTCACTGTAAATATGAATTATCTTCTTAGATCACCATATCTTGGCTCATTGTTCTATATTGCCTGCGAAACGCAACCAGGATTGTGTATCATTGAATGGGTCTCATTGGCTACTGCTTATCAAACATTTTGTCTGCAAATTTTAAATTCAGAAATAGAATGGCTCACGAGTTGACTATAGGAAAAAAAGATTCTAATGGTTCTTCATCGTGCGAATTGGAAAATTTTGTATTAACGAACTAACAATAATGTACTCATATCGATGCCAATGTTTATGAATACGTTATCTGATCAAACCACTTTCTCTTGTAGCCTGGAGGAATGTGGTCGGTACTTGGAGACCATCAAAGTGTATGAAAACAAGTCAGCTGATAGCATTCGTGAACATATGGATAATGACTATTTATCAAGGGTATGCATGTAGGCACTCTCTCAACTTGAAACTAGATCTATCTGATTAGCTGATTTTGGACAAATTGTCGAATACGTTGAGCTATTATGGTTTATCAGAAAATTTTCCCCACAACTTCCTTCAACTCTGTTCTTTTCTGATATGTTGCTCATTTAAGTTTTGGATATGGTTTTGCAGTTGACACATGCTCTTACATCCATTCGGCATGTTAACAAAACAGATGTTGTGACCCTTGGTTCAACTTTTGGGGTAAGCTGGATGAAGAAGCCCTAATCTGGCATATGCTTACATTGGTAGCAAGTTCTATTTTGCAACTGTGAAAAAAAGTAGGGTTCCCATCAGAAGATGCACAACATAACCTAATGTGCGTTTGTTCTTGCATTGACAGTCACTTTCACAAGTTATGAATGCTTCAATGGAAGAACTAGCTCGATGCCCAGGAATTGGTGAACGGAAGGTACTGTATTTTAAATCTCAGTTTTCTGTTGTTATGATTCATTGGAAATATTTCTTTGTGACCTGCATGTTGGTTATTGCTTTGGAGAGAAACTAGAAGCACACCTCTTGTTTATATTGTCTCGCCGTTATCCTTAATTCCATGTTGGTTGTCCTTTTGGGCGTATTTTGTTTGATTAATGTAGACATTATGCAATTACTATAGGTAAAACGACTTCATGACACTTTCCACGAGCCATTCGTACGGGTTTCCAGTCGCACAAACATTGTAGTGCCTGACACTCCTGACAGAGAGAGAGCGTCAGGCCAACTTTTATCGACAAATGATGGTGCACAGGATGCTGCGGAAAAGCCAGATGCGTCCGTGAACAAGAGTTCAAATGTAAGATCAGCCCTTACTGAAGCCTTCGCCAAGTATTCAGAAAAGATACGCAACCAGAATCGTGATTCAACAAGAGCGGCTGGTGGAGATACTAGCAGATCAACTGCAGGAGATGAGAAGACTAATTAGCGGTAGGAAGTCCATGACAGTCTCCCGTCAAAAAAAAAAAGGGTCCATGACAGTGAGTTCAAATGTTCTGCGTGTGGTTGTTGTACTTGCAACATTGTCTGTATGTTTCCCCTGTAACTTTATTTAAAAAAGAGACAGAAACACTGCCAATTCTATTACCGAGAATTGAGTTTCAAACATGTTACCCTGTAGATTTAGATCTTTCTTGTAACAGACTATACAGACCTTTTGTCTGGACAAGCATTATGTACTCTATTCTAAGAAAATTAAAAAAATGTTCACTTCAAAAGTAAATGAGATACACCAATGAGTTGTGATCGCCTCGTAACCTAAAACTTGCAACTAGATAACGTGCGATGTTTTTTCCAGAACGCAATTAGTTATTAAGATGCATCAGGATCTGGTCATTTACGACACATCAAAGGAAAAAGAATCAAAGAAAGCTCTCAAATCTCAATAACGAGTACATAAATATGACCCATTAGCATGCAAACTGTTCTGGAGGTTTGCAAATAGCCATATTTGAAACAGAATCAAAGAATAACAAGAGCCAGTAAAAAAATACATTTTATTTTGCAGTCTTATCTGCATTGAGAATCAACGGTCGACCTACGATCTACATAATCACAGCTATTTCAATGATAGTTGTGGCCGAAGCAGTAAAAATACACGGCACCATAATTTCATGACCACCAAAACACCATTGAAAAAATAAACCGAAAAGAAAACTAAAACAAAACTAATATACACATTGATGGCAACAAGGCCATGGCATGCCAACCTTCCCAGACCAAATTTTCTCAAGAGCACCTGCAAGTGCTAGCTTCTATGAATTTTACCGATTTTATGATTCAGGAAGTGCAGGTTCTCTTGTTAAACTCATCGCCACAGGCAGTTAGCCAAGCAAGATGCAAGAGGGAGCAGGACCATCAGTCGCTGGTGTTATGTTTCTTCATTGTCATCGTCCCTAATGTCTTCTATTTCTTCTCGGCAATACAATGCATTTAGCTCTTGCTGCAACTGAAATGATGTGGAAAAAATGATCATTACGTATGCCAACATGAACAAAGAGAACTGGCCAAGAGGCCCCCATGATTGCTGCTGCTTAACAGCATCGAGAATTCAACTATTAAGGAAATATTGACACCGACCTGAACATGCTTTAGCTTAGCTGCAATCAGTTCGTCAGTCAAAGTAATCATTCTGCAGGAAAGGAAGAAAAAGGTAAGTAATCATTTGTTGTAAGACAAAACCACAAACAATATTAAAAACATTTAAAGCCCATAAATAATATGTGCAGGCCATATGTATGTTCGAAATAAAGATATGCGTAGCATTAGTAACACTGAAAAGTCAAATGAAAGAGAGACATGACAAGGAGGCAACTGACAAAACTGCACATCCAACAAGTTCAGCTACTCACCTGGAGTAGCCAAACTAAAACATGACCACTATAATGACAGATTATGTGGGTCGTGAGGGCCTACCTAGATTGTAATTCTGAAATTTTAACAAGTAATGACCGTTCTTTCTCAGAATTAACTGACCCGACCTGCCAAAGAATAAAAAGACGTTTTTTAGTGATACAAAACTTTTGGAGGAAGTGTTGTCATTTGGTAAGGGTAATTCTCATCAGTACTTAAAAGTGTACTCTACATTTCTGCTTACCATTGTCTCACTATCCATATTTCGGAGCTGCGGAGATATTCCAGACAATACTCCTGATGGAAAGAAAAAGGTTTTGCTTTTAACCAAAAGAAATCAGGGAAGTTCGATAAGTACCGGGGAGAAGCATTTACCATCAACTTTCTCATTCTGTTGCAAGCTACTTAGCACGTTCATGATCAGATCCTGAGGTAAAGAAATAGTAAAAATGTTACAAGTCTATCAGATAATTTTATCACTTTTGTTACTAGATAATCCTTGTGTTAGCAAGAGTAACTAGTAAATTGTGTCCTACTTAGTAGGATAGGTAATAATAGTCAATTTGGATTTTATATGTGGATCATGAAGCTTGTAGCAGTTTCATGAAGCTCTCTCTACTAGTTTTTACTAGAGTCTTCTAATAGTTACTACAATGCTTACCAAAGGACAGCTAGGAGTTGAGTTTAACTTGAGCTGTAAAAGGCTGGTACTGTAGCAGGTCGGTTACTGTAGCATCCGACCTAAATACTTATAAAAGGAGATGTATACCCTCTTGTAAAGAACACACCTTTGGCTAGACTAAAGGGTAGTTGAGTGATCCTACCAACAACTTTATCATGTCCTAACATTCTCAAATAGTGTGATAAGTAAGTTCGCTCCATACCTGCTGAAACATAGTCTGTTTCACAAGGTTCTCAAGGTGGGGAATTAGAATTGATGATGATACTGAGCTGTTGCAGAGTTCCTTCACATGATGACTGTTAGGCTGCAGCATACATGAATTGAAAAAAGAAATAGGTCAGCTCTAACAAAAGTGGGTAGATTTGATCTTTCATATTCCCAATTCAGGAGGTAACATACTCTCCAAAAAGGAAATTATTTTTGTGTAGTTTCATGGAGAAAACCTAAACTAAGCATACAAATACAATCATGTGACAAAAGATTTATACCATTGGCTTAGTGTTCACCAACCAATCACCAACGCTAGCAGATTTTCTTAGTGGTGAACCCTGGGAAAAAAATATTGATCATGAATTAATGAATACCATGTATCCAATTAGTGTGGGCTGTAACTATGTCCCTGGTAAAAGATGCCCATACATTAGTACATACAAATCTCACCTGTGGTGATTTGCGTGAGAGGCTACTCAATGGAACTTCCTGAACCTGGAAAGTAACGAATTATTCATTTTTTCTCATGATGTAATTTTTACTCAGTTTAGATTACTTTAATTAGAAATGCACCAAAGCCATTCCACTCACCTTTGCAAGATCAACATTCTCAGATGTCACAGAAAACCGGCCTTTAATCTCCACCACATTACGTTTAGACTTATCACCCAAAGAATCTACATATCCTACAACAATTAAAGAATATACACCAGATGTTCAAAGGCCATATCTAAACAGGAATAAAGGAAACTTTACATATGCTGCTGTTCAACAATACTGTTCGACAATAATGCTAGTGAAAACAGTGGACATTTGCGCGAGATATGCTATATATGACTTGTACCTCCTGAAGATCGAATAGGAGCTGACAGACTGTTTGCAGAAGCACGAGTTGGCAGTGACAATGGACCACTAAGATTTGTGGCTCTTCTTGTTTCAGTTCTATGTTTATCAGATACCAATTGAACAGTTGCATCCCTGTCATAATCAATAATAATTGAATGAACCTTGAAAGAGAATCAGGAAATGTCAAGAGTTCCAATAGTAACATTCAGTACCAATCTTCATGAATCAAACAAGTTACTCCGTCCGTTCAAAAATATAAGGTGTATTTTGTTTCGTTAGGACAAGACTTAGACCAACAATACTCTATTAGGATATAATATTTGTGACACAAAATTGATGTTAGTAGATTCTATTCAAAAGTACTTATGAATGTGCTTTTATATCACATAAATGATATATTAGTAAAGCAATTGTTAGTCAAAGCTTTGTCCTAACGAAACAAGATACGCCTTATGTTTTTTAACAGTGTATCATATCGCAGCTTTCATGAAGAGAAATCTGGGTGAGATTATAGACAAGAAATGATGAGCCAGATCAATTAAAAAAAGGGAGGAGAAAAAAGCCGGTACACCTTGGTAAACAAATAATTAGAAGAATTAGGCAGTTGTGATTAGTGAAAAGAAAAGGACGAGCCCGGCAAAAAAGAAAAGGACAAGGTAAGCTGTTCTTAACTCTTCTATTTGTCGTGAATAAGTGAGAAACAGGACAAAATTTTCAAGCTAACTTGGATCACTATAATCGCATACCAAAAGTAAACAAAAAAATTGGGCGAAGTAAACAAAAAATTATTAGGCAAATAATTCCTCCAAAAACAAAAACTGCTGAACTATATGCACGCACGAATGAAGATGAAAAAGTGCTCTTGAATCACAAATGCAAACAAGAGCATGCTGGGAAAATTTGTTAAACAGATAACAGACCTTTCAACACCATGGCCCTTTTCAACTGTTGAGGTATTAACCCCACCAGAAACAGCTGGAGAGCCGGAAGTCTGTTGTTTCTGTCCAGAAGTACTTCTCCAATATTTTGACTCTGGATCTTGCTTTGATGTAGAGGCTGATGAGTTATTCTCTGATCTAGTGTTTTCATACCCATTGGGCATAATTTTAGTATCAACATTGTTGTCATCAAAGTCGAAAGCTTCAAATGCCAAATCGCCTATTCCATCTGAATTTGCTGCATTGGTAGAGGTCCGTCCACTGAAATATAACAGAAAACAGTACATTTCACTACAGATGCTTTAATGAAAATCTAAAAAGAATACACTAAGTCTATAACAGCACTAAGGTTAGATAGCTATTCCTATTTCTAGTATCGCCCTTAGTTCAAACTTGGATCAGCACTCTGCAGTAAATACACAACAGGAAATACAAATATATAAAGGACGATTTCAAATATATTTCAACAAAAGATGGTATAAGAATGGCTTAACCTGAAGACATTTTCATTTGTACTCGATGATTTTCCCAAATGATTCCTAGAAAGTGAATCCTGTGGTTTGAACAAAAAGTGACTGTAAATCAGAGTTGTCCAACATAATTTTCTATTGTTAATTAAATTAACCACTAAAAAAAAGGACATTATACGGTTGCAGATGTGTGCCCTACAAAGCTAATACAAGGAACATTTCTCAGATTTTCCGGGCATGAGATCAGTCTTGATTTGAAAGAATTAATGCTGAACCATACGATATTGCGCTATGCAAGTCTTTTCCTCCCAGATGCCTGTAATAAGCCTAGTGTGTGGTCATGCTAAACAGCTTCAGTGGGATATCCTGAGCTGATACTTAATTGAAAATGTAGTACCATGGCCATATTTGGAAGTAACTTCGAAGCTTTATACCCAACCTTTTCAACTTCAATGGTTCTTGCAGTATCATCATCTTCTTTTATTTCAGAAGGTTCATCATCACGAATCTGGAAAATTAGGCTAGTTAGAAATAAGTACGTGCAATAATGTAGAATGGAAAATAAGCTGGCATAGAAAGAATAAGCATAGTAGCATTACAAGTGATGCTTGGGCCTTGAGGTCTTCAACATCAAAGTTCCACGCACTAACACCTCGTTGGTATTCACTCTGTTAGGTTAAATAGTTCAAGTGTAAATGTCAAATGATTTATAGTAAAATTCACAAAACTTCAACTATCATATCAAAATTATCAATTTGCTGCAAATTTAGCTGCGGATTCCACAAAACTACAACAATAGCTAATGATTTTATCGGAGAACTGCAAATTTTGTTTGTCTAACAGATTGAGCCCACCCATCACACACACATGTAACGCTCGCACTGTTGCAAGTTGGGCCCACATGTCAAACACACATAAGGTATAAAGTTGCAGTCTTCTGACAAAACAATTCGCTGTTGTTGTGTTTTGTGAAATATCTATCTAAAGTTGCAGCAAAGTGATAGCTCTGACAAGATAGTTGCAGTTTTGTGCAATTTACGCGCTTGCTTATTTCTTATTAATCCTTGCAAAACATGATGAACAATTTCTTAAGACAATATGTAAACAGAAAAAACGCAGCTTATGTCGGTAAGTTGGTTACTCACTCCATCTATGTTTATTGGGTGACCAAATTACGCACGTAAAAGAGCTTGTTCTCTCCTTTTCAAAATACAAGCCTACAGTTTTCTCTGGGATAGTATTTTGCCACTCCACAAAATGGCCTTTGATTATTTGCCATTCTGACCCACATGTAATTGCCATGGAGAGGCAACATAATCAAACTGGCAATCTTTAGAGGCAACATAATCAAAGTGGCAATCTTTAGAGTGGCAAATTATCATTTTTTTCCCTTTTGGGGCCAGTAGGACACTACTACAATCTAACATGTTTTGAAACACACACAAATAAGGGAATGTTTGAATAATTAAAATATTAAATGAAAGATATCTTAAGAATAAAACAACATAAACATTAAGTTGCATGTCACAAACCAGGGAGAGTGCCTCCTGCTCAGAAGAAGGCATTTTCTTCAAGGCCAACTGTGCTGCATCTTTAAGCTGGAAGTATACAGAAACTTCAGATATTTTGTTTTGACCATAAAGGGAAAAATAGGGAGGCAACATCGTAAGGAAGTATACCTGGAGAGCCTTTACACGGTCCCATAGAGGAGGTAAATCAGTTAAGATACCCTTCATTGTCAATTCTGGAGGTTTTGCATTTTTGAAAAATGAATGCTTTAGCAACTTCTCAGCTGTTGGTCTCTTTGTTTGATCTTTTACCAAGCACATCGCAACCATCTCCTTAAATGACTGATCACAACAAAAAAAAATGCTTAATTAGAAAGGTACTACATCCGTCCCAAAATAACTCCATTTCTAGCTATTGGGATTCAAATTAGTATGGAGCGGAAAATACTAAAGTGCCCCTCATTAATAGAAATAATATTGGTGGGTGGGTATCTAAGGGTATTAAAGGAATAAAACTCCTCGATTTGCAGAACGTGGTAGGTAAGGGGATAGAAGTGAACTAATTTTGGAACAAATGATAGAGACTAGAGATGGACTTAATTTTGGGACAGAGGGAGAATATTCCATGACATAATTTGTAGTAGCTGAGGTCATATTTAGCTGAAAGGATGAGTACTACCTTTGAAAATCTTCTGTCACGATCATAGTCAAGACCAGGTGGAGCATTCTGGAGAGTCATAAGAAGAACCTGCAGCCAAAAGGAAATATATTGAACAGACATGATGATTTCCACGGACTGAATTACCTTCCCCGATACAGTGGCAAAATTGTCAGAACCACCACATGATCTCACGTCATTGAGGATCAATATAGCATAAATAAATAAGTTATGGGCTCAATTATATGAGGAAGACTACATAGGTAAAGGTAAATGATCATGGAAAGCATATTTCCTTAAGTCAGTGACTCCAATCTATGAAATATTTAGTTAGTTCACCAAATGAAGGAAGAGAGGCGAGAATCAGAAATATTATTATAACATTTACTGATTTACCAAGCCATAGACACTAACAAACAAACATGCAACACAGAAATTTCACATAGATAAATAACTACTTTAACTTGAACAACATCAAATCATTACCTTCATAGGGGGGTACTTTGAAAACGGTGCATGACCATGGGCTAGTTCTAGTGCAGTGATACCAAATGACCATATGTCAGCTCTGCACAAAGAGACTGGTCGTAAGTCATCTTTATTAGCACAAAGAGACTGGTAGTAAGTCCATCTTTATTAGCAACTAACAATATACAAGAAAAAGTGAAAATATTGGAGTCCTGGCAACCCATCTAACGTAATGTGAAAAATATAGATTCTCAAAAGTTATTGTCTTTTTAGGTGTCATGACATCTTGCATCCATTTTGCAAGTATAGGTTTGTCAAAATTTACTTTTTCTTAAGAACAAAAGGCATGCATAGAAGATAAATGTCTGCCCAAGGAATACGCAAGCCAACTTGAATGAGGTGTGATGTGGTCTGACATTATACCAGCACATTATCCTCTTTCCATTCTGCATTGTATTCCTAATTCCTACTGGAAAAAGAAAAGCTATGGTCTTGCCTACAAGATGATAAAATGCAAGGCAAGAATGTAAAACAACCAGGGTGGGGATTACTGTTCCTATCATACTTTTCTTTTTGCTTTAACACTGATAATTGTTAGCAAGAATGATGAATGAAGAGAGAAAAATGCATACACAGAATAATACAGATGCAAGTATGTCATGTATAAAAGCAGTTCGTGGAAAATGTGATAGCAGTATTTTTGGCATAAAATCAAACAAAGAATATGCTTCAGGTACATTCAGGATTGCATGGAGGTAGTAAAAAATTAAATGACATACACATGCAGAACCAACATACTTGAAGTTATATCCAGTGCCTGGCTGGAGTACTTCTGGAGCCATCCTAAAAAGCAAAATTAGAGTCACAAAACATGTCAAACACTCTGAAGTTCCATAATATTTACTTGGTTTCATCAGAGAAAAGAAGGTTCTTACCAGCATGGTGTTCCAACAAACGTGTTCCTCGATCTTTGTCGATCACCTCTATCAAACATGCAAGCAGATACACCGAAGTCCCCAAGCTTCACTACACCAGCATTATCAATAAGGATATTGCCAGCCTGCTCAGTGTCACATTGACCAAACAAAGATTGAGGTAGATTACATCAAATCAAATTATTACAATATTTACACATAACTCTTTGACGGAAGCTAACCTTGACATCACGATGGATTTGTCCTTGCCTGTGAAGGTACTCCAAAGCCTTAAGTGTTTCCTTTAGAATAGAGCCAATAACAGGTTCCTCAAAACCATCAGGATATGCAATCTTCATTAGGTGCAAACAAGAACCCTCTGTCATGAATGGCATTACTACCCAAAGGCTGTGCTCGACAACAAATGAGCAGTAAGCCCTGATGACATTAGGGTGCTCTATCAAGCTCATGATTTGAGCCTCACGTTGGATTTCATCCTACAAATGGTGCACAACTATAAGAAATAAATTCATTTATAGCTTTGGGAAAGGGAAATGAGAAACAAAAGTCAGACATATCAAAGATTTGCCAGTTGACACCAAACAGTGATGATAAATGCCACACCATTTACACCATGAAATGTTTTCACAGCCTTTTTTTTTAAAAAAAAAGTGAAGTAATAGCTAAACCCATCCTAACAAATGGCTAAAAGTAGAAGCCCATGGCATAAATATAGGAGGCATTGTTTCAAACTTGCTTGACCTGATACTTCAGTTGTTTTATTAGTTTGATAACGCCAGTTACTTTACAGGTACCATGATACATGTCGTCATACTGATGATAGCAATAGAATGCTGATGGCCCCCAAACCTCCAAGGATAAATAATGATAAGGAATTAAGGACCACATAAGGCAATAGAATTCATTGTCCCCAATCTCATAAGCCGACCATCTACATACACACAAATACATACACGAAAACACTTGTGTAGATATACACTGAAGTACCAGCACAAACTGCATTCCTGCCCATGCAGACACGCATTGACACATGCAAAATCCACTCACCCAAATAAGCCAGGTTCATAGCCAGTGAGCCGTGATGTCAGCACCACAACTTGCAAATCATCCCGTCCAGTTTATGGCTAAAAAGAATATCTCCCCCACAATGATCAACTAAAATTTTCAACTCAACATCTCACCCATAATTATATCACTTGCAAGAGTAACCGTGCTAAAATAATCTAAAAATACAAGCACACGCAGGACATCAGGACGTTTCAGCTTAACCTTAGACTTAGCAGCAACTACTACTACAGTACCAAATAAATGCTAAGTAGTTAACATCGTAATCTAAAAGCAAACACTGAAGTATCAGAGCCTGATAGGACGCTGTACAAACTAAAATTCCATCACAATCTTTAAAGCTACCAAATCAGCAGGAGATACTCCAATCTACCTACGGATCTCTCGCTAGATCAAACAGCAAACAATACCTACAATCGGACCACCACCTAGACCCTACGAGAGTAAGCAAGCACGAGGGGATGCAACAGATGCTCACGATGTTGTTGTTGAGCTGATCGAGATCCAGGCACTTGACAGCCACGACCTCGTTCCTCGGGACGAACAGCGCGCGGTACACGACGGCGTGCGCCCCGTACCCGACCTCCTCCATGAGCTGGTAGTCCCGGGGATTCGCGGTGAACGACGGTGCCGCCGCGGATGCGGCACCAGCAGCCGACGACGCCGACGGGCGCTTGACGCTCCCGTTCCTCCCCATGGCCCGCCCGCTCGCCGAAGGCAGCGCGCCGACCCGCCTCCTGCCCTCGCGATCACCGGAGCTGCTACCTCCCGCAGCCGCCGCCGCCGCCGGCGACCGGCCCGTTGACCCGCGTCCACCTATGGGCAGAGAGGAGAGAGAGAGGAGCAGCCGATGGCTAGAGAGAGAGGGTGGAAGAGAGAGAGGAAGGGGAGAAGAAGAGATAGCGAACAGAGGGACGCTTTCGTAAAAGGGTGGAAATAATAATTTCGGGCGGGTGACGTGGCGGGGCACCGAGCGGTGCGGAGCCGGTCGGCGATGTGGGCTGTGGGGGAGGCTGTAACGTGGGAAGTGGGTCCGTGACACGTGGGACCTGGTAGGCGGGACCCACCTGGCAGTGGTACGGCTCCAGGCGGTGACTGCGAGGGAGCGGCGTACTGCTGACTGCCGGATAGATCTCCGCCTCCCGATGCTGGCCTTCGGCGCGGATCGTCTGCGGGCATCGGAGATGGAATCGTTTACGTAATGTTTCCACACAGAATCCATCAAGATAAAACTCCGAGCAGGTTAGATCCAAATTGCAGAATTAAATTGAGTACATAATTTATAAAACAACTAATACATAATTTACTACTATTGTTGATGTAATGCTGCCCGTAGGATATAATTAATCTATGTACGACGAACATCGTCTCTTGTCACGCAGGAGCATAGATCGATGCCACTATCACTGGAAAACAGCCGTGCGCGAGAACAAACAAATCCCCATGGATTAGTGCTAGTAATCTTTTTTATCGTGCCACATTAGCAATCTGTTCGGTACAAGTCCGCACGCAGCACGTACGGATGTACCCGAAACAAACAAACAAAACGGCCGCCTCCGCCTGTGCTGCATCTCTGCCAGAGAGAATCCCCGCAACAGTCTCCCCGTGCCAGCGGCCGCGTGCTGCGCCCCCCGCCGCGCGCAACTTGCCAAGCGGCTTCCAGCCAGATTAGCCGCCGCGGCCCGCCCGGTACCACGGCCGAGGACGTACGTACGCTACGAACCCCTCGCGCGGACCAGGCCCACACTAGCAGGCTAGCGCGCGATCGCGGCCGCCACCGAGCCGTTTCCGCGAAAAACTCCCTTGTCAAACCCAGCAAGTCCCCACCGCGCCGTGACTCCGCGACTAACCGCGCGACGCGGATCCCGCCGCCAACGAGCCGTTTCCGCGAAAAACTCTTGCGACACCGTGACTAACCGCGCGGGCGTGTGCGCGAGGGGCGCGGGGGAAGCGAAGGGGATGTGGCCCGCCGCCCGCGTGGGGTGACGCCTCTCCCGGCATCTGGGCTCGATCCCTACCTGCCCCCGGCGAGAGTGGCGCGGCCATGTGCGAGGGAGGCTTTTTTGCGTGGGTGGCACCGAGAATTATTGCCGAGTAGACTCGTTTGTTTACGTGGGCTAGGTCGGTGGCGTGGGAATGGGATTGACGGGACCCCGTTGACAAGCATGGAGTTCAGGCACCCGATCGAAAGTGAAGTTAGGCTTAAACTTATTTGTCTTATTAAAAACATGATAAATTATTAGTATATAAATAATTAAGTATTAACTATTATAAACATAAAAATATATTTATTTTGATTCTTTTAAAGGAATTTATATAGAAATTTTTTGTAAAATACATATCGTTTAACAGTTTAGACAACGTGCTAAAAAATCGATAAAAAAGCTCATGTCATAATCCCTGGTCGATTAACAGAAGCAAAGTCGCAAATGTGTCATTTATTCCTGTTGACCGTAGAATGTATCCTGAGCCAACGATACATTTTCCGATAAAAGTCACAGGTCGTACGTTAAAGTTCACGTACATGCACTGTTCTTCCTAGTAGACGATATAAGCTCGAATTTGTAAACCAGAGGGCAAAATTAGTGGATATATGTGGCCGGGCGTACAGTAAGTATCGCGTCAACGGTATAATATGATCTCGTTTTCTCAACGTCCCCAGGAGACAACAAGCGATTAGCTGTTAGTATGTTTCTAGGTGTTGATGACATAAAAAGACCTTTAAACTTTGGATGGCATGTATCCCTTTGATTTTTATATGCAATTATATGCGTGTGTGTATATATTTA
Source organism: Oryza meyeriana var. granulata (assembly GCA_003991445.1). Lineage (NCBI taxonomy): Eukaryota > Viridiplantae > Streptophyta > Magnoliopsida > Poales > Poaceae > Oryza > Oryza meyeriana. Next base: position 74,079 of record RYFJ01000251.1, read on the forward strand.
ACAAGCTTGACACTTCTTTATTTTCCATTTCCACAAGGAGAGGTTGGCTGGTCAATGAACGCAGATGTCAGCAGTTTTCGCATTATCAACTTTTTCATTAATGACAAACTGATCTTGACCATAACTAACAGAGAAAATAGAACAAGCAAAGCATATACGCTGTGTATGAAGATGCGGGCTTGCGACATTCCTATGAGAAAACTCAGTGCCAGAAATTTCAGCATCTAGCCCGGTCTTCTATGACTGCTTCCATAAAAGTGGATATATTTACGTCCTAAATGGCTAAAATAGCAGTCGTTTTCCTAAACTGATATATATCATGGGTACTAAGTCTTCCAGGATTAATTATTTTAATTTTTCTTTCATATGAGATCTAGGCCGTCAAGCATTTACTAGTACATATATATACTGTATATATATGTGTCTTCTCTTTAATTTGTGCACACACATAAGTACTTACGTTAATTCCACGCACGAGCATGCAAAAGACAAGAAAACAACCTCTTTAATCGATCCTGTCACTTTGAAGCATTCGTACTATGTCTATATACGGTGGCAGTGCAAATGTATGAACTGATATGTTAGCAGCAGTATTTACCATATCATTTTAGAGGGTTATCGCCCCCATGGTATGGCGGTTACTGCGATAACCGTCTAAACCTATACGAAATTTATCTTTAAAAATTTAAATTCAAAATTTTTAAATCTCACAGTAAGGTACCGCGATGGTAACCGCGGTACGTTAAAGCTAAATACGAAAAAAATTGTAAAACGTAGTAAAAATTCTTAAAAAATGTAGAAAATTCAGGAAAAAATTGTGGATATCTCTAGAAAAACAATATAATATTGCACAATTTTTTTACATAACCCTTACTATCGTTTTTACACTTAAATAAAGTAGAAATTATATCCCAATCCATCTCTCTTTTTTTTAATTTCGATGGAGCTCCAAAATATGAAGTAAACTTCATTATTTTCACAAACTTCCATAATTCAAATACTACATACTAGAATTTTTTTTGGATTTTTTATTTTTTAAAAAAATTAAATTCGGAGAAAATTTATTCAAACCAAACCGTCGTAACCGATACCGTACCCCGACGATTTGGGCAGTAACCGCGGTAACGGTTTGGCACACCCTGGTTAGCGGTTGGCAGTATCTTCCTAAGTGTGTTGGAGATCATACTTTTTCTTCTCTGTCTGATAGATCAGGAGCATCAAAAGGCAGCCCCCTTATCGATCTGTGATCCAGTCATTGCTAGTGATATACTCTATAGGTAATTATAAAGATGATTATATCACATGCTATATTTATGAATTTATAAATAAAATGTTCTTTGATATGGATAACTTATTATTAATCAATGAGTATATAATTTATTTATGAGACTCTTTATATGATATATTATTATTTTCAAATGATCCCTGATTATATATCATATGTGAAACGGATATGATTCTAGATCAGCCAATGTATTGATTGATGATCATGTCTCATAAATCATGGTATGGAAATACCAAATCAATAATGTAGACACATGTTAGATAATATGTTGTTGAATAAACTCAATTTGAAATACTACAATAGCTATATATAATGTGCCATCAGTTGATCTCAAGTAATGTTGATGTACAACTCTTATATATAAGATTGTCATGATTCCTAACATATATAATGGCTTACTTTGGGATTGCCAAATGCTACTCCGTAATTAGGTAGTTATAAAAGTAGTCTATAGGTTTGTTACAAAACATGTAGTGGGATGTGAATAATCAAGATGAGATTTGCCCCTCCCAGTTAATGGGAAAGATATTTTTGAGTTTCTTGATGTAATGGACTACTGAAGTGCACGGCCATACCGAGTGATTGAGGAGTCAATCACGAGTTAAGTAATCCAACATATGGTCGAGTGAATGATTGCACACTTAATGGGTTGGAACAAAGTGTTTGGATAGAGATCAGAACATGATTTAGTTCGGATAGGGATCCGAATAGAGTTCTTAATGGGCCTACGAAGCCCAGTTATAAGCTCTATATATTCAAGGACGAGACGCGGCGGAAAGATAGACTTCAGTGAGAAAATTCTAGCCGCACCTCTCCTCATGAGCAAAACCTTAGCCACACGCGGGCGCTAGCACTTACGTGCACGGCAATTCAACCCTGGACATGTGGATATCGATAGAGACGTTGCAGTTGCGGCGTTGGTCGGCGTGAAATGTGAGAAGACGATCGTGCGAGGAGGAGACGCTCACACAAGAAGGTAACGATCAGGTTGCTAAGATCGGCTACTTCCTCTACGCCAACACGCGTTTCGTCAGATCGGGCTACTCCAACTTTTCTTTTGCTACTCTGCGCGTCGAATGGTAATGATCCATGATCTTTTATTCATATAGTTTTCTAATTTATATGATAAAAAAATTTGTTTTAAGCTATCATAGTTTACCTAACCTTACAGTAATCCACGTCGCTTTCTCGTGGTTAAGATCTAATTAATTAAACCGTAATATTAGCTCATACTTACACCGCTTTCACCGCGAGGTACAGCAATTAACGTTTAATTACAAAAGCTCATCTGGATAAAATTACAAATGGAGGCTAGTTCTACGGTGTATAGTAGCAGCAGTGGAAAAAGCAAGCACATGCATCATTTCATTCGCTCATTCAGCGAAGCATTCATCACTAGGGAGAAAATCTAACAGCGTCGAATGTGTCGTCTCTCGCACGCATTGCGTGACTGGATTGATACGCGTTTGTATTGATCTCCACCGATACAGCCATCATATCATATCGCGCTGGGCGGTGAGAAAATTTTCGAAGAATCACATAAACTGATCAAGATCAACATCATATCTCTCATGCGAGCTGTTTCCTTGGCATTTTTGACACGCAAATTGCTGCCAATAGAATATTGTTGGAAGATTTTGTGCTGTCTTTCGTGGAAAAGGCAGATCCATTGTCGAATCGAAAGCTTTTGAAATTTTGGAGGCCTGGCCCCAAAGCTAACTACTCCTTCTGTCCCAAAAAAACTAACTCCCAGCATCTCAATACACATTTAATAGAGAGAGAAAATAACTAAAGTGCATTTCATAAATAGAAAACTAGTATTAGTTTATAGGTAGGTAAGGGATATTAAAAGAATAAAACTCCTTAATTATTGGGCTAATGGTAGGTAAGAATATAGGAATTGGTTTATTTTAGGATAAACTTCGAACTCTGAAAATTGATTTATTTTGAGACGGAAGGAGTAGCTACTAGTATACTACGATTCCAAAAGACTTCATTTATAGCTCATCTCAAACATATTAATACGAAGCTAAAAAAACTATATATTCTTTACTTTAACAAACTCTAATGTATTTGTACCACCACTTTAACAAATTCTAATATATTTGTCGCCTACTTTAATAAACTCTAATATAATGTTTCTTACTTTAGCAAACTTTATTGTATGATCGTTGCAAAAATAAAGTTTTTATAGGACATGATATAGATAAAAAATAGAGTTATTTTGGAGTAGGAAGTAATATATAAGTAGTACTTGTCTTGCTTATATGGCTCCTATATAAAAACACATGTAATTAAAGTTTCAGATACCTACCAGGCGAGAAATGGATTCATAGAGCTAGCTATATGTATGGAGATACCATGCATATGCACCTTGTGTATTCTCTAGATTGCATTCTATTATTCTTTACAATTGTATAGCGCGCCTAAAGCGATTGGTCTGCATGCGTAAATAATATAGCGTGCCACTACTTTACGTCATTATCAAGTGCCCATAATCTGACTGCACATTGGTGCTATAGCTCATTTAGTTTTTTCTGCCTTTTTAGTCGATAGCTACACGACGGAGTATCTGATGGACATATCTATGACTTCGGGCACGCGGCATAGGATCTGGTAAATCATGAACAAGAAGTAATAATGGTAATAAATTAAGATACGAAAATGACATCTCATGATTTTACTTGACAACGATCCCTTATGAGATTGGAGCGGGCCGTGTGTTACTGCATCCCTTAAAATTGATTCCAAAGCCCAAACACGTAGCGCAGTTACACAAATATAGAATCCATGGGCCTGCAATTGCAAGACGTGTCGGTGTGCAGTACAGGAGCGTGTACGTAGGAAGCAGTACAAATTAACCACGAGACCGTGAAACGCGCGAAGATTGTACCTGTACATGCATGCAAGGGGTAGATCCCGTAATCCGAAGTCGATCACGATATGGACAGCGGGTGGCGGTGGCTCCTGCCGGAGCTGCTCGAGGAGATCGCCGGCCGGCTGGTGACGGAGGCCGACCACGTCCACATGCACCAGGCCCGCGCACTGGCGAGCCTCCACGTCTTTCCCGCCCGCCGTCCGCCGTCCGCCGTCCGCCGGCCGTGGGTCGTCGCCAGGACCTGTCTGTACGTGCCGCCGGACGTCGCCGGTCGGCACCTACTCCGTGTGGCACCTCGACGGCGTCGGGCGGGTGGACCTGCCGGGCGCGCCAGCCGGTGTCCCACGATGCTGCGGCATGCCCCGCGGCTGGCTCGCGCTGACGGACGACGACAAGCTCCCGACGCGGCTGGTGCTCTGGGAGCCCACCTCCAGCGTGGAGATCGAGCTCCCGCCGCTGCGCTCCGTTCTCCAGGTCTTCCTCTCCGGCGACCCGCTCTCCTCGCCGGCGCCGGAGCATCACTGGATGGCACTCGTGAGCCAGCACGTGGCACGCACCGACTTTCAGAAGACGTACTTCTGGCGTCCAGGGACGACTCGTGCAGCCTCGTGAAGCCGGACTATAGAAGGCCAAACGGGCCGCCCGGCCCGGCCTGGCCCTAGCACGATAGTGGCATGGCACTATGCGGCACGGCACTATTAGGCACGGTGGGCTGATCGTGCCGTGCCGTGCCGGCACGCCGTGCCTACTTCTTGGCCCAGGCACGGCCCTACAGCCCCAAAACCGTGCCGTGCCGGCCCAATGGCCCACCAGGCCCGCCGGGCTTAGTGCCGACCCAGGCACTAAAGGCATCAACCACTCAATGACTCAATCAGCATTCAAAAATTTGAATTATTTAAATAGAATTCACAAATTCAAAAAATTGTCAACGGCTGCGCGAGGTGGACGAACAACGGCTCCGGCCCGGCCCTCTGGTTCCTCAACGGCTGCACGAACAAGAAGAAGAAAGAGAGGAAGTCAGGAAGAGCAAGAACTCATAAACAGAAGAACACATGAATAGATCTAGGGTTAGAGTTTAGGGTCCGAGCACTTACCTGCGAAACCGGAGCACCAGAAGCGCCGGCAAGGTCGACGAGTCACGGATCTAGGAGATGACGAGATGGAGACTAGGGATTAGGGACGGATTCGAGGATCCGTTCACCAGAGATTAGGAGAGGAGGAGAGGAAGTAGAGAGGGAGAAGACAAGAGGAGCTCTGGCGGAGTGTGCCGTGCCGGCCGGCAGCGGCGTAGAGGCGGAGAGCCGCCGCCGGAGATGGAGAAGACAGGAGAAGCTCTGGATCTAGAGCAGCGCGTGGCGGAGCGGGCGAGGAGAGGCGAGAGGGAGAGGCGGGAGGAGCTCTGGCGGAGTGTGCCATGGCGGCCTGAGGCGGAGAGCCGCCGCCGGCGAGGGAAAAGACGGGAGGGATTCTAGATCTAGAGCGGTGAGCGACGGAGCGAGCGAGGAGACGAGGCGACGCTAGGGTTTGGGGGATCGGGATCGGGAGCAGGGAGCGAGTGGCGCCGGCTTATATAGTCCCGGCCCCCCCGGCCTCCAACGGCTAGCAGGCCAGGGCCGTTGGCAGGCCGGCCAACGGCTTGGCAGGCCAGGCTGGGCCACTGGGGAGCCGGGCCACCATCGTGCCGGCCCAAAAATCATGCCGTGCCTGGGCCGGCACTATGGGCCGGATTTGTGGCCCAGGCACTGCCCGATGGATAGGGCCGGGCCGGCACGGACACTATTCATATCGGGCCGTGCCGTGTTTGGATCGGGCTTTTTCGGGCCGTGCCTCGGGCCGCCCAATGGGCCTGGCCCATCTGGCCATATATAAGCCGGACAGCACCTACGGGATAGACAGCGTCGCATTCCACGACGGGAAGGTGTTCTTCATCTACCGGCTGCGACTCCTCGTCGTCTACGACCTCAACATCGTCGGGACGACGCCGCTGCCTGCGGCGGCGGCGTCTTGATCCGACGTTTGTTCGGGAGCTACACCTCAGCCATCTGGCGCAACGGCTCTGCCGGTGCGAGAGGTCCCACTCGCTGCATGCGGTGGAATGCAACGGCGACCTGCTGCTCGTCGTGCTGTGGGAGATTAGTGGTCACCCGTCCTTCTCGCGGAGGTCTACAAGCCGCCGGCCGCGGAGTGGACGGTGGAGCGGCGGCTGGAGTTTCGCCTGGAGTTTGGCGAGAAGTTGAAGGACCTCGGCGGCTACTCGCTTTTCTTGGGGCAGGGCGATGGGTTCGCCATTTACGCAGGCGACTTACCTTTGATCAGAAGAAACTGTGTTTATTATCTCCATCATAAAATATAAAATATAGCTACTTTTAAAACTTTTAAGGAGATCTAGGATTGAATTTTAAAGTCTAAAATGTTTCTTATTAAAGTGGATAAAATACGAGGCTGCTAGTTGGTTGGTAGATGGGATACTAGGAGATAGTATAGAGAGTTTAGGGGTAAAAGACACATTTTACATGTTCTGTTGTTATATTTAAAAAAAATTTAAATTTAAAGATGGCTATATTTTAAGACTATGCAACACACAATCATATGTCTAAATTCCATGGGGTAGATATTTTTTTGATCTGGAGTCTAATGTTGTGCAGAGAATTCCTTGTCCACAAAATCACGAGGAGGAAGGAAGCAGCTGCTGGCTCTACTCTTGGTTCTGTCCCAAGAGACCCTTCTTCAAGGGGTGATAATGCCGTTTAAAGGGAAAAACAGGAGTGGCATTGATGTTATCAAGGTTATACGGGGAAGGTATTTTAAGGTACAAACTGAGAGAAAGGGTGAAAACCCTTCTTATTTTCTATAAGAACGCTTTTTGAAAACTACTAAACGATATGTTTCTTATAAAAATTTTCTATATAGAAGTTGCTTTAAAAATTATATAAATCAAATTTCAAGTTTACAATAGATAATACTTAATTAATTATGCGATAATGACTTACCTCATTTTGCGTGATTTTCTTTTTCCTTCTCTTTTCTTTACCTTCAAACTAAGCCTAAGAATTTAATTGCATGGGTACTTGTTATCTTATCATCTGCTTATCAACCGTAGTCAAAATTAAAAGAAAGTTGATTTTAGAGTGATTTAATTATAGTCTATCTTTCAGCATTGATGTTTAAGATACTAATAATATAAAAGTTTTATGTATTGGTTGTTTCATTCATTTTTCTAATGCATATCAGCCATAACTCCAAAATATGTGCATGATATCGGTGGTAACTTTATTTTTTCGTCAATAGTCACAGAAAAAGGAAATTTGTGCTTCAACTTCTCTCCTCGGATAAATTATCTGGTGGATACATTTGATTTTGTGTCGTTTGTGTGATACTAATCAGGCCAAATTCTGGCCTCAACTAGTTCAACATGTACAATCGATGATTTACCTGTTCAGTTTAAATCTGCAGCTGACAAAAGTGTTATATATAATTCCTGTGCTAGAATGAACATACACTAGCAGAAAACCGAGATTTCGTCGAAAAATCACGAGGACTTTCCAGGAGGTCATCCATCCTACTACTACTCTCGTCCAAGCACACTTAACTTCAGAGTTCTGATGGGATCCGGTGCTTTAGTGCTAGTATGATCACATCCAATATGCTTGCACCGCTTGTGGGTCTGATTTTTTCTGGTCTAAGTAAAGGCGCAATGGTACTCTACATTATTTCGTGAAGGGGACAATCATTTTCGTGACAGTCTAAAAAATACCTTCACGAAAATAACTATTTTTTATGGCGGTGTGTCAAGTACCATAATGAAAATATGTTTTCGTGGCGGGTTTTGCTGTACCTTCACCACAAGTGTGATTTTTATGAGAGTGTATCTAATTCTCTCATGAAAATTCAACATCGTCACAAAATCTCGGTTTTCTGGTAGTGGTATACTCAAGAAGTCGAGTGGCACATACACAAATGTAATTATTTGAATCAAGGGTATATTAACTTATCAGTGTTGCTGTTCAATTAGTTAGCTGATATTTCCCTAACCATCAGTCAACTAATGATGATCATTGGATCAAAGTCCAACATTCTGTGGTCTTCTTCTTCTTGCTCTCGGCACCTCTCTCTCCCAGCGACGATGACAACAATGAAAATGGAAAGAACGTTTTCTCGGGCAATAGACCATGGAGGCCACGACGGTACCAATAGGTTAGGTTTTAGGGTGGGTTAGGTTAGGGATGGAGGAAAAGAGGGGAGCTCTCCGGTAGAGAGGGAAGTTGGCTACGAGGCAACGGAATGGCAGTGGGACTTGGAGGTGGTAGGGTGGTGCTGCGAGGTGGCGATGGTGCTGTTGAAGTAGTCACTTAGGCTGACTGTGGGCGAGGTTGGCTATAGGGTGGAGTTTTGGCTCGGGCTCGTGAGCTAGCTCAGGCTTGATTTGGGGTCAGTTTGGCTCAGCTCAGCTCCGAGCCATGCTCAAGCCTGCTCTTTAGCTCGGTTTTCGAAACAAGTCGAGCCCGAGTTGGCACACGAGCAGCTTGTTAGGCTTGATGGATCAAGTATTCATAGGCTCGTATGCAGGCCCATTAGCATCAACTAGCCCTGTAAAAACTAATGACTTTAGATCCAACGCCCTTGTGGGGTTGGGGTGATAAGAATTGAGGACTGTTGCTCTATGGTTGAACTGTTGAAGACTTGAAGTGCTTTTGTTCTAAGACTCGCGAGCTGACTCGAGACCGTAAACGAGCCAAGCTATACGGACGTTTCAGCTCGGTTCACCAATTGAGCTGAGCTAAGCCAAATCGGCTCATTTCCATCCCTAGTTTGCTGCGGGGGCAAGACAAACCGAGTGGTTAAGAGGTGGCGGTGTACGACAGTGTATCTGGTGGCAAGAGCCACAGGAGACAAGGTACGCATGGTGGCATGAGGGAAACACGGCTGCACGACGAAACAAAAAAAAAGAGCCGAACCAAGGAAGAAGATAATTAATTGTGCTAAGATGTTCGTGGACCAGATGGCCATCCAATGGCTACGACAGTCGACTAAGATTTTGTGATCTTTCGGTCACCTGACGTGTAGTCAAGACCTTAACTTATGAGTACAACCCTGCATGATGGAAATCAAGTGCTTCTAACAATCACCCAGATCTATACTGATGGCTTTGTACATCTTAGATGCAATGGTCAGTTTATCTATTATTAAAAAAACTCACACCTATACAGAGCTACAAACTACAGGAGCCCTGCTTAAGCAAGCATGAATGTAAACTTGCCATTATTTTGAGAAAAAAAATAACGACACGCAAATAACCACAAACAAGTTGCATCACCTAGGCTTGCAAATTTAATAAATTATATCAAAACCACAAGGTATTAGTGTGCAGTGCCTTAGGGCTCCTCTTGAGCCACCCGCAGCGGGCTTCGCAAGTCTTGGACCACCTTCCCCATCCGTACAACGGGCTTTGCTGCCTTCAGTGAGCTTCGCCACCTTTGGCGGGCTTGGCCAGCCGTTGGAGGTTCTCGGTGTTGTTGAAGGCCTTCGCCACTCCCGAAGGCCTTCGTCGGTCTTCGCCACCGGCGATGACCTTCACCGATTCCAGGTGCCTTTTGCTAGACTTCATCTTGGGGGCTTCGCATGTGGCTTCGGCCAAAGGGGTTGTGACCTGCCTCAAATACAAATTAACTAAAGCAAAATAGAAAAGAAAAAACAACCCTGATACTCCAACCGTTTATCAGAGTAAGATCAGTAGGCATGTCGTTGCATCCATGGCCATTGCACCCACTGCAACAAAATGCATAGAAAAAGTTATTTATTACTAGTGTTCATCATATAATTAGGCAAAAAAGGGTAATGATTAGAGAGCAAAAGATGTGCCAACCAGGCTTGAATCTGGCTATAACAATAGTATATGTAAGATTTCCTAGGTACTGACAAGCTGGAACAAAAACGAGTAGTTGATGTTGATGTTTTTAGAACGGGGCTGAGCCAATAGAGAGGATATTTGGTACTTATAAGGAGTGCACTTTAGTTGTCTTTGGATGATAATGCCGAATAATTGGAACACCGATACTTTTCGGCCTGTTTCATTAGTCCGAGCAGTGAGCACCGCATGCACCCGTGGCTTGTACTCTGCTGATTTATCTAGTGATTATAGTGTAATATGTGATAGCTTAGCTACGTTAAGATATAGTAACAGTGTTGATCTGGATTCGAATTCAGAAAGCATTACTAGGATGGGTTTTAGTTCATTAGCAATTCTAATCATTTGATGTTTCTAAGATGTAATAATTAGCACTTATATCCATACAGGATTCATAAAGGCACAAGCATGTCTTCAGATCATCAATGCATATTTCTGACTGATATTTTAGTTAGGGCTCATGCACAATAAATGGCAATTCTAAAAAGCATAAAAAGCCTCATAATTAAAACATGTTACTATTTCTGTGAGTTGCCAGCAGACAGTCAATATCAACATGCTAGGGCTTTGTGATGCCTTCTCTACCCAAAAAAGGCCCCTTTTAAACAATGAAACTTGTGGCATGTCTATCATCCATGTAAATGGAAGATTCAAAGTTCATACAACACCAACTTTTCAAAACAGACTCAAATGAATAAAAGGAGGATTGTATTGGACCCGCTTAACCTGACCACCAAACATAATTCGAGCATCTGCTGACTCCTAATAAACTTGACCATGAAATACTATTTCACATCGAACTGATTGAAACAACTATACATTTGTTTGCCATTTTTGAAGTTTGGGAAGCTTCAGATTAATACTATGTTTTCAACCAAAAAGAATTCTTGCCATACAATGGTATCAATTCAATCTAATGCCAGGGCAAGGCATAACAAGAGAAATAGGCAGCAAGAAGCAATAATCCATACAGTTCATGTATGCATGTAAGCAATCAGTGATCATAACAGGGTAAGGGGCATAATTTCTGTCACTGTGAGCATAATTATCAATGTCTACACAGAAAATTTGTACACATGCCCAGTGTCCTGTAATTTAAAGTTGGGAAAGTACGTTTCTTTTGTTTTTTCTGTATAGTACACACGTGTTCATATTTTGCACCGTGTTTTTACAGAACACACACATATTCCAACTTTGACATTATGATTTTCAATAGTTTTTGAACTGCAAAGGTGTCCAACCCAAAACAGATGCATAAAAATACACAGGTCTACATCATTGGGATTCAGCACATATCTGTTGAAAAGAGTAAAACAAAGGGAAATAATCTACTTGCTTATATGAGTGAACTGCCAATTGCAGAGCAAAGGGACAAACAGAAGTACAACATAATGCACTCAAGCGAGACAAGAAAAAACAAAATGTTGTGATATTTGATCCCCCAGAGTAGTCAGTACCTTCCCTTCCATACTCACTTTACACACAACACAAATGGATACAGAAAGAACTCACCATGTACCATAGCACCACAAAATAAACAAAAATGATGTGAGTGATGGAAATACTTACAAGGGCATAGCTCTCTGGCACATTTTGTATCCTAAAGTTCCAAATATACTCTATACCAACTAAAAAAGAACTCAATGAATGAGTTGTAGACAAAACAACATAATAAAAACTTGATATGAACGAGAAACAAACCTTTTGATGGAAAAATTTCCATTATGGTTCCAACAAAACATTTACATATGCTTTAATAGCAATGAGTAAATAAAACTCGCAAGAAGATCAGCTTATCATAAGTTGTAATCAAACGTAAAGCCATGCACCCAGTTATCAAGTTCATCCAAAAAAATAAGTCGTATTCCCACTATAGTAGTAAATCTAGCAATAATCATTGTGATCCAATCCGTACAATATACTAATAGACTGTAGACACAGAGTTAGGAAAAGGGAGAAAGTTGGAATAGAAAGTTGAAAACAACAGAAAACGATAGCCAATTATACAGCATGTAGTGTACCCTCTTGGTTACAGAGTTAATACCCAATTTTATTGACAGAAAACCACAATCCATGTCTTCAAAACTATCAGTGGATACCAATACAGCAGTGGCATTATGCACACATGATATGCCTTCATCAATTCTTCTTGTTGACCAGCCTACAGCTTTTCCTGTTTCGACAACAGAAATGACATGCGGTACCAATACCTCTCTGAAGATCTTTACATACCCAAACTGCGGGAGCCCACTGTTCTTTTATTCCAGTTAACTCTTGGGGTAATTGAAGACATGGTGCTCTCTAGTACTGAAATTAATGCTCAAAACATGTGATTCCCGATTCTCATTATGCACACATGATATGCCTTCATCAATTCTTCTTGTTGATCACCCTACAGCTTTCCTGTTCCGACAGCAGAAATGACATGCGGTACTGATACCTCTCTGAAGATCTTTACATACCCAAACTGCGGGAGCCCATTGTCCTTTTATTCCAGTTAACTCCTGGGGTAATTGAAGACATGGTGCTATTTAGTACTGAAATTAATGCTCAAAACATGTGATTCCCGATTCTCGTCCCAGTCCTCAAAATAAGCAGTGTTCCTCCTCCTCCCTATAAAAGCATCACTGGAGGGGCATACCACAGGTTGATTCGCACCGAGGTAAACCAAGTAAGGGCCAATATCATTTGCAAGAACAAAACTAACAGGCTTGTGGCTCGATTGCTCTAAATAGCTTAACCGTTATATCATCCTTGTCCACTCCACGACGGATGATGCACAAGTACATCCGATCATTACACATAAAGAGATGATGTTCTTTTGGTGTTGAAGAGTATTTTCCTTGGCCAGGTTCTGCCACCTGTGGCTGCTGGATAACAATGTCATCAACATTTGTCTGCACAGCAGAATCCGGACCAACGTATAGTTCCTCGGAATCTCAATTTACAATGACTCCACCTGGCGTTCTAGACCCTCATTCACTGGCACGAACCTCCTCAAATGTAAATGATAAAGCAATGACGATGCCAGAACATGAAGAGCTCTCATCAAGAGGTTATGGATCTGGAATACAAACAGTCTGTCGGGTGCATTTGGCAGTGCTGGTAACCTTTCCTCTCCCTCATAGATGAGGCAAAAAATCCGGCAATCATGCCCATCCTAATCGATTATCCCAACTACATCAAGAGATCCACCCCAACAGATTGAATTTGGGGGAAAAATTTTTGCAACTTGCACAGGAGCAAATGAGTCAAAGCTTGTGATTCCCCAACCAATGGTTCTTCCAGTAAGGGTGGAGCATACCAGAAATGGTGGGCCTGGGAATGCATCCCGCCATGGCTTGCACACCAACCTGAGTACGGTGAAATCCTTGAGATAAGCAGCAATAGTGAACAGCAAGTCGTATGGGATTGTGCTTCATCCTATGGATGACGTAGTGGCTGAATCCATCACCACTCCCCCTCTCCATCCCGTGGCCGCTGCAGAGCTCTCCGAGGAAAGGGGAGCGGTGTACTCACCAGATGATGCCGCCGCGACCACCCCGAGGAGAATACCCGCCTATTGCTTGGATAGAAACACCATTTGGCCGATGTTGATGTCGAGTCCATTCGCTGCCATCGCTGCAATCCTCAGGACCACACAAGGAGGGAGTTCATTCCAGTCTGAGACCCTAGGGCACTTGGAGGAGGGCTCCATCGGTGGAGGCGGAAGCGACGGAGCGGGGGTAGGGGAGCTCTCCGACGACGGTTGAGCGGCGTACTCACTCGATGTCCGCGTGCCCTCCGTGAGGAGAGCGCTCGCCCACCGCTTGCACACGATCGCCATGTGGGCGATATCCTGGGCGGCGAGTCCACGCGCTGCTGCTATCGTCGCGATCACCCAATCTTGGAGCTGACTCCAGCCTGAGACCCTAGGTTGCTTGGATTAGGGTTCCATTGGTGCTGATGGAGGCGACGAAGCTGAGGGGGAGGATGAGAGGCGGTGGAATTGGGAGGACGCAGCGATTTTGGTTCTCCTCCCGAGTTGACGATCCAAGGAAGAGGGGGAGAAGGGAGAAGAGAATTTTGAAATCTCGGAAGAGAGGCGGGGATATATTGCTTTTTTTTTTCCGTTTTCTCTCTTTTCAACGCAATCTCTTTGGTGTTCACTTGTCCTGAATTCTTCTAAGCTCTAAGATCTCCAGCCGTAGTTCAGTTTGATGATGTTTTCAACCTTGCCAAATTTTAGGAGAGCAACAAACTAAATACATCTCAACTATTGATATCCTACCAAATTTTGGTAGTTCAATAAGTTTTCTTCTCTTAGAATTCTACCAAAATTTAGCAAAGACATCAAACTAAACATACTCAACACTATTAAAAATTAGAAATACCAACATAAGCCAAAATTTGGTATTTTGGTAAGATTAATTTAGAGCCAGCTCATGCTCAAATTGTGGGATACATGGGATTGGGATTGGGAACACAGGCTACTGTATCTTGCTGCTCGAATACAGTTTCCATCTCCCGTAGAGTCTGAAGTTTCAAGGAGCAAATTGTATACACACTTTGATCTCAAGTTCTAGCTAACATGCATGCCCAAAGTTAGAATAACGCAGTAGCTACATATAACTCCTCTAAAAACATGTTTTCACTAATTCGAACTACTACATCTGTCCATAAATATAAATATTTTTAAAACAATACAAGTCAACCCTTCTTTTTAACATTGACCATTAATAGCAAAATAATATTATAAAAATTAATAACATAAAAATAAAAATAATGTTATTAGATTTATTATTAAACAAATTATCATAATATGTAACTATTGTCTTTGAAATAATTTATTTTTATAGTATTGATCAAAGTAGCATGTTGAAGACTATATCAAAGTCCAAAAGTTGGAGTATATATTTGTAAATAACGTGTGGTTTCCTTTTCGAAAAACAGAGATCCGAAGACTTAAAGCAGAGGGGAAACATTTTTGTTACTACTTCGATAGAGATGGTACATGAAGCAGTTGACACCACCTAGGCCTGCCATAAAGCCATTGCATCTTATTCACAAACTAGAGGATATTACGGGTTTATTTCCCTTATAGCACATTGTATGTACCATGACAGAACAATGCCACAGTTTAATTAGCTATGCCACTGAGTTTACAAACGAAAATTGGCCTATCACCTACGAGTCAAGAAATGTTACTGAGATATATCTGATTCCGGGATATACTCCTATACGAAAAATCTAAGTGTCACTGAATAGATAAGGATGCTACATTCTCTTGGCCTACATTCCTTGGCAGTCTCACCAACAATAAGCCATCAACCGGTAATGATGCCAGCAAGAACATCACTTCTTCCTCTTGCAAATATAGTGTAGACTAGGCGTATAGCATCTAGCCAACCATCAAGAGCCTCCCAGTTATCAGCAACCTGCCACAAGCACGGCAAAACATTAGTTATGCACTCGAAACTATATACTCAGTTGTTTGTCATTAACTTGATAATGATAGCTGATGAGATTATAGGCATAGAGTTGTATCAGTAATCCATTTTACAAGGAAACAAAAGGAAAAAAAACTCAGTCCATTTGTATATAAAGGAAAACATCTGCAATCCATTTGAATAGAACAAATGAACAATAGCAAATTGAAATGCATACCAAGAATCTAGGGCCATGAATAGTATCGATGCATAGGCCAGCACCAGGCGGCAGTGTTAGATCAGCGCATGCTGACACAGAAACAATGTCTGCAACAGCTATCCTAAAAGGCTTTCTGCTGCTGTCCACATGCCCAGGTGACTGTGACGGAGGCTGGTCAGAGGCATCGGCCTACAATTTACAACACATAGTAGTTTCAGCAAGCATGATAAAGAAAGAACAAGAATAGACAGCAGTAACTGCAAAGTGGACAATATTATCATCTA
This sequence comes from Oryza meyeriana var. granulata, assembly GCA_003991445.1. NCBI lineage: Eukaryota > Viridiplantae > Streptophyta > Magnoliopsida > Poales > Poaceae > Oryza > Oryza meyeriana. The sequence goes on from RYFJ01000251.1 coordinate 90,059, forward strand.
AAGCAAGTGCGCAAAGAACAGTAGCAGAACTACCTCCTGGAGTCCTTCATGGTTCAAAACAAACTGTGACCTCTCCCAATCTTTGTGTGGTGCAATGGCATTATTTTCTGGAGGAGCAGTCAAATATCCCACTTTGAGATATGGCAAAGGCAGCTGCATGATGTAGAATGATAGAAAGAACAAAGTTACTTCTGTCATATTAGAAAAAAAAGGGGTCATGTACTAAATAAAGATGTCAGATGTGTAAAAACTAAAGACCATCAGAGTATTATCCAAATGAGACAAATTTGACCACGTTCAAAGCCCTAGGTATTTTGGCCTTTTTTCTTCCACATGAAAATGACTTCCATCATATTAGAACAAATCTGTTAAGTAAATTCCAATTCCAAGACAACAAATTAAGAAATAAGTATATTCCAGCCACATCTTAACTACTGCTGGCTAATAACAGACAGAAAACAAACAATGAACTTAAGAGTTTGTCAAGAAATAAAATTAGGGTCCTACCATTGAACGGACTAATCGCAAAGCACTGCGATAGACCTGCATTATACAAAAAAAAGACATTGTCAGATATGAAATTTTATGAAAAAGCCCCATATGTATATTAGAGAAAATAGGCAAAAACGGGTACTGAGTAATTTGGCTTCAGTGCATGGGCAGCTGCAACATAGATAGCAGACTGACTGTAAAGCTCGTTAGGGGAGACACCTGGCCTCCCAGATCTCATTGTATCCTCAGCTAAACCATACTGTGACATAAAAAAAATACAGTTTCATGTTATTATCATAAAACTTAATCAGCTAAGGTTTTCAAGCTGGGCCAGTCATTGCAGCCACGTTAAAACAGCATATGCACAGACGGAACAATAGATTATTGTTAGGTGAGTTATGAATGTCAAGAAACACACCAAGACCGTCCCAAGATTGTATATCGCCCGATGGAAATCAAACTGCAGTTGAATTGCAGCACGAAACTGCCAAGAAATCAGAAGGGGGTATCAATGACCCAATAGTTTAGAGAAGATGTGATCATCAAAAATGATTCCCACACAATAATAGAAATGTCATCTACCTTACTTATGGCTGTTTTTATGATGGTTTGCTTCTCACGAGCTGGAACGATTGCACTCAGTTCCTGCATTACAAATTCATACTCCTAATAAAGAAACAGCATAGCAAGTATAGCTCAAGAGCAAAGAGGTAAGGAATATTCCAGATTCAGAAGGCTACAAGAAGTCACATGTGGGAGTACCTGTAGTCCAAGACCCCAATTATTAAGAGCCTGCAATCAAAGAAGTAACTAATCTAAGGAACAATAACATGGGTTCTCAAGAGAACTGAAAAACAGGGGGAGTGGGTGGAAAAATCCAAATTGAGATGATCTGTCAACATTTCAATTCATAGCTTTGTCCAAAATAAAGAATGAAGAGAATAATAAAAAGAAGTGACAGGAAGGAATTATACAGTATTAACGATGAGATATAGCAAGTTTTGGTTTCCTCAGTGGAGCTAATTTTGGAATTTCTTCAGATATCTTGGACCACTTGATGGAAGAACGAACATTTGGTGAGGCCTTTTTTTTTCTTAAAAGGGCAAATTAGGATTTAGACTAAAAAAATCAATTATTATAAAAATGTGAAAAGTGTACAGCCTCTACAAATGGTCGTGTGCAACATATGATGGCATTTTTATGGTACAGCACAACTCCATATATATTCCTTTTGAACCTTTCCATTTCATTAATCCCATTAAAGTGTGGGTTTCTTCCACTTAAATCAAATAAGAGCATTTCTTCGTCACAAAAGGGGGAACATTTTTCATATATTCTCATTTCTTCTTATGTTGTGTAGTTCAGAAGATAAGGAAAAAGGATCTAATTCTGACCTGTGGACTATTCCAATTTAGCTGGACAGCCTTCTCGTAATTCAGTATTGCCTGCAATGGAGCAGAACCATACATTACGCGTCACATCAAACTTCATTATATAACTTTAAACAGCATGACAGTGTATTCCTTTAAAAGAAAAAATATCACCTTATGACTTAGTAAAACCTATTATAAAGAATTAGGAATATTATTTATTACAGATGAGTGATGACAAAAGTTAGTCTAGTTCAAAACTAGAAGAGTATAACTCTGGTCTACATTTACAAGCACATAAAAAAAAACCTAAGATATGTACTTCAACAAAGTGAGGAATCGTTAGAACAATCTATTCCAAGATTATATGGACAAGGTAGATTTGGAAAATCAATGTCAAAATTTACAATGGGCATCAATACCTATTTCCACTAATACAGTTTGTTTAGTTAGAATCTGTTTGAAACCAAACAAGGACATTACAATGAGGGCACGTGGAGAATTTTCTTCATAACATGCTGGGTTGATTATGTCCCAAATATCAAAGGCAAAGGTAAGTCTGGAAAAAGATAGAGATAAAAATAAGCCTCAAACATCATCATCACACTATGTCGGCATAGATATTAGTAAAACACAATAATTAATGCCATCACAAGGTGGCATTATGGGTTTTATGCCGCTTACTATTGAATTGGCCATAGAGCAAGTTGTGACTTCTTAAACTCCCATCGAAATATATGAAGGAAGCAACCAAATTAATATATAAGTAATAGATATTATCATATCAAATTTTGACCTGATAACTGAAAGGAAAATTGCACAATATTCATCATTTAAATGATGCAAGCAATGGAATTCCACTAAGTGGATAAGCATCATACTGATAACAGGGAACGGCAAGATATACTAGCATAATAAATTTGGTGGTTAACATTTTAGGAAAGCCTGTAGGTATTTGAGACTTGTGAGTAAACCTGCTTCCAGAGTTCTTCAGCTTCTTTAGTACGACCTCTCATTTTAGCCCGATCAGCAATAGCAATAGCCCAGTTATAATATGCCTATAAGGAAAAAAGAATGCATGAGATAATCACTAATAGTCAAATATGGATATCTAAATATATAGCAAGTGATCGATAGTGAGCGCTTTTATCCATCAGAATCATAGATTACATTCAGCAGACTGATCTAAATGCTTTTGATAGATTATTGTGGTAATAATGGACACATCTCTTCTCCCCTTTTCTTGGACAAGGCCAACTCAGAAAAATTCTCTACAATTAAAATTCCTCAAATCAAACCAATGTAAGGAATGAAAAACTTACATCGTAAAGAGTAGGGCAAAGACGGGTAGCTTCAGCATACTTTTTGCAAGCCTCCTCAAGCAATGCATCTTTGGAGGAACTGGAATTTTGATCCACATTGTCTGCACTCTCCTGATTAATATATTGAAAGAATATTATCAACTATCCATTGGTCACAGTTAAGTTTAACAACAGTACAATGCAACAACTGGCACATCACATAACGTAAGAGGAATGTATATATACCTGGAGGACTAGGGCCCAATTATAATATGCATCAGGGTCATCATGATTTCTTTCTATTGCACTTATGTATCTGCATGAAAGATACTATAAGACTTGACAGTCATAAGTAATTACAGATGAAGCACATTTAAAGTATAAGATAATACGAAGAAAAAGGGTGTTAAGGAAATAACACAACCTTTTGGCAGCAAAAGAAAGAATCCTCTGGCGAGAACGGCCTTCGTCATCAACTCCAGTGACACTATTTATTAAGTCCATTGCTATATCATGATGGGATGAAAACTGCTGCATACTCTCTTGGCTGAAATGAATTTGAGACACTTGGCATCATTGTTTACAGAGAATGGGATAGGCCTGCACTATGCATTGTAGATAACACAATATTTACCCATGATGTTTAAGAATTACAAGTGAAAAGCTCCACATTTTTTGACTTTAAAAAGCAATGCACTGACATGAAAAGTGGCTTTCATATCCATACCTAGCAGTAGACCCATCCTAAATTAAGGTTGACTAGGTGGGACGTCTGCTAGATTTGCTACGGCACTACTTTTGCTTAGCTCAAGTACGAGGACTGATACTTGGCAAACAATTGTCATCGAAACGAAGAATTATGGTTGCAGGCTTGCAGCTAACCATTCTAATGCAGCAATTATTATAAGTATCAGCGGCACAATCAACGTTGACGAGATAAACTCGATGGTGGAATTCTACGTTCTAATAAGGCACGACTAAATCGAACTGATACCGGTACATGGAGTGAGATCTGAATGGCCTTGCTCAGTTACGTGCATGAGTGCATCTCCACGAACCTGTAGGACGAACCGTCGGCATCCGCGGGTCCGATCTCGTTCCTCTCCCCAAACGCCGATTTCACGCCGCCGCCACCGCCGCCGCTCCCGGCCGCGACCTCGCCGTCCTCCTTCATCTCGACGAGGAGCTCCCGCATGGTGAACGGGCGGGACCCCTCGGCCCCGAGAGCCGCCTTCGCCTCCTCCTGCTTCGCCGTCGCCGATCGCGGCGGCTCCTCATCCACCTCCGGCGCCACCTCCTCCACCACCTCCGCCGCGCCGTTCGCGCCGCCCGCGGGCTCCTCCATGGTACGGGCGGATCGGGCCCGCGTAACCGCGGCGGGATCTGCGAGCGCGCGCGTGGTGTGGTCTCACCCCTCCTCTCGCGCGTTGGACTTGGCAAAATCAAATCAAATCAAATGGCGAATCAAACGGAGAAGCCGAGGCCGAGGAGGCGGGCGTGGCTGACTCCGAGGTAGGGGAAGCCGCCTACGTGTCAACGGGTGACATCACCACTCGCCCCAACCACGAATTTTTTTTATTTTTATATTTATTTAATAAAATATTTACAAAACTACATTTTCATTTTAAAAATTTACAAAAATATAATCCCACCGCCCTTGGAAGGGCGTTTTTATAAATCGTCCTTCTAGAGGGTGATTTGATGACGTGGCTGACGGCCGTTGGCCGGACGGCCCACGGCCGTTAGCCATTTTGCAGGCGGCCCCCGACCTCCCAAAAACCACTCTCTCAAAGGGCGGTTTTTAGCTCCTCCAGTATAAAACCTCCTCCTAGACTTCAAAAATGTCATAAAATTCACACACAAATCACAGAAAAAAAAAGAGAGAACTGAGAGTGAAGGACAACGGAAGCGCCGAAGCCCTGCCGGTTTACGGATTCGTCTGCAGGTAATATTTGATGTCTCTTTGCAATTTCTATTTATATTAATCAAATAATGTAGTATGTGTAGTATTAGACCAATTTTATTACAGATAAATAAATGTTAGGTTTGTTTCACAGAGTGTAAATCTATTGTAGTTGAGCATAACGGTGATAGAGCGCATGAGAGAAGTTAGCTTTTTTTACTAGATGAGTAGCACTAGTTTGAGAAACGCTCGGGAGATGGAAATGTGGACGATGATATTTTATTTTTTGTAGTCATGTGTAGTATACCCTAGGTAAGTAGTTGTATAAGATATTTTTGGCCTAGTGAGTTATAACTTGCGTTTATTTGGTTATAATGTAGGTTGCTATGGATGTATCCGACAAGCCTCCGCCGATGTGTTGGTGTGGAGATAATTGTAAAGTTGCAATAAGTGAGAAGGATTACACATACCGGCAAAGGTATTGGATGTATGCAAATTACGCCTACTCCCTGGAGAAGCTGAAACCACAAGGAAAGAAGGGGAAGGCGAAGAAACCAGTGGAGGTAATACGAATTATTTTATACTACGAAATATTTGAATCTTTGAGCTAGCAAATTTGTATATGTCAAGGCACCGAAGCCTCCTCCGCCTCTGTGCGACTTTGTACAGTGGATAAATACGGAGATCCGTCCACAGGACGTACGGTATCTTCGCATGTCACAGGAATGGCACAGGGACCACCTCGAACGTCTTTGGGTGGCAGAAGAAAAGTGGGAGGCTGAGCAGAAGAGGAAGGAGGAGAAGGAGCGGCAGGAGAAGGAAGCCCGTGAGGCAGATAGGGAGAGGAAGCGGGAGAGGGCACGGCGTGCAAAGGAAGCTGGGCCGGAGGCGGCGAGGAAGGGAAAGTACCCACACTGTACATAGTAGTTGCATCTCTAGTTAGATATATGTTTAAAATTCCCTAAGGCATGTAATAACGATAACTAGAAACGTTTGATGTGCCGTTTGTACTCTTTGGATAGATAATTTCATTATGTTCGTAAGCAATTAACGTGTGTTCAGTTGTCACTGCTCGGAATGTACTTTCGCCGTGAAATTGAAACTCGAAAATTCATGTTTTTGATCAGTTTCGTCACAAAACATAGATCATGAGGAGCACATCGTTTGATTGACGAGCGTAAATGAAGTAAAGGGGTTTCTTCAGTATACGTAGAATTAATAAAACATGATATACAACAGACAAACTATCACTGATACAACGTACTACGGGCCCTGACTGTAACCTCTAGCTCTCTTTGTCTTCCTACCCTGCACTCGCACCTGGCTCTGGGAGTACGTTAGTCGGTCTGGTGGTACGGCATAGCCAGTGCGGGTCGTTTGCACGGATGTGGCAGCTGGTGGGTCTTGTGTCTATGGTGGCGGAGCTCCTTTGAGTTGCGAGGCTGCTAGTATCTCCTGGATCTCCTCGCCCGAGTCCTCCAAGTCGTCCCCTTCGAAAGGATCCGGTGCCCAACCGCTGCCGCGTGCGCCCTGCGTGGAGGAGCCAGCGCCAGCAAACATCCTCAGCGCTGTAGAGTGGAACCCTGTACACCAAAATATTGATAATTGCAAACCAACATTTTGCAAGGCAAAAATAAACTTTGATAGAACCTGAAGGACCTCCTGTGGTGGCCCGGGGGACACTTGTCATGCCCAGCTGCGTGTGTGGTCGTGTGTGGTACACTCCATGCATCGACGAGCTAGATCCAAAGGGATGCAGGTACGGTGTAGCGAAAGCTGCAGGGAAGCATATTGATGTACAACGGTACATGTCGTAGAAGAAAACATGTTATGAACCGATAGTTAGTCGAATTTATCTCTAGAGGGGCCAGATGGTTGACTGGAACCCTGTGGTCGCACTTCTGCTCCTGCTCCTGTTCCTGCTGGCCGTGGCTGTTGCTGCTGTACAACTGCGGGAGGTACCGCATCGACCGCATGACAACTGAGCGCACGAATCACTGTGAGCATCACCTGACGAATCCTCCCGAAGGTCGTCCTCTGCTTATCGGTATTCAGCACGATCCCACTGTCCAACCGTCCGAACGCCGCGTTTATATCAGCCTGAACCTGTCGCGCTGCGTCGGCCTATTTCAAATGTGACATAAACATGTGTTAGAACCGTGGACACGTACAAAGGGAATAGCAAAGTGCAAAGATAATGTGACGTACTGCGCGGAAGTAGTCCTGGTCATGGTGTCTAGGATACGTGTCCATCGTAGCGGCGACGTGTGGCTGTGGATCATCTGGGGTGAACGTTACGCGTGTGCGGGTACGGGCCTAGTACCACGTGAGGTATGCTAGGTAGGTCTCCTCAGTGTGTGGATGTATCTCGTCGATCACCTCCTCCGTCGCCAACAACCAGTCCTCCACGTACTTCTGCAGTCGAGGATACCACTGAATGTCGGTTGCATGTCCCCTACGATTATATCTATTTACAGAAAGTGCATTAGACTACATTAAATAGTTATAGTACTAAACAAAGATCGCAGTTGTACTAACCGGTGCACATCGCGCGGCACAACGATCTCTACGAGCACAGGGGAGTGCTGACGTAGTCCGAACTGTCGCATCATGCGCTGCGGAGAGTGGGGCTCGACGAAGATGTCGAATATTAACGATACTGTCGTCATCCAGTACGCCTGGTCGCGCGTGCAAAGAGTAGAGAGTCCGAGCGGTGCACGGGCCGCGATGGCCTGCGGACTATACGGCTCCCAGACGACGTCGCTGGGCAGCAGGTGGTCGAACTCCATAACGAATTTAAAGTAGGCCCTCCTAACCTGCCTGTGGGCGTAACGACGCTGCAAAATAGGAAAAGCTTACACGTCAGTGTTTGCGCATAAGTGGTAAACATAGAATTTCACATTTTGTACCTCACGGCGACACCATACGGTCCCCATAGTCGGACGGTCCTTGGGCCACTGCCCGTACAAGCCTCCAGGGCCGCCCTCGTAGGAAGAGTACTGAATTAGAGGACGGCCTATCGCGAACCGCTCAGCCGCCCATAGCTGCAGAAGGAGAGGGCAACCGACGATAATCGCACCTGGATCGGTCTTTGTGCATGCGTCACAAAGAGCACGGTATGTCGCCGCTAGCACAGCAGATCCCTAACTCCACTGCGGTACACGGCCATCCTCGCTGTCGGCTATCGCACGAGCGTAGTGGATCAGTCCCTTGTCCACCGCGTGCCCGTGAGTGCTGGTGAACATCACCCACCCGAACAGCCACAACAGGTACGCCTCCATGCTTCGCCGCACCGAGTATTCGTCGGCGGCATCGTCTAGCTTATCAGGCTGTAAAGGAAGATTATAGTTAGCAGCTCTGTTGCTTTGTAGATCGGATGATTGTGAATGAAAGTAATCTGCGACTTACAGTGAACTGTAGCAGCCAAGCCTGCGAGGGGCCGTTCGTGGTGTAAGGCAGTAGCGAACCCGGGGGTCCAAGTTCAGGTCGATGATGCACGGGCTTGAACCGAGCAGTGATGTCCTGCGACCAACCGTGCACCCCGTCGATCGGGCCGACTGCGTCTCCTGCGAGGGGAAGTCCTAGCAGGTACGACACGTCCTGGAGTGTGGGAGTCATCTCGCCGCACGGTAGGTGGAACGTGTGGGTTTCCGATCTCCAGCGATCCACCAGTGCTGCTAGAAGTAACCGGTCAGCGTCCCATCGCTTGGCGGGGTCTCTCTCGTCCGGTGCGGGCTCAACTAACATACACAGCGGAAGAAGTCCAGCATCACACAACCTGCAGAATATAGCACTGTATTCAATATTGGGGAACATAGATATGCACAAACAATGTGAATGAATATTCGTACAGCTCTTACCTCTCGCGAAACCGAGGGTCTATCCATAGGAGGTGACGTGAAGGCCGTGGACGGAAGGTGGCTAGGTGGGCACCCTCCATGGCTGACAGGTAAGACTGGTGGGACTGGTTGAGACCTCGATCCAACAGCTTCGATGTATGGTACGTCATACCTGCATGCAAATAGAGAGTTAGCGTTAATTATTGTTAAAGTTTATAGCATTGTTACATGATAATAAAAAACAACAGTACGGTACATATTCTTCTATAAAAAAGAACTAGTATAGACTTACACTACACCGTAGCACCACCAATTGTTCAAGAACGTCTAAGACGGGGTCGTCTTGAAGTTCTGCCTTCACCCGTAGGACGACTGTCATCAGCGGCTGAACCCGACGGTCCAGCTTCCGCCGCACTTGGACCGGTTGCATTATTTGGATATTTCTTATATGTATAATCTGTTTAGTCACATTTTGAATAACGTTTATGCCTTTGATCGACTTCTGACTCATCCATGTCATTACGGATGCGTCTTGTCTTACGGCGACCTGCTTTATCCTTCAATTTTGTTGGGTCAGGAATGTACATAGCTTGAGAATGCTCCATAGTAAATGTACCTGCAATACTGAAACCGTATATCTCTCCGCTCCAGGTATTATAGATTGCTTCTTTCCTGAAATAAGGTGAGACAAAATAGCGTGCTTCTATCCCGCACTCACCGCTCGCGGCAATAACGTAAGAGCATGGCTTGTGGAGCAGAGTAGGTTTTCGGCACGAGCACTTGCAGGTCCCGTCTTCCTTCAGCACACACTCCTGCATAACTCTTTTGCGGTAGATTTCGCGCATGCCCTTGTCAACACACAATATTTCAAATATGTGTTCTTGTGTGCCTTGAGGTAGAGCATGATGTCTTCGGGCCTTTTTACTTTTATCTTGCAGATAATTCGTCAGTAGTGTGCCAAAGAAAAAATTATTGTCCATCATTGAGGGCCCAGCTGCTCTAAACCGATCTCTGAAGTACTTGCATGTGTCACACAAGATAAATTCAACTATGCCAACAAGTGGGAGCCTTCGAACACCACGCATCACCCAGTTATAAACCTCTGCCAAATTTGTGGTCATTATGCCAAACCGAGAACCATCCTTGTCATACAACAATGCCTATTTCTCCTTTGGCTCATTCTCAATCCAATCTGAAAATTTTCTAATTGAGTATGTAGACCTTCTTCTCATATGTGGTCCGTCACTCGATAGAGGTCCAAGAGCTTGTGGAATCTCATCCCCTCCAATGGTAGCCCTCCTGGACTGCTCATCTGTTAGTTTAGAGGTCAGCTCATCCAACCTCCTCCAAAGCTCATTGAATTTTTTCTCTTGATTCTGGGCGCAAAGCCTCTTGAAAAGATCCATAATGTGCTTATTTTTAAATTGTCTATAGAAATTAGCACCTATATGACGTATGCACCATCTGCTTTGGACATCAGACCACCTTGGTGGGTATCTCTTCTCAACACATCCATATCTCAATTCCTCAATTGCACGCAGTAAGCCGGCGTGACGGTTATGTATAAGGCATACGTCTGGTCTTATCCGTACAACTGCAGACTTAACCCTTTCTAGAAACCAATACCAGCTATCAGTGTTCTCATTCTCAACAAAAGCAAAAGCCACTGGTAGAACTTGGTTGTTTCCATCAACTCCAATTGCTGTTAAGATCTGCTCTCTGTATTTTCCAGTCAGAAATGTCCCATCGATGCAGAGGATGGGACGACAATGGACAAATGGCTGAATGCAAGCATCTAATGCAAAGAATACTCGTTGCAACACACTTTTATTACCATAGTGAATTGATGGAAAGGCTTTTAGGTCGTAGCACGTCTCTGAATTGCTCTGAAGAAATATAGCCTAACAGACGAGGCAAATTATCATAGGATGCTTCAAATGTACCAAATCTCATCTCTACAACTTTCTATTTTGCCCTCCAAGCCTTAGCATAGCTAATTGTGTATTTAAATTTCTCTTCAATATGTCTAACAATTGACCTTGGTTCGTATTCCAGATTGTTAACAATATGGAAGTACATCTCTGTTGCAACAAATGCAGATGTCATGTTTCTGTGATATTTTTCAACATCGGGTAAATAACATGAATGCTCAGTCACGATTGAAACTTGCCAATAATCTTTTCATTTACCCTTGAATGCACTTGTTATGGACACTCATCCTTCGTGCACTTCACTTCATATACTGATTTGCTTGACTTCACGACCGAGAACTCTCTTTGAAGTGACACGGCCCATTGTTTTACTGCCTTCTTTAAATCCTCTACATATGCATACTTAGCCTCCTGGATAACCTCATTTTTCTTGTACTTTCATGGCACATGATGTCCCTCGGAGATAGCAAGCTCAAAGAAGTCCTCGTTGCTCCATTCTGCAGGTATCACGGTGTCCTCATCAGACGAATCATCATGCTCTGCTTACTCGTTTTCAGAATCTTCCCTATCCATTTCTTCGACGATGGTGTTGATTTGTTCTCCCTCATCTGCCACACCTGTTGGCTGTCTATCTTCATCATTCCCTTCTTCATTTTCTTCCATTATTTCGCTATCACCTCCCGCCGTACTTGGACCCTCATCGTCTTACACGGGCATTGCACTAGCGGTGTTATCTTTCTCATATATAGACACAAGTATGCCCAGTGACCAACCATGTTAGAATGCATTCTCCACATACCATCTTCAAGTAGCAGTGCAATCCACCGTCATCAATTCCAAAAAAACCTTCAGCTGCACGACTGACTACTACATACAAGGTTATTGCGCTGAGCTCGGGGTTTAGTCGAAACCCTTGCATCAGCCAGTTGTACACTGACCCAAAACTTCTCTCAGCTGGTCTATCAATCCCCTTAGCCGTTGAATTAAAATCCGACAGATCTACCCCTTCTGAACCATATCTAACATTCCCTTGCCCGTGAAATAACTGAAATATCACCTTATTTGACATTTCTGTTGATAAAAAAATACAGTTAAACTAGGTACCAATATTCTCCTCACATCTCTACAAAAATTAAGTCATCTAACAGATTAACTAAAAACCTACAGATCTACGAGTAACAACTTATTTTCATATAGTACTATACACATAACCAGTACAATACTATATCAATTCTTGCATATAAATAGAAATTACAAAGAAACAATAAATTTTACCTGCAGATGAATCAGCAAACTGACAGAGCTTCGCTGCTTTCGTTCAGCCTCGCTCTCAGCTCTCTTTTCTTTTTTTTTTCTATGATTTCAGTGAATTTTATGATATTTTTGGAGTCTGTGAGGGGTTTTATACCGGGACAGCTAAAAACCAACCTTCCAGAGGGCGGCAAGGGGGCCGCCAGCCGGCCATTTTGCAGGCGGTCCCCCCGGTCTCCCAAAAATCGCTCTCTGAGAGGGCGGCAGGGGGGGCCGCGCCCCCCTGCCGCCCTCTCAGAGGACGGTTTTTAGGAGGCCAGGGGGGCTGCGTGCAAAATGGCTGACGGTCGTGGGCCGTCCGGCCAACGGCCGTCAACCACGTCATCAAATCGTCCTCTGGAAGGGCGATTTCATAAAAACGCCCTCCCAAAGAGCGGTGGGAGTATATTTTTGTAAATTTTTAAATAAAAATGTAGTTTTGTAAATATTTTATTAAATAAATATAAAAATAAAAAAATTCCCCCAACCACCTGCCCGGCCCACGAGGGGATCTAATGGGCCGGGCCAAATCAAAGGCCCATAAGAAGCAGCCGTGTTCAGGTGGAGAAGGGTATTTAGGTAAAACCACACGGTGAGTAGTAGTGCGGTGGCCGGTGGGGGCGCAGCGCGAGCAAGCAGCGGGGCTCAAATACCGCGGGTTTCCGGCGCCGCCGCGAGCGGAGCGTGTCCAGATCGCGTGACTCCCCACTCCACTCCCACCACGACGCGACCACGCGCTCGCTCCCTCCTCGGCGGCTTCCGTCTCCTTCTTCTTCTTCCACCTCACAGGTGAGCAAGCCAATCAGTCCCGCCTCTTTGCGTCGGAGAATTGTTCCCTTTCTTCTCGGGTGCGCGCAGAAGGGGCTGAGTTGTTTCTCTGGTGTCGAGGGATTTCTCTTGCAGGGCGTAGGCGTCGGGCATGGCCGGTGAAAAGAAGGTGTTCGGTTTCGAGGAGGTGGTCGGCCACAACGTCACCAAAGATTGCTGGCTCATCATCGCCGGCAAGGTGCGGGTTCCTTTATCCCCTTACTGTGTGCATAATGATTACTGTTTGTTTTGTGGTGATGCCCAATTATCTGTGATTAGCTCAAGGAAGGTACCAATTTTTTTATATCAATAAGGTAGAACAAGTCACTCACAACACATATTATTCATAGAAATGGCACCAAATTATAAACATCTGAACGTAACCACCAAACCCCCGGCTGGGGTATAACCTTTCTTTAAAAAAAATCCTCCCAACCCCCAAGCAAACACCAAGTTCACATCATTAGCATGTAGCCACTGGCTCTGGGCATAGATACATCAGCAAACCTCCTTTTGGAGGTTGGGTTACCACATCCTTGGAAGTCTTTAATGGATCAGCTTCAGTCAGTGTAAGACCATAGCAAACTTCAACATAGCAAACTAAAATGCTGACCATGACAAGCTTGTGGGCACTGTGCAGAATGTTCTTGTTAGTGGCTGATCGTTTTTGTTTCCCCTCCTGCTAAGAAGGTTCTAGCGTTGGGGATCAGTCAAGGCGGTATCTGCTAGATGATTAGATACTTGAAGCCAGAGGACAATACCTGATAGACAGTATACTTGAAGAGTAGAATCAAATCAGTTGGACTTGCATTAACCTTACAGTACATGTGGCTCTCAGCATATTACAGTATGTGGTTGTTGTGTAACTTGTGTTTGCAGAGTTCCTCGAATCAGATTCTTTCTTTTGTGGATTCATGATTGGCATGTCGGAAAGGTATCTCTGGAGTCTGGAACAAAAATGTGTTTTAAGATGGAAAGTAGGTATAATTCTATTAGTGTATGTCCATTCCAAGGTCTAGTGACTTTCATTTAGTGTGCTTATGGTATTACATGCACTTCGAATGATCGTATGGCTTACCTTCAACCCACTTCAATTAGATAGAGAGAGAGAGAGTAGTCATGCATGGTGGAAGGAAAGGAGTTATTAGTGCATTTGATTCATGCTTCATGCGACCCACTAACATTATGCATCTGTATTCCATGTGGTCAATATGTTTGGTTATCTGTCCCCTTCACAATTATAATATCTGGAAAGTGTATGTACTAGTATGGCCTATGTACAACAGAAGATTCTCTGCACAGAAAATAAGAGGACAAGAGGTTCCATTAAATTATCTTGTGTTTTGCACCCAAATCTTACTTTTTTCAGTATGCTCATACATATAAATTTTATATGTGATTGTGTCCTCAATAATTCTGCAGAAAGATGCATGTAATGGTATTACTATATCCTACCAGCTACCTTGTACTGAACTACAACATTTTAAATCTGCAGAGCTTTCTTCAGAGAGGCATTTGTAGAAATTATTTGATTACAGGGTCTAGTTCCTTGGATTAAGTAATTATGACTGGCATGACCATGCCTATTCATCTCGTCCATAAGATTAGGATTGTCATGAAGTAAAACCTGGTGAAAACATCAAAACTTATGTTTGGCCCGTATTTAATGTTGTCTATCCTATGTCGCTTGCCGATCAGGAAATGTGCTAGATATGAAGAGATTTATGCACTTGACCATAACATTTCAGGTATATGATGTCACTTCTTTTATGGATGAGCATCCTGGTGGTGATGAAGTATTGCTAGCAGTAACTGGTGAGATATATTTTCTTTGATTTCATAACTAATGATGAAACTGATTATCAACCTTATACCATGCCATTTCAATATCAAAGCTGACCCCGCTCTCCAATGCACGTAGGCAAAGACGCAACCAATGATTTTGAAGATATTGGCCACAGTGAATCGGCAAGGGAGATGATGGAGAAATATCTCATTGGGGAGATTGATGCTTCTACCATCCCAGTGAAGCGTACTCATGTAACCCCCCAGCAAGTACCCAGCAACCCAGACAAGGGCGATGACATGCTAATTAAGATCTTGCAGTTTCTTGTCCCCATCTTGATCTTGGGGCTTGCATTTGCTATCCGGCAGTACACCAAATCTGAGTAGATATGTTATTACGATGTTGATTATCAACATAGTCCATGGAGCTAGATTTATTTTATGTGAAATGATTTGGATAAGAAGAACTAAATAATGATATTTGTTGAGTGGAACAGTATGTTATATCACTTTTCCTATGGAGTATTCTGTATTCTGAATATCTGTGTTTCGTATGTGTGGCTGAATATGGTTCATTTGAAATGACTGGGATATGAGATGATACATGACCTTCTTAGCATAGAACACTTGGGAGAAGTCGACACGACAGAAGCGAAACTGTCCTTTGATGTAAATCCCGATATTTTCATTCTGTTTGTTGAATCCCTCATGAATCAGACATCTATACTCTATGGTACATTTATACACAGACAAGAGACCCTGGAGTAGCCAACCATGTTTTGTTTCTATTTTCGGATACTGACTTGCCGGTTCCAGTCGCATGTCCACTAAAATTTGCTCCTTGCACATTGCTGTTACATGGATCCACAGACCACAGGCATACTGATAGCGACCACACTAAGAAAGAAATGCATACGCATAGAGGGCAGTCACACCACTAGAACCAAGGAAAGATAATGGCCTATTCCTGAAAGGCAGCTGGACTCGACCCTTGCGCGTGAGTCCCTGTAGGGCCAAAGTAGCACATATCCGCCGAGAGAAAAGTACTTAGATGAACACTGAAAAAGAGATTAAGTATGATGGAAGGATGAAGAATGTGAAAACTAATATAACAAGCCGTGTACAAAATGAGTAGAACATATCGCTACTCAATCCTATCGTGAAGGGTCATTACTAGATCATGTGCATCGTCCAGGAGCTTCCAAATGTCCAGCTGCCCAGCCATGCTGTTACACTCCCTTATGATCTCATCCATGCTGCTATAGCTCTCTATTATCAGTTTCCTCTTCTGCAGCACGCTAGCCGCAATTGCATATAGTAGCAAGTCATCCGTTGGAGGGGCTCCTAACCGCAGTTTCCCCAAGGATGATTTTGCAATTCCAGCACGGTTTGCTGCCTGATCAGCCCACATCACCTCCCACAAGCTGAGGGTCTGCTCAAAGGTGAGCTCCCTTCGGAACATAACAACCACCATTCTGTAAACAAAGAAGCAGTCCTCAGCTTGGAGCATCTCCAAATGTCTGTAGAGATGTAAGTCCTTGTATTTGATTATCCTGGCTACCATGTTTAGTTGCCTGCGAATGCCCGCTTCATCAAGCCTGAAATTATGGCGTGCTTTCCTCATAAAACCAGAAAAGCACCAGAAGGCTTCATTGTCATCTTCCAGCACAGCAAGGAGAGGTGCAAGGAGGTCGCTCATGCCCTGACAATATCCAATTTCTGGGTCATAGATGGCATAAGCCTCAAGAATTGCAACAAGGCGTGATGCATGATGGATCCTATGTGGTTCCAAATGTTCATAGTCTTTCAGACAAACAGCTTTAGCTGATTCAATTGCCTTCTCCCTGGAAACTACAGCTTGGGATGGGGAGTAAGAAACCCATTCATCATTGGCACGAACTGCATCCAAGCGGATAATTCTTTGCCAAGTCTCAAAATCCTCAAGTGTGCGTGCAGATTTCACAGGACGAGCAGCCTTAGATAACTCACTATCATCTTCCATGTTTCCTCCTGTGCTGGAATATCTTGGAACACTTTCTTGTTCATCCTCGGTTAAAGATTGTTGAACTGAGGCGACATCCATATGAGACGTTTCTACATGAGTCAGGCCACTTTTTTCACTATCTTCCTTATTAGATGAACCAGATGAAGAGTGATTTCCATCCATTGGCTTCTCAGGGCTTGCTTTCGATGTGTCATCCTGCACTTCTTCCTCTAAATTAACAAGGGGATTTCCCTCGCTAACAAGATGGGCTTCTACACCAGATTTTTCAGTTACTTCTTCAGATTCAACTGGACTAACATTGCCTTCACTAATAACAAGATGCTCTTCTACACTAGATTTCTCAGGTATTTCTTCAGATCCAACTGGACTAACAGTGTCTTCACCTTTTTCAGAACTAACGCATGCCACATGATTGGCTCCAGCAGTTTCATTTGATCGCTTGCTCTTTTCATTGCTGTAGACAGATTTTTGCAGGCACTGCTTCCTCAATAACTGATAACCGTTCCTACAAAAAATCCATCCACCATTACCAAGATCAACTTCAGATAATCCTAAGAAACAGTAGTCAAATTTCAAAAAAAAAGACTAGCAGATACTACATGTTAACTCTATGTGGAAAGGCTCTCCAGTGGATTTGTTTGATTGGCTAATTTTGGCAGTTACATGAGGATGCAGTTAAGCAGGAAGAACAGAGAAAATACAGACACACAAAAATGTGCATGCAGAAGAATGTACCTGTTCTGTGCCTTAACTGCATCTCTTTCAGCTTCTGAACTGTCAAGACTGTAACTGCATAAGAATGAAAAATTCAGATCACATGGAAGCTCTCATCAAGATACAGTTAACACATATATATGCTACAAATATATGGAATACAACTGCAAAATATTCCTCACTATAGCAACATATCTGTTTGCATTGTGCTGGTTGAAAGAAAAATACAGTAAACTATTTGTCCTTAGTACCTACTCAACGTATGTGTACAACTGGCATATTGAGAAGTTCTGTATGCCCCTGCCTGTTTACACTACTATTTGACGCTATAATATAGCTAGCCTATAAGTCATTCCTCAAATCTACGAGATGTAATCAATTTGTCCTTTGCTTAAGTACAAAATGATCATAGCAAAATCACCAGCATCTTGCCAATCTATTGTTCTTCTGAAAGCATAGATGCTTAACTAGAGCTGTCTTAAGATTCACTTACACTCCCAGAAGGAATGGCCAGACCTGTGCTCTGATACTTGGCTCAATCCCCTGTCATCGAAGCACATAGAACAATCTCATTTAACTCCTTAACCTACATCAATTCAGTGGAAATACTCCTAAAACGACAAGCAAGCTCTCTTACTCCGCTCCGAACTTTCTTCAGAAGCTTCACTCCACCGTCCTGAAGTTTCCCCTCCGGCGTGAACAAGCTGACCCATTCCTGTGCCTTAAGCGCGGCCTTCCTCCGCCGCCGCCACCACGGCGATTTGAGCCCGCCTCTGCATCCAAAGCCACGCGGCTGCAACTCAGCAAAAGGAAAGGGAACGCCAGCCTCCTAGAGGATGGGGAGTTGGGTTTGGGAGGCGACGAACCTGCGGGAGGAGACGACGATCACGACGAGCGCAAGGCCGGCGGCGGCCGTGACCCCGACGGCGACGGCGGTGTTCCATCGGCCGCCGCCATAGGCGCCGCCGACGGGGCCGAGGAGGCCGGCCGCGACGCGCTCGACGCAGCCCCACGCCCACATCGGGCGCAGATGCCCGCCGGATCGCTCCACGGCTCCCGTTCCAGTGCTTCCCCCTCCGCCGCCGCCGCGATCCCCACTCTGTTCTGGCGAGCGATGGATTCCGGCCACCAGATTTCCTTTTTCTTTTTCCCTTTTTTCTCTTGCGATTTCAGAGAGGCTTCCCTTGCAGGTGGCCAAACGGCACGGCACAGCCCGTTACGACACGACTCCTGTAGTGACTGTACTGGCCCATCTTAGACACGACCCATAAGGATGACGGACCGTGCCGTGCTAGCACGGGCATGAATCGACACGTGGATCGGTCGCCGACCTATTAGCACGTCTGACGCATAAAATTTGAAAATATAAGACGAAAAAAATAAAAAAAGCGAAAAATAAAAAACCGAAGGAAAAAATATTAGAGAAAAATAGGAAAAATAGGAAAAAAATGGAAAAAATAGTGGAAAAAAATAGAAAAAAAAAGAAAAAATAGAACAATTATGGAAAAAATGATGGGCTGACCGGGCCGTGCCCATGCTAGCCTAGTGGCAGCTGGGCCGGCCCAAGCACGGCATGGCCCACCGACTTTCATGCCCGGGCCGGTTACTATAGCACCATGCCCGGACTGGCCCAACAAGGCACGGCCCATCTAGCCAACACTAGTTATGGTCATGAGTATAATACTGTTGGTGCATTGTAGGGTAGATAAAATACTAGTGTTCCTACTACTGTAAATCTGACATTTATAATATATTGAAAATGTCCATGCTTTGCTAAAATTAAGAGTAAATTTTAGAAAACCACAGGTTTTGAGACCATGTGAAAGTTTAAAAAAGGTTTCTTTTATACATATATGGCTAAAAAGATGTGTCGATGTTTTCTATCGGCAATATTAAATATGGGGCTATGCGAGTTGGACCTAAACTTGATGCATTCAAAAGAATACAGGGAATTATACTGGTTCAGACCCTTAATGTGAGATAATACCCTACTCCAGTTATGGTATATTGCTTTCATGGGTGTTGTATGATGTGGTTCTGTATGCCCTAGAGGGCTCCATACCCCTCCTTATATACCTGGAGGGATGAGAATTACAAGGTGGAAAATCCAGTCAGATATGATCAAGAGTTTTCCTTATCAGTACATAGAGTATTCGGCTAGTCGTGTAAGATAACATGAAGTCGAGTCCTACTATATCCCTAATTATATGGGACGGCCCACCCTCTGTCCGAGTGGCCGTATTTGTCTCCCTTGAGATACCCGGAGGCTATGGCCTTCACAGCTACCTTTGAGACATTCATAGTTGAGTTTTGTCCAATGCATTGCTTTGACAATTCAACCAAATAGGAAAGAACTTACTCTATGATAAGTTTTGTCCAACAAACCATTGAAAGTGCTTTAAATAGATAGGATTGCGGGCTTGCAGCTCAAAACCGAAAAGGATACAAATAAGGCCACAAGCAGATGGTTCACAAGATATAGTGAAATTTCACGAATCAACATGACTCATTAACTAGATAACGGCCATTTCAGCAGGTAGGATACCAAACCCAGTGTTTTTGTCCACTAAAATTAACATCAAAATATGTAGGCAAACAACAAAAGGAACTCTGTGGCATATTGACTTAACTACAGAAGCAGCTTAGCATATTATGATAGAAGGGCAGACAACAAAAGGGACTCAGAAACATGAGCGGCAACTACGTAAAAACCATGCAGAATGTTTTGATGTTGCGAAGCCTATTCAGAACAACAATGCCAAAAATTGCCGCGCAGAGGTGGTGCTGCAACCCATGCAGAAGGCCATAGTCTTGCACTGAAAGAGTAGCTAGGAATGGCATAGTCGTGACCTCATCCGAACTGATGTCAAAGGCTAAGACTCTAGCATTCCGAGTAACTCCATCATAGTCCTCAACATAGATTGTGTTCCGACGGCAGTCACAAGAATTGTCCTTAGCGAGTAGCACCAGAGGTTGATTGCTACCTAGGAAGACAGCGAAGTCCCCAACATCATTTGTAGGCACAAAATGATACCTGCCATCAATCTGCTAGAGCACAGATACAGAAGCCTGTACAAAGTTGGTGTCCTTGAAAGATCAAAATAGCATGCACATGTGGATCTTCTGTGAGCATATGAAGATATGTTGTCTGTTTGAGAGCCAAACCCTCAGCCCACCATCTTGCACAACAGGAGCACCTAGGGTCACCACATCCTGCCCTCTCTCTCTCCTCCAGCTTCATCAATGAGAGTCATGTTCTCAGCAGTAGCACCAACAAAGCGTGTTCCCTCATAAAACCCCACTGATTTCATATGATGTTTGGCTGTGCCTGGATACACTTCCCATCTAGGAGCAACCTTCATATCAACCCTCTCAAAAATGAAGCATTGGATGACTAGAAGACATAATAATTGATAGGAGTACGTAGGATATTCATCAAAGTTTAGATTCCTCTAGGAGTCGTGCCGTGAGCCAGTGGTCGTGCCGTGAGCTAGTGGCGGAATCCAGGTGTTGCGGCCACAGTTCATGCAATAGAGAAATATATCATTGGATCCACCATGCCTTAATACTAGGCAGCACCCCAGCATGACGCTGTGGTAGGTGGTGGACAGAGGCACTTGAGTAAAGCCAGAGTAGGATCTGCTCCATTAGGAGTGAGCATCTCAAGAAAAATGGTCTTATCACTCCCATGGGGTAGCTCCTCCTGCAGCCGTGAAAGTACAAGCCAAGGGCCACTTGTCTTTGGAACTGCTGCTCTCCATCCTGTGCAAACCGACCGCATAGCTTGGATGTCACGACGGCAGCCTCGAAGACGATGTGCAATCAGCAAGAGTATCTCAGGCATGAGACCACTGAAGTCGAGATTAGTGAAGTTGTTTGCCTCCACATTGGTATGGGCCTTCATAGTCGATTCACCTGCAGAGTCAACTGGTGCAGCATCCATTACACCCGCCTCCTCATGTAGCTTAACAAGATTCATCGATTTTACCATTGATGACTCCATACTGGTGATTCCCCCAGAAGTGGCCTCAGCCTCACTCACCATATTTGACTCATAGCCATCAAGTTCACTTGTCACATCCATTCCAGTCTTCATAAGAGACTTAGCCTCAATATCCACCACCTTTTTAGTGACTTACTCTGTACTGACCTTCAGGTTTGATCTCATAGCAGATTCAACCTTGTTGCTCACATTTGTGTCGTCAACCTTGAATACCTTAGGATTTGCAGCCTTTGAGGTCAACCACTTGGAGGAGTTTGTGATCTCCATCTCTGTGTTCTTCGTTGGCATCTCGACAGGGAGGACCTTATGATTCGCGAACATGGACTCAAGAGGGAGTAGACCGAGCAGATCGGCCTCTATGATCGTGTTCTCCACCTTCTCCTCGATATCCTTGGCGTAACCCTTGATAGCCTCCATGGCTGCAGTCTCCACCTTCGCCTTCATATCCTTGGTGGCGGTGGAGGAGGCGGAGGAGTTGGAGGAGCCAGAGGGGGGACTGTGGCCGGTGGAGGCGTCAGATCTGGGGCCGTGGTCGGTGGAGGAGATGTACACGAGGGCGGAGGTGTGGTCGGCTGCCGCGGCAACGGTGGAGGCATAGTTGGCGTCGGCAGCGGAGGAGGCAGGGCCGTGGCTGGTGGAGGCGACATACTTGACAATGGAGGCCAGGTTGGCCACGACGGTTGTTGACGCCAAAATTTGGTACGATTCGTATCGGACTTGGTTAAGGAAAGAGATTGTGTCAGCCGGTGGAAGCTAATCCAGAAGAAGCCGAGTATAGGAAGGAATCGTGAAGACCACGGCATGGTAGTTAATTACCTTATCTGTTAATTAGGTAGTTTTAATAATTTTTAGGAAAAACCTGATCTCGTGTCCGGTCAGGACTTGTTAATTTTCCTTTTATAGTTAGGAAACTCCTGTTTCGTATCCGATCAGGACTGTATCAACTCGGGGTATAAATACGTACGCCCGGGGACCTTGTAAATCATCTCACAGATCAATATCAAATTCGGCGCATCGCCACCCTTTTCGACGGGTTCTTGCTTCTCGAGCCGGGCTGCATCGGTTAGGTCCGAACTCCTGCGAGAGGGTAAGACTCGTCACCCCTTACCCAGGTGTATCTACTTTGTCTACGGCTGCATCAGTTAAGTTTGACCTCTTAGGCCAAGTCGATATACCACATCACGCGTGCGTAGTTTTTATCGGCTTACTGGGTGTAACTTATCGACAGTTTGTGCTGCATCGGTTAGGTCCGACCTATTAAACTGCCTCCGATAAGTTATTCCTGATAGGTTGATGGATTTTACGCAAGTGTCTTATCGGAGTGTATAGCCGATAAGTTATCGTACATCACAATTGCATTAGATCTATCTGTTCATCGAGGTTCTTTTATTATTATTAATCTATGCTGCATCAATTGAGTTTGACCTACTAGATTGATAATAATAGATTTATGCTTGTTAAGCCGATGGATGTTTAGGCGATGTTTTATCGGAGTGCTTAGCCGATAAGTTATCTTTCTACTAGATAAAGCTGACTGCATTGTCTATTGATTATTATTCTGCATATCTATTCTTTCATCGGCTTCTAGTCGATGTCCAAGTGTTTTCTCGGCAGTCGGCTGGCTTATTATTTGCTTATATTATCATCGATTCTATCATCGGCTTCTTAGCCGATGCGCAAGTGCTGTTGGTAGTCGGGCACGAGCAAGGACTCGGGCGCGGGCACGAGCGAGGACCCGGGCGCGAGCACGGACGAGGACCCGGGTGCGGGCACAGGCGAGGGCCCGAGCACGGGCGCGGGCAGTACCTTAGGCTTATGGCCGATGCTCAAGCATTCCTTCGGCAATCGGCTGGTAGGATTCTTATCGGCCGATTGGATCACTGAGCTAATATTTTCTATCTCCTTGTCAATTGCGGGGTCAAATTGACTGGCACGCCTACGAACCTCAACATCTTAGGACCTGCACTGGAGCTAAGCAGATCTCCCAGGCCTTCGCGTGTCCTAAGGCGCCGAATAGCCCCCGGCGGTTCTCAGCGTCAACAGTGGCATCGTCAGAGTAGTTCGCCGGCTTTGCGGGCTTGATTTCCTCGAGCGGGCTCTTCTCAGAGCCATCGAGCTTGCTCGGGGGAGTCTCTCCTTTGTCTTTCATGGCTTAGTCAACGGCAAAGTAACCGCCGGCGGCGGGGAAGGCGACGGCGCGGTGAAGTGGCAATCTAGGGTTTAGTTAGGTTTTTGGGTGGAGGCGGAGGTGAGGCGAGACGCGTGGTAGGAATGGGAATGGAGAATGTCTCGTGGCATCGGATTTTTTGGATTATAAAATGAGATATGTCCGGGCCTTTGGGGTACGCGAGGATACTAGCTGGCACCTCGCACGTGTAGCACAAATTGTAAAGCACAGCATGCGCGATGGATCGGTTGAATTGCTGTACTGTACAGTATAAAATATTAGTGTTCCTACTACTGTAAATCTGACATTTATAATATATTGAAAATGTCCATGCTTTGCTAAAATTAAGAGTAAATTTCAGAAAACCAAAGGTTTTGAGACCATGTGAACGCTTAAAAAAGGTGTTTCTTTTATACATATATGGCTAAAAAGATGTGTCGATGTTTTATATTAGCAATATTGAATATGGGGCTATGCGTCGGACCTAAACTTGATCCATTCAGAAGAACATAGGGAATTATACTGGTTCAGACCCTCAATGTGAGGTAATACCCTACTCCAGTTGTAGTGTATTGCTTTCGCGGGTGTTGTATGATGTGGTTCTGTATGCCCTAGGGGGCTCCCTACCCCTCCTTATATACCCGGAGGGATGAGAATTACAACGTGGGAAACCTAGTCAGATACGACCAAGAGTTTTTCTTATCAGTACATAGAGTATCCTGCTAGAATTATTATATCCCTTTCCTTGTCGTGTAAGGTAACATAAAGCCGAGTCCTACTATATCCCTAATTATATGGGACGGCCCACCCTCTGTCCGAGTGGCTGTATTTGCCTTCTTTGAGGTACCCAGGGCCTATGGCCTTCACAATAGCCCCTGAGACCTTCATAGTTGAGTCACAGCTTGTGCTGAGTGCTTGTCCTCCAGGGTGAAGAAATTCCTGAGTGTTTTGCCCTTGAGTACTCATTGTCCGAGTGCTTCTCCTCCCAAGTCCCGATTCTTTTCAGCTGGCAACGAGACTATGAAGGGTTTCATGGAAATAAATGAATAGTGTACACCGAATAGGCGCATTTATTATGTGTAGCCCCCGATTTTGTGCTTAGTTGTGAAGCAACTAAACATAAAGTCAGAGATCTTTAACCTTTAAGTCTTTTCCGAGTGATATGTTTTCCAGAAATTGGACCCTTCAATCAATTATTGACCAGAAGTTTGCTCATGGCAATTTGGCTAAGCATGTAAGCCTTTTGTCACTATGGACTCAAGCCTAACACATGATGAGGTGTACTTAAAAGATACCTGCGTCCCCAGTTTTAATGGAGACCAGCTATTGATCCTTATAAGGATATATCCTCAATACCTGAAAATAATCAAGACGCCCAAATGTATACACCCGACATCGGCTTAGCATGAAGCGTATCTGATTATTTAATTAGTTCTTGTAAAATAGCATCTGCATCGCGATTTTAATGTGACCAGTGAGTGGCCCAATAGGACATGCTTTCGGCTTCCAGCTCCCGCGCCGCTTCGTCTTCTCGAGACCTTCGCGCCCACCAGCCTTCAAGCTCGCTAGGGTTTGTGCGCATCGAGCAAGCAGATCCAGATCCTCAAGCTCTCTTAGAGTTGCCTCCGCCTCTCCACTCCCAGATCCACCAAGTTCCACTGTAGCTCTAGATCGGGACAATGTCGGGCTCCTCTTCTGACTCTGCGCCGCTGTCATCCGGAGAATGGCAAAACTCGATCTCTTCGGAATCAAGGTGTCACGCCCAGAAATTCACCAGAATTTCCAAAGCTAATTTGTGCAATAAATCCTCGCCCAGGAATCAGCCGAGGTACACAAATCGATAATTTAATAAACATAACCAAAACGATAAGCGATAAATACTTACAACAGAGGCACTTAGTCCTCACATAGAAGAAAACAGCAGCAGAACGACAACTAGCGTAGCTTCAGCACCAAGCCGCAGGCAGCTCAACTGGGGTATAAGCCAAACACCAACTTCTCCTCCTCGCTAAGGCTTCACTCTAAAGATTGCAATAATGCAAGATTAAGTACCACCCACCGTACTCAACAAGCCACACTAGAAAATGCAATGTAATGCAACAGGATACCAAAGGAAAGACATAATATGGCTTATTTGCATAAAACAACATTTAAAACATTTGCATTTAAAACCATTGAAAACCGTATAGTTTAATTAATATCAACATTAAATCATCTCTGAACAACGCTCCAACGTAGTTTAGGCCCAAAACCATAACTCTCCAAATAAGAGCTATCATTGTTCCATCATTTATTTCTATTAATGAGTAGTGTGGGACTAATCACAGCAAACATTGCTAGGCTGCCCTTAACCGTGGGCACGGCTATTCGAATAGTTTTACTCTGGCCAGAGGTGTACCAATTTACCCACAAGACACAACTCCACAACACATCACTGTGCGTCTTAATACCACCACGGTATCTCGGAAAGGAATTGTGATAGGATCCTCTATGTAACCCGCACAACAAGGGAGCCACCCGCTGGACCACCAGTCTCCGGTAGGATTGATCAGATACCTAGTCTGGGAGACGGCTCAACGCCCAAGACATGGACTTATTGACGCAGCCATGTTGGTCTTATTGACACAGCCACAACACACCATGGTGGACCCCGGTTGAACGTACTACACTTTAGATCCCACCATTACCCATACTAGCTTGTGGTTAGCACGAGTATTGCTTCGCAACGGGTAGTCCGCGAACCGGTCCTTAACTGTCATGAGCACCGCTAGCAACATTCCAACCTGGTGCTCACAACCCACCATTCATCCATATTTTAGTTGACACAATTAATTAACCAGCCACGACTCACTGTCGTGAAATTATAGCCAGTATCCATTAATTAATCAGAATGAATGAATAGTTTCCCACATATAATGACACTATAGTTTCTAGGCATGGCTAAGCAAATCCAAAATAATCTAGCCAGATAAATAATTAAACATCTAGCTAGTTAATATTATTACCCAGGGTATCAAGGTATAGATATCAACATCAAAATGGCCATAATAGTCAAGAATCATAGGATAATAAATAAATATCCATATAATAACATTCAAAAGCATTTCATGCAATAACTTTAAAATAAAATAGATTTCGCAAACGGGATCAACATGCTCAAGGAGATTGTCGTATGACTTGCCTTGCAATCGCAAAAGTCTTCAAATAAGCTTCCGAACTCTTCCGCAGACTTCGCAATCTTCCGAATCGACGATTATACGCGACTACACGCAAAACGATAATAAATCCTAAGAAACTCCAAATAAACAGTACATAAACAAGTAAATTATGATTTTAAATAAATTTAGAAAGAAGAACGGATCGAATCGGAGTTCGGACGGAAAAGAGATGGTTTTTGGAAAATTGAATTCAGAATAAATCCGAAAAGAATTGAAAAAGGAATATTCTCGGGAATATTCTCTGGATTTTGGGATTAGAACAATTATTTTGGATAAATGCTGACATGTGGGGTCCATGGTCAGTGACCAGTTGTACGGTGGACTTGGTTCATGGATTTAGGAATAGGAGAGGCCGATGGACTGTTGAGGTGGATACCACGTGGCCGAAGGGGATGAGGTGGCAATCGAAATGGCAACTGAGGTGGCTAGGGCTGACATGTCAATATCCAGAGAGACATGAATATCCGATGGCTCAGATTAGATCTCGAAGATCGGATGGATGAGATGATGGGGATTTTATATGTATTGAATGGCTAAGATTGCGATTCAACGGATGGAATTGGTCTCGGGTAACCCAACGGTCTAAATCGGAACTGAATCCGAAGGCTTGAACGGGTTGGAATAAAATGAACTGTTAGGACTGTCAAGCTACAGTGCTCGGCTCCTGGGATGGCGACAACAAACATTGGCGACGCCGAGTCAGCAAACGCCGGGAAGGGAGAGGATAAAAACGGCGACACAGATCGGTGAGGATTTTATCAAAATATGTCGGAAGGTCGAGATTGGTTAGGCCTGTGATCATTGGGGTACATACGTCCTTGACGGAGAAGAGAAGGCTACCCGAGGGCTCTGCATGTCAATCACTGGAGGAAGACCAGTCCTACCATGGTGCATTGCCAGCACGCGGCGAGACAGGGGAGGTCGGGAGACGCTAATGATGATCAACGGCAGTAGACGATGGCGACGGGACAGCGACGCAGTGCGGCAAAGGAAGATGGCGACGATTGACGGCCGCCGGACTGGAGAAGGGGAACGGGCGCCGGTGTAGATGGCGGCGACGATGCCGGGCGGGGAGCAGAACGACCAAGGCGGTGCCGGGGCAGCACAGCGATGCGGACGACAGTGGCCGGCCAGGAAGGAGCGGCGATGGCATCGCGACAACGGCGACGAGGACGGCGGCAAACGACAGGAGTCAGAGGAGCGAAGAGAGGAAGCCGGCTCCGGTTGAAGTAGATGGTGGCAGGTCTGGAGCTCACCGGCGGCAGGGATCGAAGACGACGACGACAACAACAGGCAGAGGAGGAGGGAGGCGGCGTCCGATGGCTCGCCGATGTGGATAGAGACAAAGACGGCGACGATGATGCCGACGGTCAGAGGAGGAGGCATGGTTTGGAGGCTCACCGGCGGCGGGCTTTGGCCACAGAGGCGACGATGGCGATGGCTGCCCGGTGAAGGTGGCGCTGGACAGCAGGGCAGCCTGCAGGCGGGGCACTGGAAGCAGGGCAGCGGCTCGGGGGAAGCAGAGCAGGGCGGCGGCGGCTTCCTGTGGCGGCGGCACGGCGGGCAGGGGCGCGTGCAGGGGCGACGGCGCTTGCTGGCGGCTCTGGACGCACGGGCAAACGGAGGGGGCGACAGCGCAGGACGAGGCGACGCGGTAAGGCAAGCTCGACGCGCGGCGGCGCGGCTGGGGAGGCGCGGCGGCTAGGGCGCGGTTAGGGCACCGAGGAGGCGGTTGTGATATATATAGGGGCGGTGGCGGGTGGCGGCTGCGCCCGGATTCGGCGGCAGCGGCGGCAGCGCTGGGCTAGGCCCGTGGAGCAGCGGGCCAGACCGGGGTGGAGGGCGGCGGTGGCAGGCACGGCGGTGGCGACGGGCCGTGGGGAGCGCGGCGCCGGGCCAGGCGGAGCAGCGGCAGGCGGCCTGGTTCGGCCTCCAGGCCGGGAGAAGAGAGGAGACCAGGGGAAGGAAGAAGAAGGAAAGAGAAAAAGAAAAGAAGGGAGGAAAAAGAAAGAGAAGGGAAAGAAAAAGAAATAAAAGGGTAAGATTGGAAAGGAAAAAAATAGGAGTCTTTTTCAGGAAAATTCCAATTTCGTAAAAATTGGAATTTGGGGATATTTGTGGAATCTGAGTCGCGTTCTGGAATTTAGAAATTTCGAAAATATTCGAGACATTGGAATTATATATATATTGAGGATTGAAGGGTATTTGGACAATTTAGAAATCAAAAGTATATTTAGTGGGGTCCAGTAAATGAAATATTTTGTGGGATTCAGAGAATGGAGAATATTTTCTCGAGGAATATTTGGAGAATAAAATATCGAATTATTCTTCGAGTTGGGAACTGGAGGAGATTTTCTGGGAACTGGGAAATAGAATATTCCGAATAAAATATTTTGGGATTAGGGAATATCTGGGATTTATCTCAAAGGGGAATATAGATATTTCGAATACAAAGGATCTCGGATTGGGAGTCTAAAGAGTTCTAGAGTTTCAAAAATGAATAAATCTAGTAACTCCGAATTTAGGTTTTCGAGGTGACGTTAGGGTTCTAAGAACGACACAAAACCCTAGAAGAAAAAGGGAGTCAGAGTTCACGATGAACGGGGAAACTTCAAAGAACTGAATCAGGAGCGACCCGAACAGGGGAAAAGAAAAGGAATTTATTTTATATTTAATTAATTTACTGAAGTGATCTTTATTGAATTAAAATTAATTCTGTAGCTCCAAAAAATCCGAGAAAATTTCAGAGAGTTTATTAAATCACGGGGAATTTACCAGAAGTAAATGCCACCATGAAACACGAAGAATTTATTATTGTAAATACTCAAACGCTTAAAATACTCCGACAAAACCCCTGGAATACAAAAGCATCCAAGTATTTATTTAAAGATTTAAACTCGGGATTTTTAATATTGGAAAGTTAAAAATTTTATTCAAACTCTTTTCTCAAACAAAAATTTCTAGTATATTCTTATATTTCCATTTACCCACGATAGTTTTTAATTAAGACAATTTTCAGGGCGTTACACAAGGTTGATGCACTTGGTGAAGGAGGGCATGCTGCCAGCAAAGGAGCTTATCGGCTGGCGCACCACCGAGGACGAGTCGTTCCCACGCCGGAGACCCACGAGGTAGTGGTCTTCGAATCTTCTTCCGCCGTGGCTTTCTCTCCCTTCTGCAGCTTCTTCCATGGCCTGCTCGATTACTACAAGATCGAGTTGGTTCATCTTAATCCCAACTCCATCCTCCAAATAGCCATTTTCATCAATCTTTGCAAAACCTTTCTTGGCATCCTCCCCCATTTCAATCTTTTTGATTCTTTTACCACCTCAAACCGCAGCCCAACAAGCAACGGCCCCAAGTAGTCGAGGGGGGGGGTCGGGGGGGTCTTCAGCTCCGCAACGACGTTAAGGAAAGTTTACCTCTCCCTTTCCCTCAAAACATCTTTGAAGGGGTGGCACTAGGAGTGGTTTTATTGCTCTAATCCCGCCCCTTCTCTTCTAGCGTTTGTCGGTCACGCCCCTAAGGTGCTTGACAGCTGGTCTGCGCACCCAAACAACGAAGATATAGGACAGGTGCGTGTCCTGTTGAAGCATCCGGAGGACTTGAAGTCGGGGGATCTAATCGGTGTCTGGGCCACCCGGGCGTTCATCGCCCGACGCGTTTAGCCCCTGAGGACTGTGTCCACCCGGGCTTCGAGTACCACAAGAAGGACGACCCCACCCGGGAGAGCGCCGAGCTGATGAGCATCGGGAACACCGATGACAAGTTGTGCTGGCTCTTCTCCAGTGGCGTGGCCGACAACGTGGATCCGACGCCACCGCAGAGTTGCCCACCACTCGACGCCTGGCCGACTGGCCTGGCGCCGGCTAATACAGCGGGCCATGAAGAGCCCCCGAGCTCACCGCTGCTTAAGTCACCATGCCCTGGGCATGGCTTTAAGTTCAAGACTTCCAATAGGTACTCCTCCATCTCCTGATATCTTTGCGAATCTCGACATGCGATCCTTGATATGGATGTGATGTCTATTGCAGGAGTCTTGTGATGCCGACCCCAAGGGGTCGCCACCACAAGTCCCGATGTCCGATATCGCCCCGACTGGGACTGAGGCCAAAGCCCAGCAAGCTGAGCCGAGTACTCCCCTGGCTACTGAAGCCGAAGGGGAGCACTCGGGCCCTAAGCCTGCCTCTCTCAGTCAGGAGGAAGGAGACAAGCCGACTGGCCTGGCTCCGCCGACTGATCCAAGGCCGGTGACCCCCTCACTGCCCGTGTCCCTGACTCCTAGAGGCAAACCGGTAGCCCAAGACCTCCCAGAATAAATCCCAAGGCTGCTGGCCCCAGCCCGTAACCCCCCAAGGTTTTCACCTGGAGGAATGCTAACGGGACTTTGGAGATACTAGTGGTAGATGAGGAAGCCTCCAACAAGGAGCGGATCGCGCTATATGAGGCTACAATCAAAGCCTCTAAGATAGTCTAGGTGAGCACTCTGCCTTTGTAGTGATAGTCTTGCTACCGTTCTTTGTTGCAGCAGTCCTCAATCTTTATGTCTTCTGCAGAAAATAACAGACTAGTTTGAGAAGCTGAGCAGAGCCCTAGCAAAGTCCACGGAAACCTTCCTCCGTGAGGCGGTGAACACCCTAAGGGACGATAAATTCGACCTGATGGGAATTGTCCGAGGTGAGCACCATTGCTTCCTGAGTTCACTTTTGTGTGGATCTTATCTGTTGACATTTTCTTGTCTGTCTTCATAGCCCGGGAACATACTATACATGGCCAATCTAAAGAGCCCGACAGACCGAAGAAAGAGGCCCAAGACCTCGAGACTGTGAAAACCAAGATCAAGAGGCAATTTGAAGGTACCTCACTTTGCTCCTGATATCCACACTTGAGTATATCTTTATTCGCTTGTCACCTTATATCCTATCCTTATGGACAGAATACAAGATCAAGACTTGATCGCAGTTTGAGGCATTCACAGAGCAGATCTGCCGTGTCGAGGCTACAAATCAAGCCCTCGTCGATTCTGCGAAGGCAGTACTCAGGGTGATCAAGCCAGATGATGCAGGCCCGAGCTCAAGTGTTGCTTCCGAGATTCTTCTGCAACTCCAGGCTGCTCCGGTGGACTTGAAGGCTTTCGTACGGGAGCATGCAACTTTGAGCGTGACACAGGCCCTTGTCACTGTGAAGTCCTTTACCCACGGGTAGACATTGAAGCTGTTGGCGAAGGCTTCGCGGCGGACACTACTCCGGAGAAGGCGCTCGCCCTGATAAATGAGGTTCACAGCACTACAAAGTCTATTGCTGATGATCTTGAACTGTGAACCAGTAAAAACAATCTCAAAGTTGCTCTGATTTGAACAATGCTACCGTTGTATATATGTATATAAGATGTGTTTATGTTTGTAAAATTGTGCCGAGTGTCTTTATTGTTTGTGCTGTCATTAGTCTTGCCCGACTAGTTGTATGCACCATGAGGGTAGGATTGGCTTAAGCGCGCTTATCCTGTTAGGGCTATACTCGGTACTGTTAGCTTCATCATTACAAGGTTTCATGACTTAGATTGAAAAACACTCGGATTTGAACAACATAAAGAAAATTCATGATATTAACATGTAGCCCCCGACTCACTACTCGGTTAGGAACAATCGGCGTAGTGAGTCAGAGTATAAAAAAATTTATTCATATATAAGTTTGAATAAGGTACAATGCTTAGGTATAGAAAAGACGTACTTGTTCTATATTCTAGGAGTTGTCGATGAGGGAGCCGTCTTCACGCTTTAGTTGGTAAGCCCCTGGGCGTGTCACCTCAACGATAATGAACGGCCCCTCCCATAGGTGAGATAATTTATGCATGTCTTTAGTGATCTGTATTTTGCGTAATATAAGATCTCCCACCAAAAAGACGTGGCCACGGATATTATGACTGTGATAACGACGCAAGGCTTGTAGGTATAAGGCCGACTAGATTGTGGCGATTTCCCTTGCTTCCCCCAACTGATCTAGCTTGACCAGTCGGTCTTCGTTGGATTTATCTTCATTGTAGGGTCCGGACTCGTAGAGAGCCAAACTCCAACTCGGTAGGTAACACGGCCTCAGCACCATAGACGAGAAAGAAAGGGCATAGCAGATTTTGATGTCGAAGTTGTCGCAGAAATCCTTGAAGACGCCGCCTGTGAATTGAGTGCCGTTGTCCATGATGATGCGATTAGGGACTCCAAATCGATAGATTATACTCAGTATGAAGTCTTTTGCCCTGACGGTAGTAATGGTAGCAACGGGTGTAGCCTCAATCTACTTTGTGAACTTGTCCACCATGACGAAAAGATGTGTGAAACCCTCTAGCAATTTCTTGAACGGCCCAACCATGTCGAGCCCCCAGACTCAAAGGGCCACGAGATTGGAATAGTTTGCAACTCTTCTGTTGGTTGATGTGTTTGCTAAGCGAAAAATTGACATCCCTCGCATGACCGGACGAGTGCTTCAGTGTCAGTAACCGCAGTCGGCCAGAAGAATCCTTGTCTGTAAGCCTTTCCGACTAACATTTTGGATGCAGTGTGGTTGCCATAGATGTCCGAGTGAATAGATTGCAGGATCTTCTTGCCCTCCTCTGGTGTGACGCAACGCATGAGAACTCTGGATGCACTTCAACGATATAGGTTTTCTCCGACTACAATAAAGCTTTTGCTTCCGTCTCTTGACTCACTCGGCTTCGTTGCAGTCTTCAAGGAGTTCGTCTTCCAGTAGGAATCGGATAATTGGGCCCCTCCAGTCTTGGAAAATAATGAGCACCTTCGTAGGTTCTAGGAATGGCTCAGTCCTAACTGCACAGGTTCTAGCTTCTTCTTGACTGAAGGTTCCAGTAGTTGCTCGACAAAGACACTAGTCGGGACCACTTCTAGCTTAGATCCCATGTTGGCCAACTTGTCTGCAACTTCGTTGTATTGGTGCAGAACGTGTGTAATCTCTAGTCCGTCAAACTTGTTCTCCAGCTTGTGTACCTATTGACAATATGCCATCATGTTGTCATCCGAGCATGGTCAGTCTTATATGACTTGGTTCACCACGAGTTGTGAATCCCTGCGAACCACCAACCGTCGGATACCGATCGATATGGTGATACAGAGCCTGTGGATGAGTGCCTCATACTCGGTAACATTGTGAGACGCTGGAAAATGAATATGAAGGACGTATCTGTGGAGGCTATGGGCCCCGGGTACCCTATGGAAAGCTTTGTGGCCACTCAGATAGAGGATGTGGCTAATCATGTAATTAGGGATACAATAGGATTTGGCATATGTTACCTTGCATGACAAGGGAAAGGGTATAGGCCTAGTCGATTACGTTGTGTTCCTAAAAGTAAATCTCTTGGTTGAGTCCGACTGGGATTCCTACCTTGTAAGTTTGCCTCCTCAGTATATAAGGAGAGGCAAGGAGCCCCTTGGGGTAGAACAATCTCACTAGAGAAGACACCACAATCTCACCAGAGAAACCTCAAAGACAATACACAACAGCTGGAAGTAGGGTATTATCTCATCTTGAGGGTCTGAACTATGATAAATTGTTTTGTGTTTCTTTGCAATCCATCAAGTTTAGGTCTCACGAATAGCCCCATATTATTATTGCCGATACAAAGCATCGACAGTATCTGAGTTTTTCTCCATTGGGTGATGTCAGCATGACACCAGCCCCTGCTCCACTGACCCGTGGAGAACCAACGAAGTACATTGTTCAATACTCAAGTTTGTCCGCAGGTGCAGTTGACTGAACTTCTATCCACAGGTGAAGTCGGTGAGTGCCTGAGACTTAATTGATGTCCGTGGTTTGAAGGTGATGTCGAACACCATCAACTCGAGTGCCCATTTAGCGATTCTGCTGGTGTCTTCGCGGTTGCAGAGAACATCTCCAAGTGGAAACGACATGATGACCGACACCAAGTGCCCTTGGAAATAGTGCATTAGCTTCCGGACAGTGATGAATATAGCAGCTTCTAGACCTGAAAATATTGCATCTTGGACTCTCTCAGGACTTCGCTAATGAAGTAAACTGGCCGCTGAACTTTCTAGATGTGACCTGCCTCTTTATGTTCCACGACCAACACCGTACTAACCATCTGAGAAGTTGTCGTGGATACAACAGGAGTGGTTCCTGGAGCATTGGTGATACTAATACGGGTGGTGTCGTGAGAAACTTCTTGAATTCTTCGAAGGCTCGTTGGGCTTCAGGTGTCCATTGGAAGTTGTCAACTTTCTTCAGGAGCTTGAAGAAAGGCATACTCCGTTCTCCTAGTCGGGAAACAAATCGGCTGAGCGCCGCCATGCAACCCGTCAGCTTCTGGATATCCTTCTGGCAAGTCGAGGGTGCCATGTTCATGATTATGTTGATCTTCTCTGGGTTCACTTTTATGCCTTGGTGTGATACAATGAAACTGAGTAGTTTACCCAAAGGTACTCCAAAGACGCACTTTTCTGGGTTGAGCTTCATCTTGAATCTTCGAAGACTTTGAAAATTTTTTCTAAGTCATCAATGAGGTCATCCTTGAACTTGGTCTTGATCACCACGTCATCGACATACACCTCCATGTTACACCTGAGTTGAGTGTGAAGACACCGCTGAATAGCGCGCTGATATGTTGCACCAACATTCTTCAACCCGCACGGCATAGTGATATTACAGTGTGCTCCAAACCGCGTGATGAAAGAATTCTTCAGACAATCGTCCTTGTTTAGGCTGATCTGGTGATATCCCGAATAGAAGTCGAGAAAGCTGAGTAATTCACATCCCATGGTAGAATCAACCACCTAATGCCAGGAGTTTGGTAATCTCCTTGTGGATAGCATCTTTGCGGTCTAGAGCGAAGTGCCGTAGTTGTTGTTTGATAGGCTTGGCGTCTGCCTTGATATTTAGGGAATGCTTGATCACCTCCCTTGGCGTGCCAGGCATGTCGGAAGGTTTCCCGGCGAAGATATCCCTATTTGCCTAAAGGAAGGTGATGAGCACGTCTTCCTATTTAGGGTCAAGTCTGGTCCCGACAAGTGCTGAAATTCCTGACTGTGCCGCCTTTTTTGCTGGAGCCTCCTCGTGCTCCTGGAAAGTGGATGCCGCCAGTCGGATATTGCTCGGCCCGATTGCGATCTCTTGAGATTGCGCCAGCTCGCAACTCTCCTTGTCATTGGTGAAGGCTTGCTTGACATCACTATGGGAGAGTACTTCTGCAGGTCCTGGCATCTTGAGCATTATGTACATGTAGTGGGGATTGCCAAGAACTTGGCAAGTGTTGGTTGTTCGAGTATGGCATGGTAGGCTGTCTCAAAATCGGTGACCTCGAAACAGATGTTCTCCGTGCGAAAGTTATCCTGCGTGTGAAAGGTGACTGGTAGAGTAATTTACCCGAGTGGTGTTGAAGAGAGGCCGAGGATTACCCCATTGAAAGGAGATGTACTCGGCCGTAGCTTGGAACGAGAAATCTTTATCTCATCGAGCGTCTTGGCGAATAAGATGTTGGGAGCGCTCTTACCATCGATCAGAACCTTCTTCAACTTGATGTTCTTGATAACTAGGTCCAAGACGAGTAGATAGTGTCATGGATGAGCCACTCGGTCGGGATGATCTGTGCGGCCAAACATAATGGCGACCTCGGACCACCGTAGGTACTGAGGGGTGTTGGCGGAGACGGTGTTGACTTCCCATGCAGTTAGCTTTTGCTTCCGCTTGGACTCGTATGCTGACGACCCTCCGAAGATGTTGTCTAGCTCAGCGTGAGGATCTTGGAATTCTCCTGCTGGGCTAGAGTCCAGCTTGTCCTTGTCCTTGGCTTCGGTGGATAAAGATGTCTGCGCCATGACGAACTTTTTGAGCATGAAATAGTTCTTGGACGAGTTCTTCCCTTTAGGATGGAAAGGACATAGGCCGTCATTACTTTCTGGTAGTCGTTGGTTCTGGGAGCTTAGGGACAGTTGCGATCGACTGCCGCGACGAGGTCCTTCGATCTTCGCTTGCAGTCCCTTGTCATTGATGACCCCGCATCATTCGACTCGCGTCAGTCTCTCTATCGGGGCTTATCTTCCTGTGCCTCGGCGACGGCGTCAGCCAAGGCGGTGTACTTATTGGCCATCTTGAAGAGAGCTTTGACTATAGTCAGTGTCTTATGAGTGAACTTGGTGATGAACGGGTGCGTCTTTGACTCCCTTGCTGAAGGCGGCGATGACCGTCTCGTCTTTGATCTTGGGGGATAGTGTTTCTCTTCTTGGAAAAACACTTCATGAAGTCCCGGAGTGACTTGTTCTTCTTTTGGTGAATTTGATACAAGTCAAACTCGGTTCCTAGCCTTTCGTAGGTGCCCTGGAAGTTTGCCACGAACTGGTCACGGAGTTCTGCCTAGGAATCAATAGACCCTATCG
Source organism: Oryza meyeriana var. granulata (assembly GCA_003991445.1). Taxonomy (NCBI): domain Eukaryota; kingdom Viridiplantae; phylum Streptophyta; class Magnoliopsida; order Poales; family Poaceae; genus Oryza; species Oryza meyeriana. Next base: position 127,281 of record RYFJ01000251.1, read on the forward strand.
GAAGCCCCGTTAACCAGGTCCACGCCGACTCGGCCAGGGCGACTGGAAGATAATTGCCCATGGCTTTGTGGTCGCCTCCAGCTGCTCAGATCGCTAGGGTGTAGACTGTCAACCAGGATTCGGGATCTGTCTTGCCATCATATTTGTCAATGCCAGTCGATTTGAAGCTAGCCAGCCAGTCGACTTGGCATAGCTCACGTGTGAAGACGGAGACTCCTTCGTTCGAGTGGCTTCCTCGATGGGACTCTGACTCCGGCTCCGGTGGTTGAATCGCTCATGGTGACGGCCGAAGCGGTCGTGTTCATCTCTTAGTCGGCGTTGTTCATTCTCCTCACCTTCACGGCGGCAAGCCAGTATGTCCTGACGAAGATCTTGGCGTAGTTGGTCTCTGATGTCACGATTATCGTGATGTCATCGGCGATCTTCGTCATGGTCTTGTAGTGATCTGTGGAGGGACTCTGAAGGCCTTTGGTTGTAAGTTGATGCTCAATGTCAGCCTGCAGATCTTGAAGTGGCAGTGTCAGAGGTTGACCTGCTCAAGAGGACCAAGGTGTCAGAGGACTCCTGGTTCTGTTGCACCGTCGTAGCTACTATCATGGTCTTGATCTTGAAAATCGTTGGTGTTGTCTCGTGGTCTAGTCCCAGCTGCAGGGTGTCGAGTAACGTTGCTACGGCTACAACATTCTGTTGAAGGGTGACAAAGACGTCATGGTCGCCCATCCTGGTTTGGAGGATGTCATGTTGTGCTTATCGCATGGTCTTGCGCAGTTGACGGTTGTGCTCGTCCCGTTTGATTTGTTGGCGTCTATCTTCCTCCTTTTCTTCACGCAATCGGCGAGCTTCTTCCCGAAGTCATTGGTGATGAAATCATTCGTGTCACGCCCTGATTTTCACTCAGGGATTTCAAAATTATTTAATAATTGATTTTTAGAATTTACATTAAATTGCAATGCATGTAACAAGAGAAAATAAATTTTTCTTTAATAAATTATTCATGGAGGAATTTTTCCTAATTTCTCTATGTCCTTAAACACTCTCTGAATTTTCCAGAGAATTTTCTAAGCTCAAATGTAATTTTAATAACAAAAAGTTCATTTCAGTGATTACTAAAAAAGGGAAAACAAATAAAACCCTTTCCTCTCTCTCTCTACTAGGTTCGGCCCAATCCCTCCCCTCCTCTGTGCTGGGCCACTTCGGCCCAATCCTTCTCTCTCCCTGGCCTGGCCGCTTCCCCCTTCCTTCCCTCTCTCCCTAGGCCAGCTATCGGTCTAGCCATGTTGACCTACCCGCCTCCTTGCGCCGGCCTGCCTTGCCCTGTGGCCCAACCGCCATGGCTTGCAACGCCGCTCGTTTGCTTCGGCCCGGCTCGCCCGCCGCGCTTTCTCGCCAAAAGGTGGGACCAGGGCCCACCTGTCAGGCTTGTCTCCCACCTCCTGCCAGGCGCCACCGACCCTGTGCCCGCGTCGCCCATGTCACAGCCATTCTCGCGCCCTCTTCCTCCTGCGCTCGCATCCATCCGCGCGGACCGAGTCGCCGTTGCCGCCTCCACTTTCCTCCCTCATTTCCCCCACAAATCCAGGCGCAGTCAAGCCCACTCCCCGTCTCTCTCTCTCTCCCACATTGCCACCTCACTTCGCAGGCCGGTACCACCTCGCTCGGCCACGATCTTGCCTCCCCGCATTCATAAATAGCATTCCCGGTGCTCTCCCTTTTCCCTCTTCCTCCTGCGCTTCCCGAGCTATTTAACCTCCTCTTCCCCGCTAGAATCCCAGCGTCGCCACTGTTCTTCACATCCGGCCACCGCTTGTCACCGTTATAAACCGCGCCAAGCTCCACCGTCACCACCCCATGCTTCGCCGCGTCGAGGAGGTCCCCGGCCGCCGTCCTCTTGCAGCCAGAGCCCACCCGAGCACCGTCTTCACCGCGAGACCGAGGGCTCTGCCGCCCTCACAATCCCCGACTGCCTCTCGCCACCACCCCTAACATCGTCGAGCCACGCTGCTCCCTTCATCGGCTCCGCTGTGGCCCCCTCTACCTTGGCCACCGCCTCTCCACCCGGGAGTGCCGCTGGACTGCCTTCCTTGCCGTCGTCTCGAAGCCCACCGCCGCCGATCACCTCTTTTGCTAGGTAAGCTCCCCATGCTCTTCCACTCCCGTTCCACAACATTCCAGGGACCGTCGCCACGTCAGGTGGGCACCGCCGATGACCATCGGGCCTGCCGCCACCGCCGTCCTGTCGGTCTAGCCAGCAAGCCGCCTTCCCTCCACCGCTACTGTTCGATCCGCCCGCGGGACAATTGGGGCTGTCCGCGTGTGTCCTCCATGGCCACCCGTGTGGCCACATCACTCCTGCAGTCCTTGCCGTCCAATCGCCACTTGGTTGATATCGGGCGTCCATCTTGATCGAACTCATCCCGGCCGTCGATCCAGTCTCCTTCGATCTCGGCCGCCTGATTCGCCTTGATCCGATCCAAACCGTCAATCCGAAACGGTAACCCTATCCCTGCCGTCTGATCTGGATCGGGCGAATCTCAACCGTCCACCCCGTGGTCTCGCTCTACAGTGGACCAGCCCGTTTTATCTCACTGACGCGTGGGCCTCGCATGCCTGTGGCGCCCTCCTCTCTCTCCCCCTCACCAACATGTGGGCTCCGCATGTCGGTGGCTCGGCTCTCTCGTCCTCGAGGGCTGATGGCATAATCCTTCTTTTCCTTCAAAAAATAAATAATTATTACATCATAATTCGAATTAGGTTTGCTGTTTAGTCTAAAATCAGTTAAAACCTCGAAAATTCATTACTAATTCATACAAACTCCAAATTGGACCATTCAACCCTCAAAATTCATCTAAACTTGAGATCTACATGTCTGTTTACTTTAATTGTACTGTTTACTTGGTTTTTTATTAGAGTTTTTCCTTGTTTTGCGTGTCAGCGCTTAGGAATCCGACGTTTTAGAGGATCGTGACTTCGTGGATTTTGCTCGAAAGATTATTTAAAGAAGCAAAGCAAGTCACACATTCACCCTTGAGCATGTTGAACCTACTTTGTGACTAGCTCATGTCTCACTTGATGACTTTGCTAGAGATAGGACATGCTTAGCCACACTTAGTACCACTAGATAACTCATGGGATAATCACATTATACTCTATATCTGGTAATCTGTTGAGCCGCGAGCTCAAGGTGTTTGTAACGCCCAGAAATTCAACCCCAAAATTCTGAACATTCATGTGTATTGAATCCCTGTCCAGGAAAGCCAGGGTACATAAAACCAAGTTGCCATACAGAGTGCGTCTTACAAACAGAGTAAAATTATATTACAAGAATGCAGCGGAAAAGGTAAATGTAGTCTATAGACATCGGGCCGAGCAACAGCTTCCATCCCACAAGCACCTTGATGGCGGAGCCAGCCTATTCCTCAGGACGATCCTCGTCGGACGCGTTCTCCAACACTGAGAGGGGGAAAAGGGAGCAAGGCTGAGTACCACCCACAGTACTCAATAAATCACACCCACAATTATGCATATGCACGGGAAGCAAACGTAGGCTAGGGTTTGATTTGCGTAAGAGCAGTTGCAAACAGTAGTGGTTCGCAAATAGTAAAAGGTTGATTAATTTAACAATATTAATTCTCCACCGATTAACGTTACCCCACGTTAACCAGGCCCAACCATCTCTTACTGATTAACGTTACACCACGTTAACCAGACTCCATTGATCAGCGTTACACCACGCTGATCAGACTCCACTGATGAACGTTACACCACGTTCACCAGTCTCCTCTAATTAACGTTACACCACGTTAACCAGACTCCACTAATTAACGTTACACCATGTTAACCAGTCTCCACTGATTAGCGTTACACCACACTGACCAGTCTCCCCTAATCAACGTTACACCACGTTGACCAGGCCGCACTAATGAACGCTACACCACGTTCACCAGGCGTCACTGATGAATATTACACCACGTTCACCAGTCTCCACCGATTAACGTTACACCACGTTAACCGGCCTCCCCCGATCAATGTTACACCACGTTGACCGGACTCCACATCTTCCACCCGAACCATACCAGTTTCAAAAAGCCAGATTAATTATCTAAAGGTGAGACTAATCACGGTGAATCTTGACCAACGTGCCCATAACCGCGGGGCGCGGCTATTTGAATAGATTTACTCTAATCAGAGGTGTACAGCTGTACCCACAAGACATAGCCCCACACACGTTCCTGTGTGCCAATGCATCACCACGATGCCCCGTGAGAGGCTGTGACAGGACCGTTCACGCAACCTCTCCCTAACCATCCACAACACGCTGAGGTTGCACCTGCCGATAGGGCACACCATATTGGCCAGGCTACCCCTCTTGCGCCACGGTGAATCCAGAAGCCGATCAACCCTACCCCGGGCCGACCCAACTCTATCACGCCCACCCTCATCTCCAGTGCCTAGGAGAGGGAGAAGAAACGCTACAAGCCCAGCCGTTGCCCACGCTGGCTTGTGGAAAGTACGAGTAATTGCCCAAGTGGTTCCCGCGAACCGATCCTTAATTGCCATGGGTGCGACAAGCAGAACCATACACCCACAGCCCACCATTTAGGTCCAATTTTAGTAACTTAACATTAGCCTATCCAAAGTTCCATTTTTCCGACATTGAGTCGAATCATATAAAAGATAATATTTTAATTCCCAGGTGAGCTATGTTGCTAAGCATGGCTAAGCATCATAGGAATAGTAATCTAATCATATTATTACCCAAGTGACAAGGATTCAGGTTTCAAAACTAGGGCACAGTCCTAACATTATATAGGTTATAACCCATCCACATGAAATATTGAAATAATGCAGTTTATTTAAGTAAACAAAGCAATTTAGTGAAAAAGGGTACAAAATGATCAAGATAACAGTGCAACTTGCCTTGCTCTGGCTCAACGTACTGGGCAACGACCTCGAAGTACACGGGAGAGTCACCGGCGTCGGATTCTATAATAAATAATGCACAAACAATTAAAACAGTACATGTGGGCAATCAAACATGGGCTGAAAGTATTTTTAATGAATTCTTGACATTTTTCTGGATTTAATGAAATTTGAATGGACTTAATCGGAGCTCGTATGAATTAGTTATGAATTGTTGAAGTTTACTGTGTTTTCTAATACAAATTTAATTACTAAACGATTTATTGCGCAATTAATCGATTTATTGTGTCACTGGACTGGGAAGCCGGCGCCGACAGGCGGGCCCCACTGGTTAGCGAGGTGGAGGAGAGCGGCGCACGGTGGACCAAGTCCACCGCGGCCTAGCGGGGGAGTAGCCACGTGGCTGCCATGCGGCAGCCACGGCGGTCGAGAAGCCGACGCGGCGCCCGGATGGCGCCGACGTGGCAGGGGAAACAGGCGCCCGCGGGAGCGCCACACAGCCAGGTCAGATCTGCCACCGGGCAGATCGGACGGCCCAGGACGAACGAGGCTCGCCCCCGCCGGCGCAGCCGCGCCACGGCGGGGCGAGCGGCCCGATGGTCACCGCCGGCGACCATCCGACCCCTGGAGGACAGCGGTGAGCTACGGGAGGACAAGAGGAGAGAAAGGAGAGCTCACCGAGGTCACAGTTGACCAGAAGGCGATGAACGGCGACAGATGGGCGATCGCGGTGGCGGAAGTACGGATGACGGCGAGGACGGCGTTCTGGCGAGGATTTCCGGCGACGGAGGAGCGGCCGAGGATGAGGAGGTCCTGGCAAAGGCATAGGGATCAATCAGGGCCGAAATGGCCGAAGGGATCGACGAGAAAGCACGGCCGCCGGCTGGTGGAAAGGCTTACCCGAGGGGCGCGACCGCGAGATCGAACTTCCGGCGGCGCAGGGGCTCGCGGATGCGGTGGCTGGGCTTTGCAAGGGTGCGGCGAAGCTAGTGGTGGGATCTTGTGGTCTGGCAGCGGCTACGGGGCGGGCGGGGCAAACCGGAGCGGCGGAGTGCGGCGCAGTTCTGGTTGTGCAGCGCGAGGTGCTAGATGCTTGGGAGGCGTCGGGTGTGAGCGGAAATGTAGGAGAGAGCGGCGAACGTTTCTATGCGCTCGGCCGGGAGAAATCGTGGCTGAATGGCTTTGAATCGGCACTGGATTGAGGGCGGCGGCGGCGGGGTCATGCGCACGATTCGCGCGAGAGAGGGGACGACTGCGCCGGAGAACGTGGGGGAGTGGGTGAGGACTTGGTCCGCCCGTTGAACAGAGGTGGGGCGCGCGCGAGGTGGGACGCGCGCCGATCGGAAGGCGGAGGGAAAAATCCCCTCCGCCCGATTCGGACGGAGCTAGTAGACGGAGCTGACAGGTGGGCCCGGCCTATCAGCGGGGAGGGCGAGCCGAGCGTAGCGGGTGGAGCTGACGAGCGGGGCCCATAGCGCAGAGAGAGAGCGAGGGAGAGCGGCGGCCGACAGATAGGGCCCATGGGGAGGCAGGCATGCGCGGGCCGCGGGCGTGGAGGCCGGCACAGTGCTGGGTCGGTGGCCCAGCGAGAGAAAATAAGGAAGAAAAGGAAAGAAAAGGAAGGAAAGGAATTTCCAGAGTTAATTTAATTTCGATAATCGTTTTTGATTCATTAAAAATAGTTCCTGTGCTCTAAAAATTACACTTAAAATCCAGTTAATATATTTTGGCAAGGGGAACATAGGAAAAATGTTCCCAGCCACAGTAGCTTATTATTTTGCATTTCACATATTTAATTAATTTCTTTAGCCATTTTAATTTAATTTCTTGGGTCCTTTTCACAGGTATTATTTTTGTGTGGCTAAATTTAGGGTGTGACAGTGTTCAACCATGGTAATCGGTCATAACTAATCAACTAAAATTTGATCTTATGGTAGACTGTGGGTGCATGGTTTTGCGGGTCGCACTTATGACGATTAAGGACCGGTTCGTGGGAACCCCTTGAGCAGAATTCTGCACTACCACAAGCCAGTGTGGGCATCAGTTGGGCTTGTAGCATAGTTCTTCCCTCTCTTAGGCACTGTTTGGTGAGGATGGACATGATAGAGTTAGGTCGGCTCGGGTGACGGGTTGATCGGCTTCCGGATCCATCATGGCGCAAGGGGGATAGCCTAACCGACACAGTGTGCCCTATCGGCAGGTGCAAACTCAGCGTGGTGTGGATGGTTGGGGAGGAGTTGCGTGAATGGTCCTGTGACGACCCCTTTACCGTGGGTTACAGGTACATGGAGACATGTGCGGGGCTGTGTCTTGTGGGTAAAGATGTATACCTCTGGCCAGAGTAAATCTATTCGAATAGCCATGCCTGCGGTTATGGGCGATTAGACAAGACTCACCGTGATTAGTCTCACATAAATAAACTTGACTTAAAATCTTGTTTAGAATCAGGAAGGATGGTTTGGGCTTGTTCAACGTGGTGTAGTGTTCAGTGATAGATTAATACTAACTAATATAACAAATTTTTTCATCACTGTTTGCTTGAACTTTAAAATCTCAATGTTAAAATCAATCTTAGGTGCTTCCAACCTATGTAAATAGTGAAAAAAATTTAAAAAATGTTTAGGCATAAGTTGTAATGCATCTATCATCCCTCAGTGTAAAATATGACTTATATAGATAGAAACAAAAAGAGAAATACCGTTAGAAAGTAAAGTGAACCGTTTTCAATAGTTTAGGGTGCAAAATAAGACAAAAAATAGTTAGGGGGTTAAATGCTCTGACAAGATAGCTCAAGGGAGTAAAATGGACTTTTTTCATAACAATCTAAAACATATGGTTTTGTGTAACAATGCCCCAAAACCAGTGGTTTCTTAAAATTTACACTAAAATTAATGACTAGATTTTGACTACATATCCAACTTTCCTTTTTAAGTTCTTTTAGGTTCACATTACCAACGTTCCAAATGAGCCCAGAATACCTACAAACTATGGAATTATAGGTGGATCCCTAAGTTTCATGAGGCATTGCAACTTATTTTTACATTATGTCAGATTTATTGTTTCATTTTTCTAGATTCCACAATTAGATATAGCAAAATGTGGTAGCACTATCCGTCGGTGTAGTCGAGAACAATTGCATACCATCGAGGTTATATTACAAATTTTGCTCATGGCTTATGTTTGAAATTGGACGTGGCTTATGTTTGACAAAGACACTTTGGTTTACGGAAATCATAGTTGATAACAAAGGATCTAAGTGATTATCCATGAACTTTGTAACCAATTTAGCAAAACTATGAATAGGGCTAATAGATCGGTAGTCCTTCACTTACATGGCATCTACTTTCGTAGACAGCAAGTTGATAAAAGTCATGTTAAGTAATCTGAACTTAAAAACATAACCCCCTTTAATTCCAAGAGGGCCATCATCACATCCCTTTTAATAATCTACCAACAAACTTTATAGAACCGACCGTAAACCCATCTGCCCTAGGTGCTTTGTCTACAGGCATGTCCTTGATTGTTGCACATTTCTTAACACGAATATTGGCCTGATTCCCAGCAGGAGAGTCCATCCACTGGTACAACCAGAATTCAGGGTTTTCAGATCTAGGTATTTAGTATGAGCCGTTGGATGCGCCGCGTATACTGGATGTCCCCTCTTGCCTCGTCGCCGCCCTGCTCTCCTCGCACGCGCCGCGCCGCCGCCTTCACCATGCCGGCTATTGCCGCGCCGCCTCCTCTTTGTCACGGCCACCGCCGCTCCGTCTTCTCCATGTCCCGGAGCCCCGTCGCCGTCTCCGACCCGCCGTGGCCGGATCTGCGCCGCCGCCTGTCGATGTTTTACACCGGCAATAAATATATGGGGCTACTCGGCGGATGGAAACTCGGTGGATTGCAAAGGAACACAGGGAGATTTTATACTGGTTCAGGCCCTCGATGTGAGGTAATACCCTACGTCCAGTTGTGGTGTTATTCCTTTGAGGATTTGTGGTGGTGATTCTGGTGAACCAACTCCACCTGCCCTCATGGGGCGCCCTGCCTCCCCTTATATACTGGGGGACAGGGTTACAAGGTAGGAGTCCCCATCGGATTACGACTAGGAGATCTCCCCTTAGAGATATAACGCACCCGACTAGGACTGTACATTCCTTTCTATACAAGGCGAAGTCTGCCGAATTTAGCTATATCTCTAATTACAAGGCTAGGCCCATCCTCTATCCGAGTGGCCCATATGCTTGTCATGAGGTACCGGGGCCCATGGTACCCACACCGCCGCCGCTCAAGGAGCACCGTCACCCTCTTCCTCGTCCGATCCGTGCCACCGCCAAGATTGAGGGAGAGGCGGCATCGTCGTCGGAGCTCGTCGCTGCCCCCAAGCTCCTCCCCAATCCCCACGCGCCGCCACCGAGCTCCTCGCCCCCATCCAGCGACGAGGAGGAGGGGACGGCGGCAGGGAGGGCGGCATGCTGGCGCGTGGCGGCCCGGCGGCCGCGGAAACGGGTTGTAGGTGGCGGCGGTGGCACGCTTCTTGGCGGCGGCGTTGGCACGCATGGCGTCGGCGTGCCTCCTCGCTCTCCATCTCTCCATCTCTCGCTCTCTCCCCTGCCCACGCGACGGCTGCCGCCGACCTCCCCCATGCGCTCTCCACCGCCCTCCTCTCCCCCACCTCCCCCCACCGTTGCTCCCTGCGAGATCGACGGCGCGGCGGTCGATCCGGCGGTGATGCGGTCGGCCTCGGGTGGCCTCGGGTTCAGCCATGGTAATGCCCTATTCGCCTATGCTAACACCTCTACTGCGTTGCGGGATCCAGCGCTGATCTGATCTGTCTACTTGCTGCGTCCGCACAGACCTTCAAGCGCAGGAATGATGGCCGGAACAAGCACGGCGGCGGCCACGTCAAGTACATCCGCTGCTCCAACTGCGCGAAGTGCTGCCCCAAGATAAGTCGGATCCCTTTGCCCTCTCGATGTGCACGAGACGCCGGATCTGTGTGTTAATTTGGGAATCTTGGTTGCGTGGGGCAGGACCAGGCGATCAAGAGGTTGCAGCTGAGGAACATCATAGAGTAGGCTACCATCACTCATCAGGGACATCAAGGAGGCGTGCATGCACGATGGTGCGCTTCCTTCTCTTTTGTGTTTTGCTGAATTTAGATGTGATACGAAATTGAAGTGAATGCTGGATTTGTGATTGCCGATAGCACTTTGAACTTGCACACTGCTGGAAATTTTTATTCTTCCCTTCTGTTTATTGAATTGATGGCATGATATACAACTATCTCATTGTAGGATACGTTCTCCCCAAGCTCTAGGCGAAGGTGCATCACTGCATGTCCTGCCACAGAGTACCTGTTCCCGATCTTTTAAATAAAATTTATAGTGCTTAATTAGTAGCGTACTTAGTTTGCCATCTTCTGATCAGAATGATTTCATATATCTACGTCTCCACGCAAACTTTTTAAAGTGAAGATTGATATATTTTTTTTGCAATGCACAATCATCTTAAGAAAGCTAGATTTTGCACGGTATTTGTAGGGGTCTCTTATCTGCACCTGGTGTAATCTCATACAAGCATGATGAAAAATGGAAATTCTTTAATGTGCTGATTCTATGAAAAGTACTAGCATACCTCAGAAGGTATTTGGCCAGCCTTCTATAATCTGAAACCGACCATTATTTTGGATAGTGTTTCTTACATGATCATATTCCCTATCAAACCCAGGGAGAAGAAGAAAACTCAGAAAGCATCAAACAATTGTTCTGTCAAAAATGATGAAGAAGAGTCAAACTGTCAAAAAGTAAAGCCTAGGGTTGGCAGCACTCCTTCATATGGATTTACATTCAAATGTGATGAGAGCTGGAAAAAAAAAGAGAGGTAATCTTGTTGCTAGATAACTTTTGCACCGTTTCATAACATATGGATATCACTCCTTTGCTTACATATTCTGCAATCACATAGTTCTACTCAAAGCTTGAGGAGAAGATTCATGCACAGGAATTGGAGAAAAGCAATATGCAGGCGAAATCAAATGTTCATTCTTTTGTTTCTCTTTTCATAGAAATAAACAATTAATCAGTTATGTGGAGGCCATGGGCCCCGGTACCTCATGGAAAGATTTGTGGCCACTCGGATAGAGGATAGGCTTAATTCTGTAATTTACAATAGGACTCGATACATAATTACCTTGCAGTCATGCAAGGGATATAGTCCTAGCCAGGTATGTTGTATTCTTAGAAGTAAGTCTGTCCGGAGAGGCAGGGAGCCTCCTGGGGCAGATAACCAACATCATATATTACCTCACCTCGAGGGCTTGAACAGAGAAAGGCAATACACAACAGCTGAAAGTAGGGTATTACCTTACCTTGAGAGCCTGAACCAGAATAAAATTGTTTCGTGTTTTTTTGCAATTCATCAAGTTTAGGTCTAACGAATAGCCTCATATAATTATTGCCGATACAAAGCATCGATAGTTGGTGCGCCAGGTAGGGGTCTCGTTGAGATCATCTTCATATAAGCCCGATGGATCAAACCACCGGAGTCGATAGCATCAAAGTTTTTCCCCGGACAAGCAATCAGCTTGGGAGTTTCGACTTCATTGTCGACAAACTCAGTGACCTCACCCTAACCAATCAGGATTCAACCTGGTTGGTTGGAAACCAAGCCGACTTCGCGTCAATTGGTCTACTCAATGCTGCAGCCGTCTACTCAATGCTGCAGCCGTCTTCGGTGACTTGCTACGGCAATTTCCAAGACCCGTCTTCGGTGACTTGCTACGATAATTTCCAAGATCTACGAGTCTAGGGACAACTCCTTTTTTCGCTGTTCTACTTGGATCTGGCCCTAAGTTGGCCGAGATCGAGCTACGGGAGGAGCAGATCGTTGATCTCCCGTTCGGGCTCGGCATGCCGCAGATATCTTCAATCCTACTCTAATTCAGTAGACTCAATCCTCTGGAATTCGACTCGGATATGGCCTAGAGCCACTCGGGATCGGGACCAGGGAGGTTGGGGTCATAATCACTCCCCTAAACTACTTTGACTCCGACTCAGTCGGACAGCAGCTTAGGAAGTTTTTCTCCACCATGCGAATTGTTTATGGCATCCAAGGGTTCAACCCCCACGTAAGATGCACGCGAACTACGTGACCAGCAACAGGAGGAAGCCCACCGACTGCGTGAGGAACAGGAGGAAGACGCACAACGCCTGCAAGCCGAGCGCGAGGCTCGCAATGACAACCTACGCAAGGCCGGGTGGACTGCTCAACAAGAAATTCTCCAAACCCGAGTGGGCGACCACCAACGTAGTGGTCGTTGCTACACTACTTGACACCTTACAGCTTGGGCCCGACCACTAGGCTACCCCGACTATTGCGAGAATCAAGGCTATCATCACTGCTACAGCATGTCAACAATGAAAATAGTCTGGAGATACACTCATACCATCCAATAGAACGGTTTCAGATGCTGCAACTTCATTTGCTTCGACAAGGCGCTGAGCAGCTGGCTCTGGTCAGCACCGATCGGAGTCCCGTTACATGTCACCCGACAACCACCACAATGATCAACGGTGTTACCACCATAACGAGCGTCGCGACAATCAAGACTCTCGGGGATGACTGCGATGGGATCTTCGACAAGACATCAACGCTCGACGCCAGGAACACGAGGAAGATGAATGTCGTCGACTCGAAGACAAGCATGAGCGCTTCGGCCTCCATCACGAGCGGTTTTATCGCCGCAGTCGGAGTCTAAGCCTCTACCTTGACAAAGGAGTTCCGGCGTTCACCCATGAGTTGCAACAAGTTGACTGGCCATCTGGCTTCAAACCGACTGGTATAGAGAAGTACAACGGCAAGACCAACCCGGAGTCAGATCACAAGGCCATGGCAAATTACCTTCCAGTCATCCTAGCTGACTCAGCAAGGACATGGCTGACGGGGCTTCCTAGGCGGTCAATTGGCTCTTAGGGGAAACTCTGCGAACGCTTCATTGCAAACTTCCAAGGAACATACGAAAGGCCGTCCTCCAAATACGATCTATACCAGTGCCATTAAAGAAAAAATGAGTCTCTCCGCAACTTCATCAAGCGATTCTCCAAGAAGAGGAACTCAATACCAAAAATCAAGGACGAGAATAAAAGACACGCCCCCGTTCATCACTAAATTTACTCGGAAGCCTCCCAATTCTACCAAGTCTTTATTCGACATGGCGAATAAATACGCTGACTCGGCCGACGCGGTTGCTGAGGCTCTCGAAGACAAGGAGCCCCGACAGAAGGAGCGAAAGGACACCGACGATGCTGCCCCAACTAAGTCCAGCAATCGCAAACGCAAGTTGGACAATGTCGTGGTGGCTGTCGAACGCAGTTGACCGCGACCCTTGAGGACAGACGACTACCACATGGTCATGAACGGGCCATGCCCTTTTCACCTAAAGGGAAAGCACATGGCCAAGGACTGCTTCATGCTCAAGAAATTTGCTTCCGAGCATACGTCATCGTCTGGCGAGCAGAAAGACAAGGATAAGCCAGATTCGGGCTCGGCCGGCGATTATCAAGATTCCTAGGCCGAGCTCAATCACATATTCGGTGGGCCATCTGTGTACGAGTCCAAGCGAAAACAGAAGCTAACCACTGGAGAAGTGAACTCGATCACGACAGACGCCCCCCAATACATGCGATGGTCAGAAACGGCAATTGTCGGCGAAATGGGACCGGGCGTCCCCCAGTCCCCGGGGACGCGAGGGTCTTCGGCCGCGGCAAATACTCCGGAGTCCACGTTTTGCGCAAGAGAAGACCGGCTACGACCGCTCTCCCGCCAAGTATCCAGGGGCCCGGGCACTGGCCGGGCCCGGACGCGCATCCCCCGGTCCCGGGCGCCGGCCGCCCCGGACCCGGGTGCCGATCCCCGACTGGACTGCTCCCGGGGGCCGATGCCCGGCCACCGGGCCGACAGCCGACTGCCCCAGAGCCGATGCCGACTGCCCGGGTGCCGACTGCCCCCGATCGCCTCGGCCCCGAGTGCGGCCCCGAGAGCCGATCGCCTCGGCTTGACGGGTCGATCCTCCTGTTCGGACCAACTCTCCAACTACCAGCATTAATGACGATGCGACAGGGCCTGTCGCCTGCCCTGCCACGCGTGGGCGCCTCGTGATGGCCCCCCGTGGACACCCGACTGTGCTGCCAGAAGCCTGTTGACTTCTGTGGCGAGGGCGTGCGCCGAAGTCCAAGCAGTCAGAGACTCTTGACTTCGGCAGCGTGCTCCATCACATCTCACCACATCCTCACGACTCCACCGCCCGCTGCATACCTACTCCGGCATGGGCACAGCAGGCGGAGGTGAGCGACTGGACTTTCCTCCAACTCCGGCGTGGGCGTCGCAGGCGGACGTGCGCACAGGAGAACTCACCGGAAATCTCTCTCTCTCCGGGTACTGGCACTGTGGACTCCCCTTGACTTGTAAAAGGAGGATCCGTGCCCCGGGTTCTGAGTAGGTTTTTTGAGAGCTCGGGCATTAGGCTTCGAAGGCAACAACACTACTCAGCTTCCAGAGAGATCTTCTCGGGGCCCGAGCTGCCTGGGAAGAACATACTGTATCAACTTTTCCCATCCATTCATCCTCCACATAGCATACACACAGGAGTAGGGTATTACGCTTCTGAGCGGCCCGAACCTGTATAAATCCTCCTGCCTCCTCTGTGCGCCTCGGTTCATCGTCTTCCCCGGCGCCCCGCGTGATTACTACGCTTCGGACGGTCCGTTCCCGAAACGGACGGTCCGAACCCCTCTGTCTCCCAGCTCGGGCCCCTGGTTCCCGAGCGCCGTTTCTTCCTTCGTTCGATCTTTCTTCCATCGGACGCCTCGTACGCCTGAGAACTACTCCCCTGGCCGAATCTCAAAAGGGGGGTCTCCTGACTTCCCATCGTCGAGGTTTCACGCCTTCGACAGCTGGCGCGCCAGGTAGGGGGAGTTTCCTTTTCAGGTGTTACGCCGGCGACTCCAACACCGGCGCGCTCCATGGCAGGCGGCCATCATCATCAGCGGGATTCCGACGACGAGTCCGGCGGCTTCACCCCGCCGGACAATGCTAGCCCTCTGGCTTGCTCACCGCGTTCCCCCACGTCTTCCTGGGGGCGCGCGGTGTGCGCTGCACGGGCCGACTTCACCCAGTGGCGGCCTGGTTGAGCGGCCTCGGCACCTCCCTTTGCGGAGGGAGCCGGTAAGTGCCCGGCTGGGTCCGCCGCGGCCTCATTCGTGAGGCGTGAACAGGCGCGCCGCTCCACGGCGCGCCACCATCAAGACATCCAGCCGGCGACGCCGCAGGAAGCCCTCCTGGCGGCGAAAGCTCTCCTGCGCCACCCCCCGGCTTCCACCGGGGGCAGCGGCCGGGAAAGGCGGTGGCTCGGCGAAGTCGCCGACCTCGTAGGTGCGGCCCATCGCCTGATCACCGCCAGCAATCATGCAGGAGCCGGCGAGTCCTCGCGTTCCGCCTCGCGCCGGAACAGGAGGAAGCGCCAGAAGGCCAAGGCGGCCGCCGAGAGCTCCGCCTTGGCTGCTGTGGGCAGCCCCCGGGGCAACATCGCCCACGAGGACGACGACGGCAGCGGTAAGCGGCGAAGGGCCGCACGTGTGCCGCCGCCGCCGGCAATGGCCCGGGGATGGTGCGCATTCCACCAGACGGACCGGCACGACCTTACGGAGTGCCGCGCCATCCAGCGCTTGGCCAAACGCCTCGAGGAGCGGCAGTAGGTCGGGCCCGGTCGGAGCTTGGCTCCCGGGTGCGTACATAGCCCCGGTCGGAGCCCTTGGCTCCCGGGGGCGTACATAGCCCCGGTCGGAGCCCTTGGCTCCCGGGTGCGTATCTACTCCCGATCGGAGCCCTTGGCTCCCGAGCGCAGATCTGGCCCCGGTCGGAGCCCCTGGCTCCCGGGCGCATATCTTCCCCCGGTCGGAGCCCCTGGCTCCCGGGCTCATATCTGGCCCCGGTCGGAGCCCTTGGCTCCCAGGGGCGTACATAGCCCCGGTCGGAGCCCTTGGCTCCTCGGTGCGTATCTGGCCCCGGACGGAGCCCCTGGCTCCCGGGCGCATATCTCCCCCCGGTCCGGTCACGGAGAGCTCGCTCCCTTTCAAGGGACCTGAGTCCGAGGGAGCTGAGCCCGAGTCTCGGCAGAACCAGTAGCGGGCCAAGCGCGCTCGAAGCGGTTCGGACGGTCCGAACCGTCGACGGACGGTCCGGTTGTAGCGACTCGGACCGTCCGGCCCTTAGGCGGACAGTCCGAATCCCGCTCCCGATCCAGAATAGCTTCGACAGGGCGCGAGTACCCGGACAGCATTGTCTCGGCAAGGGCGGGTCCGAGGAAGTTGTCCCGACATGGTCCATGTCCATACCCGGGCCCCTGTGCCCGGGCACATATCAATCATACATAACAAATCATATTTCAGTCCGGGGCCCTGGGTCCCGGACACATATTGAGCCGAGGCACGGATTCCCGAATCCGTGCCATGGGCCCAACACTGAGCTGCCGAACCAAGGCAGCCTCGCCAAGGCGAGTGCGGGCCTAGGAACGTGGCGCTCGGGACCACATCAACATTTTTATAACCAGATGGGGACCGATAACCCTGATAGCTTCGCCCTGGCGAGAGCGTGTCCGGGAAGGATGTCCCGACAATTTCCAAGCCCAGAGAGATCGTCCCGATTCGTCCCACAGGACACACATAGGGTACGACTGCCCGGACTCCATCGGACGCGATGGCAAGTCCGGGCGGTTCGTCCCGACTCAGCCCGGGGCCTCCGGGTCCCGGACACACATAGGGAACGACTGCCCGGACTCCATCGGACGCGATGGCAAGTCCGGGCGGTTCGTCCCGACTCAGCCAGGGGCCTCCGGGCCCCGGTGTGATAGTCCGGACCACGCCGCCCTGTCGAGCGCGAGTCCGGGCAAGCCGCTCCCGGTCGAGGATCTTCTCTCGGTGTCAAGAGCTCGCACCCTCGCGAGGGAAGCTGAGCCCGAGCACGGCCCCTGACAGGCCAGAACCAGAGAGCGTCCTCACTGCCCTCGATAGCGGGGCTCGTGCCCGCTCCTCGCCCGTGGCCTCAGGTCATGACACGCGAGTTGATGGTTGGGCACGCACCAATAATATTCCGCAGGCAGCGAGCGTGGCGCTCGTCGTAGAGCTCCCCTCGCCCGGCAAACATATGGCCTGGGACTTACCTCCCGGGCCCGACTCTGAGGAGCCCGACCCGAGGCGGCATCGCCAAGGCGAGTGCGCGCCTAGGAACGTGGCACCCGGAATGACCCTCACAGGGCGCGAGTACCCGGACGGCATCACCTCGGCAAGGGCGGGTTCCGGAGAAGTTGTCCCGACGTGGTCCATAATCCTTAGCCGGGGCCCCTGTGCTCGGGCGTTTGTCGACCACGTCAAATCACATGACAGTCCGGGGCCCCCTAGGTCCCGGGTACATGTTTGAGCCGAGGCACGGATTCCCGAATCCGTGCCCCGGGCCCGACACCGAGGTGCCGAACCAGGGCAGCCCTCGCCAAGGCGAGCGCGGCCTAGGAACGCGACACCCGGAATAGGACGCGATAGTCCAGACAGCACCGCCCCGACGAGAATGCGTCCGGAAGGTCGTCTCACATTTTGTATTTCAGTCTAGGGCCCTAGGTTCTGGGCACATATTTGAGCCGGGGCACGGATTCCCGAATCCATGCCCCGAGCCCGACACCAGGGTGCCGAACCAGGGCGGCCTCGCCAAGGCGAGTGCAAGCCTAGGAACGCAACACCCGGAATAAGGCGCGATAGCCCGGATAGCACCGCCCCGGCGAGAATGCTTTCGGAAGGTCGTCTCACATTCCATATTCAAGCCCGGGCCCCCGGAACCCGGCTTATATCAAAAACCGTATTTCAGTTCGGGACCCCCGGGTCTCGGACACATATCCTTAGCGCTGGCCGGGGCCCCCGGGTCCCGAGCACATGCCTTTCCCTAGCCTCGAGGCTCGCGAGGGAAGCGAGTCCGAGCTCTATTCCCGGAACAACACCATAAACCAAGGTACGAAAATATAAACATGATCATATACTGTATATGCAAATGTCTCCCTTTGTACAAGACAGGCAAAACCGGAGCGCAAGCACGAGCGAGGCCCGGAAACGCCGTCGCACGGGGAGAGGTCGCTGGCCTCCTTCGGACCGGACCTCGGGCGACGTCAGGAGGGCGCTCGGGGGCATGGAGGGCCCCCGGGCCCCGAAGGCGCCCGCGCAGGGCGTCAGAAGGAAACCGGCGTCTTCCTCAACCTCTTCGTCAGGCATCAGCTCTACGAGATGGTCGCCGCGGTCGAAGAACCCTGCCTCCAGGGCAGCGGACTCGACCTCCTCGCGAACCACCGCGACCTCCTTGCGAACCACCGCGACTTCCTCGCGCACAGCGAACTCTCACCCCCGGGACGCGAGCCCGGCCTCTTGGGCCCGGACGCGTTCTCCCCGGGAGAGTGTTCCCTTCTCCCGCGCCTCCATCTCAGGCCAGGCACGGGAGAACTCGTCGGCGGCGGACTCGGTGGCGGCCTCCAATCGGACGACGCACCTCTCTCCAGCCGCGGTCTCCGGCCAGCGGTCACCACGAAGGACTCGGTGGCGACGGTACGGGCGGCAAGCTGCCGCATCGCCATCGCGACCGCTGCCGCCGGCCTTCCTCAAACACTCCATTCCATGTTTTCAGCCCGGGCCCCGGGCACATATCCCGTCTGAATTAACAAATCGTCAAGCTATGTCAGTTCGTGGTGAACCAGGTGCGCCCCGCGTCCCCTCTTTTCTTCAAGACGTGGCCCTGTTCCTGCCCGGGGCTGATCCCGGTCGAGCAACAGGGCCAGGGGCCACTGTCGGCGAAATGGGACCGGGCGTCCCCCAGTCCCCGGGGACGCGAGGGTCTTCGGCCGCGGCAAATACTCCGGAGTCCACGTTTTGCGCAAGAGAAGACCGGCTACGACCGCTCTCCCGCCAAGTATCCAGGGGCCCGGGCACTGGCCGGGCCCGGACGCGCATCCCCCGGTCCCGGGCACCGGCCGCCTCGGACCCGGGTGCCGATCCCCGACTGGACTGCTCCCGGGTGCCGACTGCTCCCGGGGGCCGATGCCCGGCCATCGGGCCGACAGCCGACTGCCCCGGAGCCGATGCCGACTGCCCGGGTGCCGACTGCCCCCGATCGCCTCGGCCCCGAGTGCGGCCCCGAGAGCCGATCGCCTCGGCTTGACGGGTCGATCCTCCCGTTCGGACCAACTCTCCAACTACCAGCATTAATGACGAGGCGATAGGGCCTGTCGCCTGCTCTGCCACCCGTGGGCGCCTCGTGATGGCCCCCCGTGGACACCCGACTGTGCTGCCAGAAGCCTGTTGACTTCTGTGGCGAGGGCGTGCGCCGAAGTCCAAGCAGTCAGAGACTCTTGACTTCGGCAGCGTGCTCCATCACATCCTCACGACTCCACCGCCCGCTGCATACCTACTCCGGCATGGGCACAGCAGGCGGAGGTGAGCGACTGGACTTTCCTCCAACTCCGGCGTGGGTGTCGCAGGCGGACGTGCGCACAAGAGAACTCACCGGAAATCTCTCTCTCTCCGGGTACTGGCACTGTGGACTCCCCTTGACTTATAAAAGGAGGATCCGTGCCCCGTTCTGAGTAGGTTTTTGGAGAGCTCGGGCATTAGGCTTCGAAGGCAACAACACTACTCAGCTTCCAGAGAGATCTTCTCGGGGCCCGAGCTGCCTGGGAAGAACATACTGTATCAACTTTTCCCATCCATTCATCCTCCACATAGCATACACACAGGAGTAGGGTATTACGCTTCTGAGCGGCCCGAACCTGTATAAATCCTCCTGCCTCCTCTGTGCGCCTCGGTTCATCGTCTTCCCTGGCGCCCCGCGTGATTACTATGCTTCGGACGGTCCGTTCTCGAAACGGACGGTCCGAACCCCTCTGTCTCCCAGCTCGGGCCCCTAGTTCCCGAGCGCCGTTTCTTCCTTCGTTCGATCTTTCTTCCATCGAACGCCTCGTACGCCTGAGAACTACTCCCCTGGCCGAATCTCAAAAGGGGGGTCTCCTGACTTCCCGCCGTCGAGGTTTCACGCCTCCGACAGCAATCATCTTCGACCGCGCAAACTACCCCGATCGAGTAACGCATCCAGGATGTTATCCACTCATTTAGGACCCAGTCATCAGTAGCATCAAGCTGAAGAAGGTTCTCATCGATGGAGGAAGCGCTCTCAACATATTGTTTGCCAAGACGCTCGACGAGATGAAGATACCAAGATCCGAGCTGTGGTCGAGTACAACTCCCTTTCACGGGGTAATCCCCGGCCTATCTTCGACACCACTCGGATAGATTATTGTACCGATCACTTTCGGAACACAGGAGAATTTTCGCACGGAGAATATCTGTTTCGAGGTGGCCAACTTCGAGACTGCATATCACGCTATACTCGGAAGACCTGCATTAGCTAAGTACATGGCAGTGCATCACTATACCTACATAATGCTCAAGATGCCTGGACCAGGTGGAGTACTTTCCCTACGCAGCGACGTCAAGCAAGCCTTCAATTGCGACAAGGAGAGCTGTGAGTTGGCTCAGTCGCACGAAGCTGCAGTTGGACGAAGCAATATCCGACTAGCCGCAACAACTGTCAATGAGGATGATCAAGTACCAGCGAAAAAAGCAGCCAAATCGGGAATCTTAGCAGATTCGAAAACAAAGATAATGTCAGACAGCTACGTCAACTGACAAGCTGGAATATTGGATAATGTACTTCGACGGTTCTCTACGGATTGACGGAGCAGGTGTTGGCATTGTTCTGACATCATCAACTGGAGAAAAACTCAAATACGTCCTTCAAATACATTTTTCAGCATCTCACAACATCGCTGAGTGCAAAGCACTCATCCATGGGCTCCGTATCGCCATCTTACTCGTTATTCGACGACTGGTGGTTCGCGGGGATTCCCAGCTTGTGGTGAACCAAGTCATGAAAGAGTGAACGTGCCTAGATGATAATATAGCGGCATACTGTCAGAGGTGCGGAAGCTGGAAAACAAATTTGACAGGCTGGAAATTACACATGTCCTAGCCAATATAATAAAGCTACAGATGAGCTAGCTAACTTGGGATCTGAACGAGAAGTGGTCCCGACTGAAATTTTTATCGAGCAACTGAAGGAGCTGTCCGTCAAAAAGAAGCCTGTTCTCGAGTAGTCGAGGGCTGAACCTATCCTGGCAACCAATGAGGTGCTAATCATCTCTCAAGATTGGTGGACTCTGATCAGCAGATACCTTCTAGAGGACGAGCTCCCAGAAGATCGCAGTGAAGCCGAGCGGATCAAACGTCAAATCAAATGTTTTTTTATAGTCAGAGAAAACCTCTACCGTCGAAGCGCATCCAGAGTCCTCATGCGATGTGTCACAACCGAGAAAGGCAAGCAGATTCTGTAATCGATCTACTCGGGTATGTGTGGCAACCATGCCGCATCAAGAACGTTAGTCGGAAAGATTTACCGGCAAGGATTCTTCTAGCCAAGTACAGTTACCGACACTAAAGATATTGTTCAGACCTGTGAGGGATGCAATTTTTTACTCGACAAACACATCTACCTGCTCAAGAATTATAAACAATTCCAATATCTTGATCCTTTGCAGTTTGGGGGCTTGACATGGTCGGGCCATTCAAAAAAGCGTCAGGAGGGTTCACACACTTATTCGTCGCAGTAGATAAGTTCACAAAGTAGATCGAAGCAAAACCTGTTGCTACCATCACAGCGGCAAGGGCAAAAGACTTCATCATGAATATCATATATCAATTTGGAGTTCCTAACCGCATCATAACAGACAATGGCACTCAGTTCATGGACGACGTTTTTCAAGATTTCTGTAACGATTTTGGCATTAAGATTTGTTATGCTTCTTTGGCACGCCCACGAAACAATGGGTAGGTCGAGCGTGCCAATAGCATGGTCTTACAAGGTATCAAAGCTAGGGTGTTTGACCGACTACAACCATATGCAGGGCGGTGGCTGCAAGAGCTTCCATCTGTTCTATGGTCTTTACGAACCACGGTTAGTCGAGCATCAGGGCAATCATCTTTCTTCCTATTCTACGATGCTGAGGCTATGTTACCAACCGAGTTGGAGCTTGTCTCTCCGTGAGTTCGGGCCCACTCAGAAGACAAGTCAAATGAAGATCGACTGGTCGAATTAGATCAGTTGGAAGAAGCAAGAGACATCACAACTATCTAGTTGGCGAGGTATCTTCAAGGCCTACGTCGTTATCACAATCGTAATGTTCGTGGTCGCGTCTTTTCGGTGGAAGATCTCGTTTTGAGAAAAATTCAAACCACCAAAGACAAGCACAAATTATCTCCCTTATAGGAGGAGCCGTTTATTATCGCTGAGGTGACACGTCCAGGTGCTTACCGACTAAAGACTAAAGACGGCATCCTAGTTAACAACTCATGGAACATAGAACAGCTACGTCTTTTCTATATCTGAGTATTGTATTCTTTTTATATGAATAAAATTTTTTACTCTAACTCACTACGCTGCTTGTTCCAACCGAGTAGTGAGTTAGGGGCTACATGATGATAACATGTCCTTTGTTATTTATAAATTTCGAGTTTGTTTTGTTTAAGTTATGAAGTTTTATGATGACTAAGCTAAGTTTCGTCCAGTATAGTCCTCTGGGGTGAACTTTTTTAAAGTTAATCTCAGTTCACTTGGCATAAATTAACTAGTTGGGTAAAACTAATGATGGCTAAAATATAACTAGTACTCAACAGATTACAAAAAGACAGCAAAAGCATTTACGATGTCTACATAATGTTTTTGTCCTGATCGAACACCGACTACTTAGAATGTTTATGTTTACAATGGCAGATCCTCAGCGATTGTCTCAGCCATAGGCCTAACTTGGCTAATCAGCTTCAAGCCCTTATCGGGAGTAGTGCCCTCAGCAAAGCTCTCGCCGACTACCTCAATATCTACCTGGGGTAGAGAGATTTCGTCATGGCCAACGCTTGGGCAATACCCACGGTGGCGTGCTGGGAAGCATACTTCTTCAAAAGGGCTGGAGCCTCTTCAAGATGTTGTGCCACCTGAGCAATAGAGTTGGAGTTGGGTTCAGCTTGGCTGGTTGTATGATATCTAATAAAGTCCTCGCAGAATCAACAACGATACTCCACGATTCCTTTATCACCTTTATCTCCTCGGCAAAAGCACCAAGCTGGATCTGCGAGTTGGCTTTGAAGGCTATTCACAAAAAGAAGAAGCATCAGCAAATCTGGATACCTAGTCAGGCAGAGTACAAGAGCAGACATGCATCTTACTTGTGTAATCGGTGTTGACCTTGAACTTCGCCTTCTCAAGCTTCTTTAGCTCTTTCTTTAGGCGTTTGATCTCAAGGGACTGGTTGTTTAGATTTGTCTTCAAAGCTACAGCTGAACAAAGTTGATGATCAAGAACACAAGAAAAGATGTCTGGGAGTAATCAGGCAAAAGGGAAACTTACCTCTGATGGTCCCTATCTTCTCCCAGTTCTTGTCTCGGAGCTTGTTCACTGAGTCCTTTAGCCAGTTCTCCCTCTCCTTGCTAGTTTTCTCTATCTCATCCTTGGCGGCCTGGAGCTGGTTGAGTCGGGCGAGCTAAGGAGCGAGTTCGGAGAGAACTTTGCCTATATTCTCAGATCGCTTAACTACTTGCTACATGAGTCATATTGTAATCAGACAAGGCAAGTTACAATGGCGAAAGATTCCAAGGATCTCAAATCAGCAGACACAGCCTATCGGATTATGTACCTGGATGCTCTTCGATGTTGAGACAGCGGCCTCCATCAGCTTGATTCGCTCCCTTTGGGCGGCCCCCTCATTTAGCTCGAAGGTTTTTTCATCTCCCTCCGAGGTGGCCCAATAGAACACCCGGGGGAAATTTGGTGGAGGGGCCTCAATCCTAGGGAGGTCGTCATCTTCTAAGGACGTTGAGAGCGGAGGAGAGGGAGATCTGGGTCTTGGATCTGCTGGTGGCGTTGGTCCTTCAACAGGCTCGATGCTTGGGACTTCGGCCATGATGTCCCGACTAGGTGAAGTTGGCGGCCCAGTCGAGTTGGCTATTTCGGCCTCGGGGAATGGAGCAATACTCGGCTCAAGCTTTGGCGCTGCTGGCTTGGGCTCAGTCGAGGCGGCGACGGCCATGGGGGTTGGTGGCGTTGTCCCCTTAGGATCAGCGTCACTTGGCTTTCTGCAAGATTATGCTGCAATCAAAATATTGCAAGATAACTTAAGATTTTCTAAAGATTGGGGATTTCATACCTTTTAGAAGTCTTGAATCTTCATCCCTGTGTACTAGGGGTAAAAGTAGTCGGCAAGGGGCCTGTAGGCCTACTCGGCGGTGTTGTGCTGCTAACTATTGGGCCTGAAGGCGCAGTAGGAGGCGCCACGGAACTTGGCCCAATCGGCGTCGCACTAAGTGTAGTCGACTGGGGCAAAGGGGTTGTCGGTGGTTCGATCCTGGGGCTGTGCTGCTAGCATCCTTAATCATCAGACCACCTGATGCCTTACTCGGCATGCTCTTCTTCTTGGTCTGGTCTATCATAAGTCGCTTCCCAGCCCTCTTGGGGCTGGATTGGGCTGATGAGGGGCTGGCCGGCCGCTTTCGAGACTCACTGGCTAGGTGGGTTCGAGATATACTCGGCGAGTTCCTGCAAGCATCATAAATCAAGACAAATTCCATTGGACAATGTTCATATCATTCATTGCAGACAAGCATCAAAGACAATGAGAAAACGAGATATTACTGCTGGTCGAGGCCTGCCTTGGCAATATGGCTTGGGGACCTTCTCGGAATCTAGAGTCTCGACGACTCCGTTGATAAAATAGCCGAGTAGGGTGTCGGTGACGACATCCTTGCTAACAAAATCGGGGCACTCCCGAGTTGGGTCAGTTTTCCCTTGATAATCATAGCCGAGGTGGATCCTGGCCTTCAAGGGTTGAATTTGGCGATTCAAAAATGCCCTGGCCACCCAGAGACCAATCAGCCCCTTGTTCTTTAGAGCATCTATTTTTTCCAACATATTTTTTCCAACAACACCTGCACCTAGACCATCTCTGCCTAGGACGGGAGAGCAGTCCAGCTCTCCAGTAACAGGGATGTCCAGAGAAGGGCGGCAAGTAAGGCTCGAGATTTGAATAGTAGAACCACTCCTGATGCCACCCTTTCAGCGAGGTCTTCAAGGGAACGTGTAAGTAGGCTTTCTTCATCTCGTTGCGGAGCTGAAGGCCTGCTCCCTTTATCACCTGGATTTTGGATTTGGAGGGTTGTGGCTTGACATGGAAAAGAAAGCGGAAGAGGTTGAAATGGGGATCGACCCCCAAGAAAGCTTCACAAAAAGTTACAAAAATAGAGATCTGGAAAATGGAGTTGGGGTTGAGGTGGATGAGCTCGATCTTGAAATAATCGAGGAGACCGCGGATGAAATCAGAAGCGAGAAGGGCAAATCCATGGTTGAAGAAAGAGGTGAAAACCACGAGTTCGTGGGGACCTGGAGAGGGGATGACTCACCCATGGTGGGACGCTAATTGATGAGGGCCTTTGGATGGAGCCACTTATTCCACTCCAGATGAGCCAGCTTCGATAAGCAGGCGTCATATGTTGGCCATGATCCCCACGGCGTGCTGGAGATGTCTGACGAAATTCTCAGCATCTTCGGTGGGTGGATCTTTGAGCACGGCCTCTTGGATGATAGGAATCGAAGCCGGGATTAAGTTTTTGGTGGATTTCTGGAAGGGGGCTTGCGCTATAGAAAACCCTTGGCGGAGCGGAGAGCGCGAAGTTTGGCGTGTTTGTTGGGAGACAAAGCGTTTGTCGATTTGGGGGAGAAAGGGGAATCTTTTTTTTCTCCCCGCTGATTTATAGGCCTATGTTGGGTAGCTGGTTTGGGCCGGCTTGCTCAGTAATGGGCCGTAAGATATGAGTTCCTAAATGGCATGTCCTATTGGGCGAACAGTTGTTTGTGTTAAAATCACTTGCTCAGTAATGGGTTTGAGTAATGGGTCGTAAGATATGAGTTCCTAAATGACATGTCGTATTGGGCGAATGGCTATTTGTGTTAAAATCACAATTTAGATGCTATTTTACAGAAACTGATTAAAATAATTAGATATGATTCATGTTAAGCCCAATTGCTGGACATATGTGTTCAGATATCTGAATTATTTAAAAGGTATCGAGGATATATCCTTATAAGGATCAACAGCTGGTCTCCATTAAAATCGGGGATGTAGGTATCTCTCAATTACACCTAACCACATATTAGGTCAAAATCCATGAAGTGAAACTCGACTTACAAGCTTAGCCAAAATGCCATTGAACAAAAATATTTTCGGCTGACATAATACTGAAGAATCTCATTTCTGAGAAATATACTACTCGGAAAAGATTTAAAAGTTAAAGATCTTTAATTTTATATTTAATTATTTCATAATTAAGCATAAAGTCAGAGGCTATACCTAATAGGCGCATCTATTCGGCGCACACTATTTATATTTTCTATGAAGTCTTTCATAGCCTCGTTGTCCGCTGATATAAAGCAGGACTACCAAGGAAATGCACAGAATGTTTAAGGTATATTTTACATTATTAAGACTTGCATTTTTTAATCTTGTAGGTTCATCAATCTCAACTTGTGATGTATCTTAAGTGTAACTATGGTCATTATCATATTGCGAATGTTGTGGACTCAATCAAATAAATGAGGGCCATTGTTGCCCCTGACGTGCATTTATTATTTTATATCTGCAGAAATGGTTAAGTAAGCTCGTCCCTTGTACAACTATACTGAATGTTCTATGGAATGCCTATGCACTTATAGTAGCTTCGGTTTTTCTTACAGTGATCCCCGATGTATATATGAGTTTTGTGAATAATGTACTCCATGGGGATTTACAAATTAAAGTGATTAGTTCCTTACTTTTTAGAGGAATGTATAAGTGTAATTCACATTTTTATTCTAATTTCGATTATGGGTTTCTCATTCTGGTATTTTGCAGATTGTTGTTCCATATCGGCCAAGGCACGTGCGTTCATCTTAATCTTATGGCAAGCAACAAGTAGTCTAATACCACGAACCAGATTAGTCAACCAGTTAGTCCTCATGTTTCAACCACAGGGATGATGTAAACCATATTGTTGATGGCTATGTGTAAGCACACTGTCTTTCTTTCTGGGTTGGTTGCTAGTATACAATTGTGGGAAAATTGTTGTTTTATCATTATGTTGATAATCCTTTGGAGATTGAAATGGTGGATCGAAACCACGCAACAAGGATATGCATCAATCGATTATTACATCATTGCGTCGCTAATATCTGATTAGAATAGAAGTGATATTGATGAAGCACAAAGAGAGCGTCTTTGTATAAATTTCTTAAGTTGCCATAATTGTGTGTTTGATAACGTTGGCTACTTTATAGTTTTTTAAGTAAACTTTTTAATGTGATCATCTGTATTGTACGATACATTTAGCTTAAAACGTGTGTTGTATATGCTCGATTACTAGTGAATCTATGGATAAGAGTAGGAACTATCTCGAAAAATGCTGCAATATGCCGGTGGATGGTTTTCTCAGTATGCTTATTCATATTGCATATCTTGGTATCTCGCATTATGGGATAGCATATACATGATCATAGTAAGCTTTTCCTCAACTCTAACTCTCTAACTCCCCTAGTGTCACACACCAGGTTCTTCCTTATAAGAAATACTTTTGAAGATCTCTTGTTCCATACGGTATGCTACGAGACAATTCATCATATGCCCTTCAAATACTTCTGTCGGTCGCTTTTTTTTGTCAGATGGGATTAATTTATGCCTAGGCATTTTCTCTCTCCCGCTACTAGTATCCAAAAGATGCAAAGCAGGGAAAAAGAAAAGGAAACATATCGCACACCTCTTCCTACCGCTTTCGTTGACCAGCCCTTGAACCCATTTTTACTACACACAAGGAAAAAATGCACAAGATTCACGCATACTACATACATCATCTATAATGTTTTTTTTATTAAGTCCAATAAATTTCAGCAAAAAAATAAAGTTTAGTTTTAAACTAGGTTTTATTGTATCGAATTTGACAATAATATATTAACCAAGGGTCAGGTCAAAAAGTATTAAAAATTCGGTTCCCTCATTAGATAATTGATATGGTATAGTTTTGCAATATATGTCAATCTATTGAGTTACATGTAAACATGAGACCATCTTAAGTCAATAGAAATGGGCTGCAATTTTATTTCATTGCATGCCAGCCAGTATTCGAACTCAAGACCTCTAGCTCTGATAATATATTGAGTTATATAGGAAAGGTAGAGATAAAAAAAGATCTAGAGATAAATAACGAGTCGATATTAATTCTATCCTAGTATATATGAGACGCGGGGCTGCCGGCGGCGAGGATGGGGCTCCAGTCCCCCCGGTGGTGCGGCGAAGCGTGGCACCGCATGATGATGACGTGGAGGCGGTGGTCTTGGAGTCCCGGCTGGCGGGGCACGGAGTAGACTGGGGTCGGGGCTGGCAGACCGGCCGGCGATGCGGAGCTCCAGCCGGAGGCGGGGGCGGAGGTCGGCCGGAGGTGGAGATGGTCGAAGCAGATCGGCCGCTGCAGGTTGAGCAGAGAGCTCAGGACGGTGGTGGCCTGGTCCTCCCGGAACACCGGCGGTGGAGACCGCGTGGTGCCATCTAGACGGCCGTGACGGGGATGGTGGGTCCCGAAAGTGACGACCTACAGACGATGGGTCCAGCGATGGTGGCCTATGGCAGAGACGAAGCCCTGTCGACGGAGGAAGACGGGCTGTTGGCGGACGAAGCAGACTCCTCTGGGTGGCGGCGGCGAGATCGGGGGGCCGGAGGCGGAGGCAGAGGACGTCGGCGTGACGGGGCCAGCGGTGGTGGCCTATGGCAGAGACAAAGCGCGATCGACGGAGGAAGACGGGCCGTTGGTGGACGAAGCAGACCCCTCTGGGTGGGGGTGGCGAGATTGGGGGGCCGGAGGCGGAGGCAGAGGACATCGGCGTCAGCGAGGCCCCTGGCAGCGGCCGTGGAGGAGCAGGTGGACGACGACAATCTACTGTAGTGCCGCTTGTTGGTTGACACCAGATAACGACGATCTACTGTAGTGATGCTTGTTGGTTGACGCCAGACAACGACAACGATGAAGAAAAAACAAAACGGGTGCCCGCCCTCGGGAGCGAGATCTCTCCTCCTGAGGGCGAGACAGCGAAAGATTAGTAGCTGTGCTTGAACGTAGTCTACTTTGATACTATATTGAGTTACATAGATCGATCGATTTAACCCAAAAACTTAAGCTAGTGGAAAAGATAGACAATTCACTTTATATTCTAACACAATCAAGTATTAAGTCAAAGTCTTAAAAAGTTCACTTATCAGCAACACTAAGACACTATGAAAATCATTAATCAAGAACATAGTTATTCCAAAATTTTAAGCTAAAGAAGATTATTGCATTGATTAATCAATCAAACAACACATCGGCCCACAAAAAATACTAGGTAGTACACTACTATTTATCTAAACAGGGATCATATCTCTGATAAGCAAGGTCAGCTCTATTTAGCTCTACTAAATCAAGTAGTATTTGCTGAATCATGAACTATTCTTTTTTTTAAGAATAAAATCATGGACTATTCTAGGTACAGAATACAAATGATAAACATGTGATCTGCAC
This sequence comes from Oryza meyeriana var. granulata, assembly GCA_003991445.1. Taxonomy (NCBI): domain Eukaryota; kingdom Viridiplantae; phylum Streptophyta; class Magnoliopsida; order Poales; family Poaceae; genus Oryza; species Oryza meyeriana. Next base: position 156,956 of record RYFJ01000251.1, read on the forward strand.
ATAGTTCTGAATCAAACCATAGATATAAGAGGATAGCAGGGCAGAGAAACAATGAACTCCCAAGCCAATTGTCTAACAGATGAAGCTATCAGGCATCACCTTCATGAATCATCTAAATGCAAACTTTATCAACAACATCAAGCAAGCAAGGAGGAAGCACTTCGGGGATGGTGATGAGATTATACCGAAAAGATTAGGGTGTGGGTTGATGGCGTCGGCGATGAGGAGACCCAGGGTGTGGGTTGATGGCGTCGGTGACAAGAACTCCAAGCTCGGACTGAAGAAGCGTGTAGCTTGGAAGACTGGCCCGTGCGACATAGAGCGCTGGAGCCGACGATTGCACTAGGGTGGTTGGCCAGGAGGGAGGCAGATGCAAGGAGATGCGACGACGGGGAGGAGATGCGGCAGCGGGCTAGGGTGCGTCTAGAGGCGGTGGCTCCGGCGGATACGGCGAGAAGCACCGACGCTGGCATTCACAGCAAGGGAAGGAGGGGGCAACGCTCGTGGTGCCTGGAGGAGAGGCGCTCGTGCCATCGCGTGGGGTGAAAATCCACGAGCTAGCTTAGGGTTGGGAAGGGATATCCCTGGGGTTTGGGGGTATTGGGTCGGAAAACCTACCTTCCCAGACCAAGCCAAATGTGTTTTCGAGCCACCCATGTATTTTCTCTCTATGTAGTGGATTTTCCCTTCGAGACTGAGAAATAATCTAGAATCCTAGCCTTTTATCTGGCTGCCAAACAAGACCTTAATTATTTGGAGAGGAAATGGATGGTCTATGTTTGAGCTATCATGAACTTAGTGCGAAAAAGTTACGGATAGATAAAGCTATTTATGTAAGCACGAGTTTTACCTATGTCCAAATAGTTCTATAGCCTAATCCTATGTTTTCGTAATTACTGCAACCAGGATGCTTTATTACGATTTTTTTTGAATCTTTTTATTTTTATTTTTAAAAATAGACCTCACAAAACTTATTTTTAAATCTAAATCTTTTGGCCACGCCTGATACGTTCATTGTTTATGGTATGATAGTATTGTCCTACGGTCCTACCACGCTAAACAGGATAGTGTGCCTAAAAGATTCTTTTATGGAAATAAGTTTTGGAAGAGTTTATTTTTAAAGTTAAAAATTAAAAAGGTTCAAAAAATAAAAAAAATCCTTAGGACAGCTCCCTGTGCACAGCCGCCTTCGGAAATTGCCTTCCTCGACCACAAGGTAGATGTGTGTAGATGAATTTAGATGTGTTAAACCCGCATTTCCACGTACAAAGACAAAAAAAAAATCCACTTGGTTCGATCACTTCGATGATACACATTGGTCGCCAAATATGCGTGCATCCAGAAATTCTGTTTCGTTTAAATTTCACTAGTGAACTGTATGTATTTCATGGAAATATGAATGATGGATCCACTGACCATGTACAGGGCGTGAATATAGAGACCTTAAACCAACAACGTACTCCTACATGTTCTTTAATTAAAGATTGCTTTGACAGTTGACACTTTATCTATGTGCCTTTGTGTTAGCTCGCGAAGCAGCGAGGACGTACATGCAGAAGCTTCTCAAGTTTCCAACAGAGAAACAAGCGAACAAACCAAACATTTTAAGTTTCCAACAGAGAAACAAGCCAACGAACCAAACATGGATTTCACCGTACGTGTTTCGTGCGAACGATTTCGTATGCACAGCATTTTTCCTATATGTATATAGCCACGTAAATGAGCATTATACTTGTGTGGTATACTTTATTGGGTGCAGGAATGGACGAAAAATTATATACATGGGATGCCTATGATCAGGCAGGCCTTCCACCCCCAGGGTCAATTATAACAAGGCCAAACAGAGGCATATGCAGGCATGCAGCAAAAAGATAATAATAATAACAGAATAAACCTGCAGTTTTGTAAGCCATTGTATGAAATGTTAAATGTCTGGCAGATTGGATACAGAAATGTATGCATTATTCATTAAAGTAGACTAATACCCAGTTTTAAAACTTAAATGGCCTCACAGTAATTGCACTTGCTCACGGTTCGTGTTATATACCTTAAACTTAAAGTATACCAGGTGGAAAATAGGAAAAATAGAAGGAAAAAGATAAACAAAACATGACCAGTCCCTAAACAGTCAATCTGACTGATGTTGTCAATTCAAAGCAAATTATCCCTTTAAATGGGAAGAAGCCATTAGCCCTGTAGGAGGATAGGATAGGTCTGCATATGAAGAAATATAAAAAATAGAAAAACAAAGTGAATAGAAGAGTAGCAACATGCAGCACATGATTGATTATTATACCAAACACTCGTAAACAGAGAATGAATAGTCAAAACATATATACATAATATGTAAAACTTATCTCTTCTGGAAATAGTTGGGGAATAGATTGACATACATTTCAATCTACACCAAAACATGAAAACCAAAACAGAGCATCCAAGATTGCGTTAGATGAGTACCACAGATAAAATACCAACGAAGACGCAGGCAGGAATAGAGTACCATCAATCTCACAGCTGGGTGGAAAGAGATCCTAAGTTAACTGCACAGGGGAGTAAGAAAAAGCCTGGTTCCTATAGATGAAGTCAACCAACCACGGATCATGCATTAGTTTGACAGTTCAACAAAATGGTAAGAACTACGGAAGAATTTATTCTATCATAAGCTGTCCAACAAACCATTCTAAGTGCTTTAAACAGATATGGTTGCAGGCTTGAAGCTTAAAACCGGAAAGGATACAAATAAGGCTACAAGCAGATGGTTCATAAGAAATAGTGAAATTTCATGAATGAACATAACTAGATAGAACACAATACGATAATGGCCATTTCAGCAGGTAGGGTAGCAAAGCAGTGTTTTGTCCATTGGCATATGGACTTAACTACAAAAGATACTAGGTAGCATATTATGATAGAAGGACAGAACAACAAAAAGGACTCAGAAACATGAGCAGTCAACCACATAAGGACCAGGCAGAATGTTTTAGTGTTCTTGCGTGGAACATAAACCAGAACCTAATCAAAAGTACAATGCCAAACGTTGCCCTGCATCGGTGATGCTGCAACCCATGCAGTAGGACCATAGTCTCGCGCTGAAATGGCAGCTGGAAAAGGCATAGTGGCGACCTCATCTGAACTGATGTCAAAGGCAAACACACTAGCGTTCCGAGTAACTCCATCATCCTGAATAGACTGTGTTGCGCCGGCAGACAGAAGAATTTTCCTCTGCAGGCAGCACCAACGGCTGATCGCTACCTCCTCTTTCCACTGATTAAAATTTAAGAAAAAAAAGACTATAGTGCCTCTTGTTAAATGATATATATAGTAGAGAATGAAATGGTGGTTAAGGGTAGAACAGAGAGAAATTTAAATAGGAAGTAATTGATAGGACAAGTAGTATTCTAGAGTGATAATTATTTTGGGACAAATTTTAAATCCTAGAAAGACAATTATTTTAGGACAGAGGTAGTAGATAGATAGCGAAGTCCCCAACATCTTTTGTAGACACAAAATGATATCCACCATCAATCTGCTGGAGAACAGACAGAAGCCCATGCAAAGTTGGTGTCCTCTTGTAGATCAAAATAACACGCACACATGGATCTTATGTGTTACAAATACTCCAAAACCTGTGGTTTTTTTAAATTTACTCTAAAATTAATGACTAGATTTTGACTATCCAACTTTCTTTTTTTTTCACATTAGCAAGGTTCCAAATAAGCCCAGAATACCTACAAACTATGGAATTATAGGTGAATCCCTAAGTTCCAGACTTTCAATAGGCATTGCAACTTAGTTTTACATTATGTCAGATTTGTTGTTTCATATTTTCTGGCTTCAACAATTAGACAGCAAAATGTGATAGCACTATCCGTCTGTGTAGCCGAGAACAATTGTACAACATCGAGGTTATACTACAAATTGTGCTCCTGGCTTATGTTTGAAGTCTGACGTGGGTTGTGAAAACCGTAGTAATTTTTTCAAGAAACCAAATGAAGGTTGGAGAAAACCTGTCATCCAACTGTTGTAAGTTAGCAACTTGGATTCCTTTTCATGGAAACATCTAAGTAGCGAAACACTTGTTTCCCCATTGTTAATCACACGTTATGCTAAGACATGGACAAGCCAAATTCTTACCAACATAAACAATTTCAATATATCATTCCGCCTGCTGCTTTTAAGATCTCACTGAATACCGCGTACTTACGTTGTCACTAGAAAAGGACTGAAACATGGCCACATAAACGTATACAAAACATTGCTCAAGTCAGTTGATTTGGGTAAAGGTGAATTTATTGGCTAAATGAGAACCACAAAAGAAGCATTTGCATCCAAGACATTTCTCAGTATAATGTCATACAAGAACTTCCTCACTGTTGTTAAATAAAATGTAAAAGTAGCACCTATACCTGCAGGTTTCATTCAGTACAAACTTAACACCTCATTGTTCTATCTCAATAAACAAGCTCGCCTGGGGATGCAAACCTGCTTCCTCCAGCGTTTGGGAGAGTTTTTCTGAACCGTAGGTCACCCTCGGGAAGTTAGACACAAGGCTGTACTTTTCTGCTTTCAAGCAATCCAAAGAATCAACATAGTCATACAGTGAAGTAATGGTGGTGGAACTGTGGAATCTCCTTTCTTTGCGCTCTCCAGTTGGAAATCTTATAAGAACCTGCAAAATCATCAGCATGGTCCCTTTATTAGATCCAAATGATTTGCACAGACAACGCAAATCACCTGCAGTTTAGAAAGATCTGTGATGAAATTTAAAATAACCTCCTGTGCATAGAATGCATAGTTTGTATAGGTACAGATCAAAAATTTAGTCATGATGCCTTGTGTTCAAAGCTATCATGTAGCTCCACATAGAAATGAATAAGCTTACTGAATCTTTCTGCATCACTAATAAAGCAGTCTAGCGTAGCTGCTGCTATATTGTATATTTGTATTTAGTCATCAAGAGTAGAAAAATGGTTCAAATTTCAAAAGTAGACAAATGTGGTTGTAACTTGTATGCACGTTATCCTAGAATAAGAATTGAAAAGAAAAAGTTCACATTTGGTCCCTTAACTATGGCCTTGGTTCAACTTTGGTCCTTCAACTACAAAACCAGTCACTATTGGTGCCTCAACTCTCGAAACCATTCATATTTCATCCCTAGGCTGGTTTTCAGTGACGTGGTGCCACATGGCATTATACTAGTTAGCAATTTAAAGTAAACCATATATAGGATATGGGAGAGAAAGGAAAAGGAAACGATATTGACATGTAGGTTGTAGTATTTTCCTTTTTTTTCTTTGTTTTGCTTTTGTTTATTATTTATTAGTATGTTGATGTAATCACTATTCACCCACTTGGACTCTAGATAGGCGCCACGTCATTGAAAACCGCCCTGGTTTGGACCTAGGGATGAAATGTGGACGGTTTTGAGAATTGAGGGACCAATAGTGAGCAGTTCCATAGTTGAGAGACCAAAATTGGACCAAGGTTACTGTTGAAGGACTAAATATGGACTTCTCTCAATTGAAAAAGATTCTTAAGGAAGATGGTCAAAGAATGTAAGCATACTCGAGTAACATCAGGTCCTTTCTCAGGTTCAGCTCCAAGAGCCATGGCCTTCTCTTGTCTCCTCCTTGCAAGAGCAGCTTCCTTCTCAGCTGCTTCTTGGGCAGCCCTTTCTTGAGCCTCCTCTTCTTCTTTGCGCTTTCTCTCAGCCTCCGCAGACTCTCTTTCACGCTTTTCTTGTTCCTCTCTCCGTTGGCGTTCCCTGGCCTGGCACAACAACAACCATTAGTACCAACAAAATTGGTTTTCCCCTAGCCTAGTAATTTTACAAAACAAAAAGAAAGAAGGATTGCATGGTAAGTTAGAGCTATCATCAAAACATTCAAATACTGGCAGAAAATTATATGCACATTTCTATGATCTGCTTTAATTGGTTCACAACTAATGTATTAGTGTACCAATTACAGTGCACAAATTCTATCCTAAGAAAGGTACAATGCCCTTAGCTGAAGAAAATAAAACAAGGTGTAATATATAGGTAAATCAGTTCTCCCTTGCCACGTAACCACCCCGGACCCTATCGTTGAACCCATATTACACATCAATGCATACTCTTGTATTATGAAGCATCAATAAGATAAGAACAGGCCATGCCTGGCCTACAGAGTTTAGCATACTGCATACCTGATCAGCTTCAAGTGCAGCTCTATACGCAGCATCTTGTTCCTCGCGCAAACGTTGATTGTTTAGTCTCTCTTCAGCTTCAATCCTGGCAGCAACGAGTGATGCACTGCACTCTTCAACCGCTCCTTGAAGAGTTGTTATCATCTCTTCAGGTGATTTGGGCCCCTCAATCTTTGGAACATAAAATGCAAATGCATGAGCAATATTGATCAATCGTATAACTGTATGGTAGCAGAAAAAACAGTAAGGTGTTTGAAAGGCCAAGCAAAGCAAAAAGCCTAAAGTGCTTTGGATCCATTAATAACTAATAGGTAAAAAGAGCAATCAATGAAGAAAACGAATATGGGACATATTAACTTCTTTGAGCTCCAGGGGTATTATTGCACATGATGCACAAATGCTGGGAAGGAAAAGAGATATTTGCACAATTTTAATCTAGAATAAAACATTTTTAAGAACATAACATTAGTCAGTAAGTACGAAGCAACACTGCATTGACAGAAGCTGGATGATTATATTACTGCACAATGAGTTATTGATATAGAATATATGCACTATGAAATCTATGGACCACAATACATACATACACACACACACAGACACGTGTGTGTGTATACAAGTTTTAATAACAATGCACATATTTGTTAAACCCATCAATTATCTGCTTGAACCAAGTGAACAAAACCTCATCTTTTACTCACCTATGAATTTAACCATCTAGAAAAAAAAAAGTATCGCCTGCTAGTTTTAATATGATGCAGAACTCAAGAAAACAGAACTTAATACTGCTGTAATAGTCTCTATGTGAAATTTTATCTACAGGAAAGTTTTGTTACTGTGTACAAATTTACAAAAGAAAATGAAGGAAATTGCCTGGAAGTACTACAAAGTCTTAAAAAAAGGTAACGATAATAGATTGCATGGAAACAAGGTGAGAATTTGGACTGTGGATTGCTCATTCATAGAACAGTTTTTTTTTCCAAAGCACCCTTCACACATTCAGTTCAGATAAACTCCAGTTTGCGACATGGATTAATTTAGTTTTCTAGGGTACTTAAGGGGCAAAGATAACTCATAGTTGTATCTTTGTCAGTAAGTGGCACAGTTGCAGCACCTTGTTCAAATATTAATAGGAAATATCACCAAATTTCTACTGTCTTCGGCAGTAGTTGCTGAAATGCATCAGTATCACACAAAATTCCAGCTAATGCAATTACCAGGGATCATGTAAGTGAAAGTTCAGCATGTTTTGCACATGATAGTTGGTGGGTGGGAATGAAATAAAGGATTTGAGTTATTAAAGTGAGGGGATTTGGGGTTCAGCATGTTTTGCACGTGATAGTTGGTGGGTAGGAATGAAATAAGGGATTTAAGTTATTAAAATGAGGGGATTTGGGCTTAGAAATTTGAAGGTCCAACTCTCACCAATTTAATCCCAAAAGTAATCACATCAATAGTTTGAGCGAACTAGGAATTTGAGTATATATAAAAAAAACAACTCCCTAACTCCCATATAAATCTCATCATGACCAAGCAGATGAATAGGAGCTAAAACAAAATCAGCTCCCAAAGTCCCGACAACTCTAATTCATGAAACAAATCACTCACAGAACACACGACAACATCTAATAATTTAAGAAAGCATGTCATAGACATATCAAACCCTCCAAATGTATTTTGAATTTATGACAATATAAACACTTCCAAAACAATAAGCTAACGAATATGTTGGAGGAAGTAATTATACTCAAAGACAGGGAGAGATTATCTTACTAAAAATGGCACTGAGTATCTATGCATAACAACAGCCTAACTCTGGCAACTGCATCATGATGTTCTCAACCACAGGAATGGCATGTTTTAACCAATCAAAACATCAATATTAATATAGATGAGAACTTTATAACAGATGGTCCCTAACAAGTTGATCTAATAACGGAAAGCGTTCCCAACCTAAACTCCAGCAAATTTAATTGTTTCGCACGAATGCCTGCACTACACTATCATCAGTATGATAATTGACAGTCAGAAACCCCAGAAGCTACGGAGCACAGCAGCTAATCTTAGATAACAATTTCAATTTATCTCTCAAACATAATAAGTGACACACACATCAACACCGTACCTGCCGCAACAACACAATTCTCTGGTTCGTGGACGCCATGACCACCGCACAGAAAGGGAACCTTGATGCATTCAGGCTGTTGCTCATCTTGAACCCTTCAGTCCTTCTGATGCTACCACCCCACGCAACAAAGTTCTCATCTATGAAGGCTGCGACTGGTTCAGCACAGAGGCAGCCACCGCAGAAAGCTGGGGTGTCCGGGTGATCAGGAGAGTGAAGGTACACGAAGAGAAGTTTGTACTCGCGCTGCGCACGCTGCAGCGCATCCGCGAAGCCTTCGGCGACGAAGTGCGGGCCACGGCCGGCGCCAAACTCGCGCTCAAACTCCGCGACGAAGTCAACCGCCTCGGCCGCCGACGGGGGCAGCTCGAGAAGCCGGTCGCCGCCGCCCCCCTGCGCGAGGCCGAGAAGGGAGAGGGAGCGGGACAGCACGCCGCCGGCGACCCAGGCACCGAGACGGATCGAACCGGCGATAAGCCCAACCCCACCGGAGACCACGTAGAAGGGGAGCGTCACCAGCTTCCACGCGATCCCCGGCTGCTGCGGAGGCGGAGGCGGCGGGGGCGGCGCGACTAAATCGGCCTCCCTCGGCGGCGGGGGCGCGGATGGGACCGGGTCGGGGGAGGACGGGTTGGCGGTGATGGAGGAGACGGCGAGCTGGAGGTCCCAGTTGTGGGCGGCTAGGATCTCGGTGCAGAGGTCGTGGTCGGAGATGCCGGTGACCGCCTGGAAGTAGCTGACCTTGTCGTCGACGGTCTCCGCCATGACGGCCGGCGGCGAGGCCGAGGGGAAAGCTAGGGTTTGGGGATTTGGGAGCAGCGGCGGTAGTCAGCACGAAGGAAGAGACGAGAAGGCGGAGTTAATCGGGGGACGCGACCGAGGAGGGAGGAAGACGAGTCAGTGGTGACGTCTGATCTTCCACGAGTCTAGCGATGGGATAAAAACCACGAGACGCGACGCAACGGAACGGGAGGAAGCCTTCGCCGTAATACTACACGAGTACACGAAAATACGCGTATTTGTACTTTCTCTGTTTAAAAATAAATTAATTTTTATATACGAATCTGAACATAATAAATTTAGATATAAACTATGTTCAAATTCGTATATAAAGATTAATTTATTTTGAGACGGAGAAAATAGTAACACTTTATATAGCTTTATTGGATTTTATAATAAAAATTAGTGGCTCATTTTAGACTTTTGGTTCCATATTGTTTTATTTGTGATATAGATAGTACTGTAATAGGTACTCCCTCCTTTTTTTAGGCTTATTTAATTTTTAAAAAGTCAATTTCTCACGAAGTATACTCTTAATACTTACAAATCAATATTTTGTGAAAGCACATTCAAGTACAAATTTATTCGTATAACTTTTGTACACCAAATATATTTGTAGTTTTATTAATAGTTGGTTAAAACCTTCGAAGTTTGGCTTTTTAAAATAAAAAAACTTTTAAAATGAAGGGAGGTAGTATGTCTTGAAATGTCTAAAAACAAGATACTATAAATTGGACTACCGAGTTGATGACTTGTACGGTTGTACCCGGAACAGAAAAGTATTGTACGTATATTTTGTATACGGTTTCGTGCTGACGCCGATTGGAATCGGTTGAAACTTACCAATCAGCATCAGCCAGCAGCGGCCACAAGCGTCACGAAGGCGCAAACTGTGGGGACTAGAACTAGAATTTGCTTACCTCTTCTAGATTGTTCTTTTCATAAAAACATGTTAGGAATGTAAGTCTGCAACTAGTACTGATCAATAAGTCCTAAAATATAATAATTTTTTATTTTAGGATGGAGATAATTTTTATTTAGATTTATAACTAAAAGTTGTTATATTTTAGGTATTTTAGGATGGAGATATTCTTATACAGCTTTATATTCAAAAGTTATTATATTTTAGAACGGAGGTAGAAACATATGTTTTTAGACTTCAGAAACAGCTTTTCAGACTAGAAGTTGAAGATGCTGCACATTCATTCTGCCAATAGGAGAACAGACAACCAAATACAGAGTATTTCACCAGCAAAGTAGGCACAAAACCTGATCAGCCATATGATTTTCATATCAGGATTTCAGAATTGCATACAACTTCCTCTAAGAGATCAGAATTTGCATTAGAAACTTTTAGGAAAGAACAGCCGAAGTTCTTTACAACAAAGATTATAGGGGTATAAAGATTACAAGTGTCGCTTCCAGCAATACATGCATACGCTTAAATCTCCTCAATAAAAACCTTGGATTGAGCGTCCTTCTTTCTACCAGCCCTTTGCAATTGGCTCCCTTTGTCCAACTCCTCAAGAGATGCTTTCTGCACCTCAACGACGCGAGCTAGCGACGGCCATGCCTCATTTGGTTGCTCATGGACCCAGCATGTCATGAAGTACAACTTCCTATCTGCACCACGAAGCTTTTGGGTACTCCGTGCTCTCTCTGTCTTGCCCAATTTCTCTGCCTTGAGCATCTTCACACCAGTATGAATGAGCCTGCGGAAGTCACACAGTGCGCAAACAAGCGCATTGCCTCCTAAGATGAGAAGGCTGATGATATCGTCCACAAGGCCAACAGCAAACCTGAAACCTCCAGTGTGCCTGTAAGCTGGTGAGCATGTCTCCTCTATGCATGCCGTGAGGGCTTCAGATACTGTCTCAGGTTTAGCATCCTCCCCCATGACTTTTGACACAGACAATGCAACAGTGGAGGCACCAAAAGGATCAGAGCGCCAATCGCCATTGTAGAGGCGAAGTGTGAAGCAGTAACTGTACAGGATATCAACCAAGTGAATGGCAAGCAGCGGAGATGGCTCCGCTCTGGTTAGTTGCTTCAGTGATGGGAGAGGAGATTCTGGCCCTGCTGGGATATCACTGATGCTAGACTCTGGGTCAGCCATTGGATCTGACATGGCAGTGTCTTCTACACTCACATTTCTGATGAGCTGGCTTCCGTCTGGGCTGAGGGAGATTGATCTAGCGGAAGGTTTTTTCCACCATGGTGTCCATGGTTCGATCATCCTGCTGAGTTCACCTGAAGCCAGAGCTTGACGAAATCGTTTGATTTCATCATCAGAGAGGTCTTCAAGCTTGATCTCATCCCCTGTTTGAAGAACAGACAAATATTCATCTAATGAGAGCTCAACAGAAAACTTGGCAAACATAACAACATTTACTGATTCAGAAAACTTCCAGTCCAAAATGAGAGGCCATATTATCATCCAGCATGTAAATCGAACAATGAGCCACATGAACAGAGCTTGAATACTGTATTTCAAGAAAATAAAGCAATTGCTCGACATGAAAATACAATCAACAGAAATGTGTAAGAATGACAAAAAAGGGACAACTTGCCAACATTTGACAGACTAAGTTATCCCTATACTACAGATGCATTTTGTTGGATCCACAATCTTTTAACAGAAAGGAGTACTAAACATAATTTACACATGAAAATTTACATGGGTAAGTCTAACTAGGAATTCCCTTCACAGGCAATATGTCTGTAAAGTCTAACTAAGAACCCTTCACAGGCAATAGTATATCTTATCAGTTCTTTCTCTTTACTTACACTAGATTGAAAACAAAATTTAGTTAACAAAGTTGTTAAGAAATGATTGGTTGGTGCGATTGTTTAAAGAATACCTAGGCTCCCAGAAATACAAAAGGAAAATAACACAGTACCATGAAAAGTTACAATTTAATCACATTAGGAAGGCATGAAAAGTACACATACCAGACATAACTTTTTGAATAAGCTCCTCTGACAGAATTGACTCTGCAGGACAAAATATGTTTGACATGTCAAAAGAAAAGATCCTCACATATCAAAATATCGCATATGGCACCACTCAACAATCTAGAAGATAGTTTTGCATAATCAGCTCAACTAATTCACAACAGGTAGGCCCTCATAACTAAATTAGATAAACCCAAAATCTGCTAGATGCACCCAACAAACATTTTAGTGCCATACAGTACAATTAGATGGCAGGTCACAAAGCAGCAATTTCGATCTACCTTCTACTCACAGCTTTGCGTGTCTCTGGTAGGTCAGCCAGACCAATACATTTTATATATTAAACAGAGATGACATAACAGAGTACTTTCCTTATGAAGCAGAACAAAAATGGCAACTTGCACAACTAGTAATAAGAACTAACCAAACACTATCCTACTGTCACATGTTGTCTGTGTTAGAGAAATTATGATCTAGAATAGTACTCAGAACCATTTAGATAACAAATAGGTGAACAGAAATCAGTCAGGCATCTGAAACCAATGAAATTATAATTCTTAGATGTATTACGGTCCTCTCCTCTTCTATTGTTTTCCATGCTACCAACACACAGTCCTAATACCACCAAGTTCAGCTGTAAAATAGTACAAACATAAATTCAGTGCTGACAAACTAGGAGATGATTTGTCAACTACTACCAGCTTTGACAATGAAATAGCTCACAAATAGAAAATTAGTAATAATATATTTTCGGAGCTAACAAACTAGCAGATAATGACTATAGCTTCTATTTGACCATAAAATCTTAAACAGTGATCTTCACGTAAGCACAGTATAAATAAGTAGAAACATAGAAGCAGAAGCAATAATTCACGCTTGATGGCAATAAGGTTTCGATAAGAGTAATGCATATGCATTGCTAAGATAGGAAAATCTGAGCACTTGCAACATCCTCATCGCCAATGATGAACCCCAATCATTTATATTTAGATAAAAGGATAGCTGTGGTTTATGGACCGTCAAACATAAGGCATTAAAAATGGCATATCAACCATACCATCTTCACCTTCTGACTCCATCTCTTCTTCATCCAAGTGGAACCTCTTGAGTATGTCTAACATCTTCTTCTTTGATTCATCTTCAGGTTGCATCTGCTTAAGCTCATCCACGACATTCTCACGCATGAAGGATTCAGTGCACTGAACACTATGCCCCTATAGAACGAGAGTTAATAAAATATTAGAGGTTACAAAAGCTAAAGGTGAAATAATGCAAACATAATTTTTCCTTGGTATCTACGTGCACACATTGCCAGACAGACAAATTGCTTAATTTGAACAAAACAGAAACAAGTTTATCTCACACTAGTTAATTACTATAAATGGTAAATTCTATGAGTTAGAAGTGAGCACAACACTACAACCGTATATTGCACCCATATAAGTGGACCCCTTAACATTGATGCTTTTATTTTGTGTATAAACAGGTATTCTTTTTCAACAGTTATTTGTCAGTCTAAATCACAGGTGTACAGGTCCAGTCAGGCTTGCAGTAATGCTGTTGTAGACTAGTATGTAAATGAATGTGAGAAAAATTCCAGCCTCCTCAGAAAGTTTACACCTTATCACTACTTGAAATCTTAACAGCCAACGCACACAACGTGTTTGTAGAATTGCAGCGGTGACAAATGCACTTTTAAATTTGATTCATCTTTTCTGTCCCATATGATAGATGAAATTTCTATAGTCCAGCACAGCAACCACCAAACTAGTAATGCAATCTTTTCATGAAACTATATCGGTCGGTGGATGATTTGGAAGGAGCAGAACAACAGAGTTTTCAATGGGCAAAGCAGAACCTGGACTCAGCTCTTCGAGGTAACCGCCGAAGAAGAAGCGCTATGACGTTCGGCAGGGATGGTTACGCTGGATCCCATAGGATAGCTGCCTTTTCTTCTAGGTCGCACATCATTTGTGAGATGTAGCCTTAAGTTTGGTTTTGTTGTTTGCTCTGGTCGTTCTAGCTGTTGAGGCCAGCTAGAAGTTCGCATAGTTACGTTTTTCCCTTCTTAATACAAAGGCGTGCAAAGCTTTTGTGCGTTCCCTAAAGAAAAGCTATATTGGTCAGCACAATGCAGGTATATTCGGCAGTCTAATTAGCAACAAAAATGCACCATATGAGTGTTGTCTCTTCCAAAAAGTATACGACCTCACTGCTGCAATTCTACAAACACCTTGTGTGCGTTGGCACTGACTCACTGAGACACCCCCGCACCGAACCAAAATGAGCATGAAACCTCCCTTGCGCTGCTCGACAAACATCAAGCATCGAGAACGCATGCCCCGCAGCACGGGACCAGAATAAGCGAGAGGAAAGTGCACGCACCTTGTAGCACGGGAGCGAGCAGTAGCGGGCGTTGCAGCGGGGGCAAGTGTACTGCGCAAACTGCTTCTGGCACCTGCAAGTGTAAGCACACACGAGTAGGCACATCGCACCAGCCACCTCGAGATGGAGCTACACATCAGAAGACGGGGAAGGAGGAACGGCGGCGATGCTTACACGCGGCAGATGACCCTGGTTTCCGCGAAGGACGACGAGGAGGCTGCGGAGGAGGAAGCGGCGGCCGCGTCCTCGGAGACCACGACTTCCCTCTCCATCGCCGGCGCCGCGCCTATGCCGCTTCCGGTGGCTATGGAGCTCGAGCGTCTCGGTGGATTCCGGCGTGCGGCGCGGCGGGCGCGGAGCTTTCTCGATGCTGGCAGAAGGCGAGGTGGGGGATTAAGCCTTAAGGCCCATAGTCTAAAAGGGTGTTGGGTTGTGGTTGTTCGTTCGGCTTAACTCGTAAAATAAAAAACGTTATTAATGTATAATTAATTAAATATTAATAATTAGAAATTTGAAAATAAATTTATTTGATTTTTTAAAGATATTTTTATAATAAAGTTTTTTAAAAAAAATATTATTTTGTGTTTTAAAAAACGTGCTAACGAAAAACTAAGACAATAAACAAAAGCTACAAACACATTTAAACTATACCTAAACGGAAGAAATATAATAGCCCTATTTTAATGGATGGTAATTTAGGCCTAAATGGGCTATTATCACTTTCTGTATTTGGACCTATATAACTCGAATTCTCAAGTTGAACCAACCAACCATCCGCAGCGAAACTATTAGTGCATCCATCTCAGCCACCCTCTAGAATAGGAAATTTACGAGAAAAAGCTCAAAGGTCATAACAAAAATTTCACAGGAGATTTTTCAAATCCCGTTAACCTTACCTATTGGACTCAGTTGATTTGCTTGCATATTCCCGTGGTTCCTCCGAGAAGACGATGCCAACGGTTTCTTTCAAACAACTCACAGCTTCCTGGACCCAAAAAAAAAACCCTCCGAAGTTACTCATCGCCCTGACCAAGGAAAAAAACCCAAAACAAAGGACAATGACAGAATTTACCAAAGAACATTTAGTTGCTAGCCTTGATGCCACGGCCCTAGCACAAATTCCACCCAAACTATCATATTTCCTCTGTATTTTAATAGATGACGTTGTTGATTTTTGACACGACGTTTGACTATTTGTCTTATTTAAAAAAATTTAAGTATAACTTATTTTGTTGTGACTTGGTTTATTATTAGAGAAATTTTAAGTATGACTCTTTTTTATATTTATACTTTTTAATAAGATGAATGGACAAACATCAAGATAAAAATTAACGACATCATTTATTAAAAAAGGAGATAGTATCGAGATTCAAATAAATTCCTCACAAGAATCCCAAATCCCTCGAAACAACTATTGAGAGAGACGCAACTGATTCGCGATTTCACTGGGCAATCCTCTCTTACAAGAAATCATATGGAAACCCTATAAAAAATCGTAATGCCAAGATTTTAAGAAATAGCGAATGTGAATACCATGACCATGAGTGCTTTGTACTCGCATTTGCAGTGGGGAGAGGTGAAAGACTAGTAACACATGCCTGAAAAGAAATGAAACCAAGAGGGGATGATGGGTTTCAATTTGTTCATTTAGGGAGTGTTCGAAACTATGGGTTGAGGGAAAACAATTCTTGTTTTTCATGAGCACACTTCCCGAGCTGCTAAACGGTGTGTTTTTTTAAATTTTCTATATAAAAGTTGCTTTAAAAATCATATTAATCTATTTTTAAATTTAAAATAATTAATACTCAATTAATCATGAGCTAATGGCTCACCTCGTTTTATACGATGTTTTTCGTCTTATCTCTTTTCTCACCTTGAAACTATCTTTTTACTCTATAAGAGAAAGTTAGTCATATTTTTATAAAACCCTAGCTGCTGATGGAACTAGTGGACAATAAATATATTATTTTAAATAAGTTAGCCAGTAGGTCTACCTGATGAATGTATTTTGCTAAATGGCATAGATCGCAAAAATTAAACTCTAACCGTCTAGTGATTATCGTAATTTTAGTTTTTCCTTAGCAACGTTTATTGGTAAAATATAATTTTTGTCACGTTTTAAATGGGGTGGGGGCCTCGTGGCCTCGTGGTCTGAATGCAAGATACAACCGAAGACAGTCCGGTCCAGGCGCTTTCAAACACAGCCACGGAACAAACATAGGACCAAATTAATGACGTGTAAATAGTTGATATAATCCAACACTAACACGGCAATGTACCACGCTCTGTCTGGAAGGCTATGGCGCTATGCACTGCTCAATGCTTTCGCCCAAAGACATAGCAAATTTTAAGGACTTCTTTGAAACAAAGAAAAACAAGAGATATTTTAGAGGATTCTATTCATATTCATAGAAATTTTGGAGAGATTATAGCATGAGGTTTTATCTTATGGTTTCTTTTTCCTATGACAAAGTTTGTGTATTTTTTCTATGTGTCATCCAAAAAATAGTTTTGAAACTTTCATATATTTCTAATTTCTATAGAAATTTAATGAGCGTAACACTCTATTTCTATCTCTTTTTATTGCTATATTTTTACAATCCCACGTTCAAACTAACCCTAAACTTTTTCCGGGAAAAAGAAGGAGGTTCTTCGACTCTGAACTTTATTTTGTACCAAGAAAATTCAGTAACAACCCTGGCCCCTGCAAAGGTCGTCACCATAGAGTAATGTCAACTGTCAATCTTTGATGGTTGAAGTGACACATTGGAAAGTTGTAGCTGAAAAATGATTTTAGACTCGTTGTCGATTTCTACTATTAGTTAGTGCTCGTAAAGGAAAAAACTACACGTACCAAAGAACTTTTACAAATGTTGTACAACGCTGATATGTCTCGCTGTGAATTAACTTCCAACTAATCAAATCAAACACCTTGACATGTTTCTTACTTGTAAGAATTTAGTAAGAAATCTTTAGTACGTGTAGCATTGCTTGTCTTTATTGGCGTGTACGTTTCAAATACTACTATCTATATTTTTTAATATATAACATAGTTAATTTTTTTCCTTACGTTTTGACCAATAATATTTATTTAATTACTTAGCTAAATAGAGTGAAAAGAGTATCCCTATATCTGTCTTTAGACATGTTGTATATTTGTCTATTTATATAAATATTTCTAGAAAACATGAACAGTTAAACGAATTATAAAAGTAACTGCATTATATATTAAAAAAATGAAGATAGTATGTTTTAGAATGAAAAAGTCTATACTTACTTTCTTCGTAAAAAAATATAGCTACTTCGGAGTCTTTTAGAGAATTAAAAATTAAAGTAAAATATTTAAAACATCTTTATTAATAAATAGTGAGATAATATAAATTAAAAATATTATACTAGAATATAGATCCGAGAGTTGATGGCGGTGTAACGATGGAGTGACCTCTCCGGCAGGCCAGGCGGCTGCTCGGGCTTCACGCCATCGAGTTGTTTAGGCCTAGGTTTGACTAGATTCCCGGGCAAGTTAATTAGTCGTGGGTGCAAGGTAGCAACTAGCAAGCCTGTGTCCCACAGCGTGCAGCCCAAGGCTCAAGCCCCAAGTTCATGCTTGCCTAATGGAAAAAGTTCGGTTTACGTCACTCCCCTATAAGATGAATTTTATTCATGTTTCATTAGCTATAGAGTATCTCTTAACTTATAAAATTAATGACATATTAATTATATTTTTATTCTACGTGACGTCTATATGACGTTTACATGGCACTAAAAAATTAAAATAAAAACATCAACCACATGTTAGTAGCAGTTTAGTTAGAAAAAGATTAAAATAAATATGTGAGGCCCACATGTCAGGACGGGCTAGACATGGCCTCACATGGCTTCCTCCTCCCTCTCCCCCCTCTTCTCTGTATCTCTCTCCCGGTCGACGACGCGGCTCTTGGCGAAGGAGCCATGGGAGCAAGGGGAAGCACGGGGAGGGCCGAGTCGGCTGGCGGCGGTGTGGGAACGACGTCGCCGAGCCCACCACCGTCGTCGCGCGCAGTAAGCCGCGTCGTCGGAGAACCTCGCCCTGGCGACCTCCCTCAGCATCGGTGCCGCAGCTGCCAGCTCGGGCGGGGGTGAGGCGAGGCGAGGGGAGGGGAGGGGAGGAGAGGTGGAGTGGAGGCGGCGGCTCTAAGGCGGAGCAGGACTGGCTGATGAGGGCAGGGTGAACCGCAGGGACGAGATCAGGCTTCCTCGGCTCTGCCGTTTTGCACGGCGAGGAGGCAGACAAGCGCGGTTGGCCGGCGTCGATCTGCGTGATTTGCAGGACGGCCCCCGTTTGACGGCGAGGCGAGGCGCGGCCACCGTTCGCGACCTAGGCGTCGTCGGTGGCGGAGCAGGGAGAGGAGGCGGACGAGGCAGTGGTGGAGCGAGTGGCGGAGCGACCGCCACCTTGTCAAACTCATGGAGCCCGGCAAGAGGAGCGCAGCTAAGAAGAGCCGTCCTGCGGAGATGGCGTCGAGGTCGGACGGGGAGAGGGGGCGAAGAGGCGGAGGCGGAGGCCGGGCTTGAGCTCAACGGAGACATACGCACGAGGTGGAGCTCGAGCTTCGCGTCCCAGAACCCGCCACCGCCGCTGTCGCCTTGCTACCATGTCAGCCACGTCCCGTAACTATTATCTATTTAAATCAAACGGTTGAAAGTTTAGTAAGAATTTTTTAAGTACATGTAGCAGTGCTCAGAATCGTAAAGTGGGCCCGGTCCATAGGTGGGGCCACAAATCTTAGACCGGTTCTCTCGGCCCACCCCACCATCAAAAGCAAAACGACGACGACCGCGACGCGGGATCTCTCCCGCGTCTCATTCGGACGCCACGAAATTAACGAGACACCGCCTCGTCTCACTATCGCGCGCTCGCGCGCGGAGTGTCAGCCGTCACCGTGACGGTGTATATAGGATGCCGGGAGCGGCGGCGGCGGCAGCGGCGGGGGGGAAGGAGGAGGGGGCAGCGGCGGGAGGGAGGCAGCCGACGGCGTCGGAGCGGCGGCGCATGTACCGCGACCTGGCGCAGTCGCTGCGGTGCGGCCTTCGCGACGCGGCCGCGGGGTTCTCCTTCCTGCGCCTGCGCGGCCTCCGCTCGCTCCTCCGCGCCCTTCGCTCCGCCGCCGACGCCGACGCTTCCGTGCGCCTCTTCCGCCAGTCCCAAGCCCTCCGCGACCTCCAAGGTGGGTGAGACCTCCTCTTCCTCTTCTCCTCTCTCTGACTCCCTCCGCCTCGCGGCGGTGACCGATGGAATAGATCGATGGGTGCAGTGGTGCCGGTGCTGTTCGAGCACAGCCTCCGCAGGGCGCAGGACGACGCCGTGGTGACGGTGGGGCAGGTGCTCGGCATCGAGCCCGCCGTCAAGCTCAGGAACCCCGCCACCGACTCCGAGGTGGCGCTCGCGCTTAGGGTGCTCGAGGGCTGCTGCCTTCTCTGCCAGGACTGCGCCGCCGCCGCCCACCGGTACAACGCAGTCAAGGTGCACTCTCCTCCACTGCTCCCCTGATTTGCTTCCATCAGATAAAAAAAAAGCCATCAGGCACAGCTTAATTCATCAAGAACGTATTCAGAATTAATTGCTGATAATGCATACGCGCATTTGCGCAATTATCATTAGTTGGGAAATTGTTGTCGCGTAGGTTAGTCTTAATTCTGATAGCGTCTGAGCGATCAGTACGGTACAACTGTGCAAGTACGACACTTCGCTTGCAAAGTTGGATACTTGGAAAAGGAGAGAAGCTCTAGGTAGCTGAGCATTTAGCAATGGAGAGAGGTGGGCCAAAAGAACATCTGGTTCATTTTTCGGATGCTGCTTTAGCTCAGGATTTGGACTGAACTTGGACTCTTGGTGCGTTGAGGCACAGGATTCCGTGGTCCTGGACTCCTAGCAGGAGGCGTTCTGTTCAAGTTTACTATTGTTAGGATTACCTTGTAGAAGGGAGGAGATATCAGAAATTCAGAATAGCATATCAGCATGCATCAGTCCAACTTTGTTGGGTAGTTAATTCCACTCTGATTATGTGAAGTTGCAAATTTGCACTAACCGGTATAGGTTACACTGAACATGGTTTCTTACACACAAAGCCATGGTTTTTACTCACGATTTACTGAATTGGTATGAAACTTCAGATTGTTTTTTTTTAGATAATGAAAATTCAGACTATGGAATCCGTTTTTAATTTCTGAGTCTACTTCTAATGTATGCATATGTCCTGCAGTTATTTTTTTGAGTGTCTGAGGCAAAACACCTATAGTGAGCAAAGACTACTGGGGGCAGAGAGCTAATTATAAGAGTGATCTGGGAAGGAATGAAAATAAAATAAAGAAAAGATGGAAGGACCAGTATAAAACTCTGGTTTTGTCATGTACTTTTGCAGGTTAGATCTTACTCCCTCTGTCCTAAAATATAGTAAATTTTAGCCTTTGACACGGCTATTAAAAAGAGTGATAAAAAGACATGTTTGTCTTCTCGGGATGGGTGGGGTATGGGCCCGGATTGGTTATGTGATAATGAAGACGGGGGGTATTATGGGTAGTTAAGTGGCAAATGTTATTTTTTACAAGTGTTAGGTTGTTCTACCAGTTATATTTTGGGATGGAGTAGATGTTTACAGTATAACGAGTGGACTTACTACATCCATAGTCAATACCGTTCTATGATCTGGGAATTGGATCCTTATTTGAACTGAAAAAATGATCCAACCTCTTGGGAAGTACAGTCATAACTGATCAACGGCTCCTAAATCCACATCAAAGCTGTTCAAGCACATGAATGCACTATTGTACCATAACGAGAGTATGTTCATTGTTTGTTGCTTCTATATACCATAAGGAGAAACACAGTCTTGGCATTTGTTGAAAAAGCAGATCATTCATGGTGTCGTACGACTACATGTTTTAGGTTATGGCCATAGGCTTTACTCTTTTCATTTGTTGCGTAGTATTGTGGCGAAGTGTGCTATTGTACTTTTCATCGCTCTTGATGTTCCACCAGGACCAATTGATTAGAAAATATTGTAAATTTTATCCATTTTTCTTAGTAAACTAGCCAACCATACTTCACAACAATGTCCGTGCATTTCCTTTTTTCAAAAAAAAGGGTGCAGGAGATCTTTCCCTTTGATTCATAGAGATGAACATAAGGTTTTAGTTAGGCATTTTGGAAGCATATCTGGTTGGGTCACTTGTACTATGCTTGCTTGTTTAGTTGCTCATTCTTTCTCTGAGCAACAAAAATTGTTCTTGTCATGATCAGCTCATACTTATCATATAACTTCCTCAGGTACTTCTGAACATACTGATGACTCGGGGCATGCTTGAACAAAGAGCTTGTCTGGACACGCTTTTGGCGTTGATGGTGGATTCTTCAGAAAATTTGATGGTACAATATGGCTCACCCTGTTCAGGTTTTCCTTTGGGCAGCTCTATGTGCTGTATTTCTCTTCTCCCTATCTCTATTTTCATCTCATCGTGCCCTTTTATAGGATTTCAAGGAACATGAAGGCCTAAATAAAGTTGTTGATCTTGTAAAGGGCACACAAAGGGATGATCATGTAAGGTCTGTCCATACAACAGACATTGTATTTTAATACTCCTAATTTACCATATGATATTTTTACATGCATTTCCAATACAATACTTGTCTCACATTCTTTTTTCTTTTTCAGGCTAAAATGTGCAGAGTTTCTGCTTCTTTTCTCTAGAAGTGCAAGTGAGAAGGGTGATGAGACTTTCTTTTTAAGTATGCATGAGGATCTTAAGAATATTGTAGGGGAGAACTGTGCATCCTATATCTGCTCAACGAATATTTTTAGCCCAACACTTGATTCAGAAGTGACAGAACCTGAACTAAGCTTTCACGTAAGGCATGTATTGGATCTCTTAGACGGCCGTCTATATGCTACTGTGCCTCAGCAGGATCTGATCTCACCTTAACTCTGGGGATTCATTTGGGACGGAATCTTTTGTATAGAACTAATTAATAGCAAAATGTATCAAATTATTAGCTTTATACTAATTTGTACATCATAGTCTTTTTCCTTTGTATTGTTCGCAGTACTCATATGAAATAATTTATCGTGATTATATTATTGAATTCTTTGTGTTCTTTTAGTTCCTGATTGAGGTTCATGGCCTCTGGTTCAGTAAATTTGCTAAAATCTCGTGCACCTGTATGCAAATGACATTATTGCTACACAGAATGGTGTCCAGTATCCACTGAGTGCAGTGATAAGCACCAGCATGGTAGGAGCAATTTCTAATGTAACAACAACACGAGAAGAGGAAACCAAAAGCGGTTGTGTGCAGAGAAACCAGTACAGTTAATCATAAAAAAATATTAAGTTGTACACTAGTAATGTAAACAAGCAACAATCATGCCTCTTTATTCACCTCCAATGTCTCAGAAGCAACAATAGCAGTTTGAATCTGTATCAGGCAATATTTGTGCAAGTTTTTGCCTTCTGTATGTTTTATCTGTGGATATAAATAGTACTATTAGAGGTACAAATGACAGCAAGCAGAACCCAGCAAGATGAACATCCACAAGAATTGCCATCAAGGAGAACCAAAACCGCCACCACCAGGAGTGAAAATCTGAAGAATCTCACCAGCATTAACCATGACAGTGTTCTTCCCTCCAAGGTAAACTTTGCGACCATCTTTCCTGACTAGATAGTTTGCACCACGAGCCCCATTTCTTCCTCCCTTCAGTCCCCTGGGTGCATGAACCCTTCTCTCTGAAAGAATGCTCACAACAACAGGCCGGCAAAATTCAATCTCTCTTACAAGGCCATCACCACCTCTGTGGAAACCAGAACCTCCACTATTCTCCCTGATGCTAAATCTATGTAAAAGAACGGGGTATCGCTGCTCAAAGATTTCCGGGTCAGTCATCCTTGTGTTTGTCATGTGACACTGAACACCACTTGTACCATCCCAACTTGCTCCAGCTCCAGAACCGCCTCCAATAGTCTCGTAGTAACCAAAAGTGTCGTCTCCAAATGTCAAATTGTTCATGCAACCCTGAGAGCAGGCACATGCTTGGAACGCCATCAGGACAATGTCCGTCACTCTCTGCGAGGTTAATACATTACCACCAACAACTGCAGCTTTGTCACTTGGAGAAAGAAAAGAGCCTTTAGGAATTTGGATTTTCACAGGAGCTAGGCAGCCTTGATTTAGAGGTATATCTACATCCACCAAGCACCGTAGGCAGTATATCACAGCAGCTGCTGTTACTGCTTCAGGAGCATTCCAGTTACCATACACCTCAGGACTGGTGCCCTCAAAGTCAAAAGTTGCTTCACCTTTACTAGAATCAAGGGTGAGCTTCAAATGGAGCACAGATCCATCATCCATGTAATCTTCATCTTCAATGACACAAGACCCATTCTCCTTTTCAACTCTCGATGCAACTAACTTAAGCATTTCTCTAACAGCTTCTTCAGCATTGTTTTGGACATGATTCATATAAGATTGCACAGTGATCAAGCCATACTGATTTATCAGTTCTTTGATTAGTGTTATTCCCCGCTGGTTTGCTGCCACCTGAGCATGGAGGTCAGAAAGATTATCTTGAATCTTACGTGTTCCTGGAATCTTATGGTTCGTAAGTTCATCAGACGATGGTGACTGTAGCAAGTGAATTATTCCTTCCTCTTGGAAAACACCTCTCTCAACAAGTTTAAATGCTTTGATGGCAGCACCTTCCTCCCAAATGCTTTTTGAGAAAGGAGGCATGCTTCCTGGGGTGATACCACCAATCTCTGCATGGTGACCTCTACTAGCAACAAAAAAGATAAGCTTGCCTTCATTAAAAACAGGTGTGACAACTGTTATGTCTGGAAGATGGCTACCCCCAGAACATGGATGATTTGTTACAAGAACATCACCCTCATGGAGATTATCACCCCAATATTTGAGTTGCCAACGCACGGTGCTAGACATGGCTCCTAAATGCACAGGGACATGAGGGGCATTTGCGACAAGGCCACCATCCGGGCCAAACAGAGCACAAGAAAAGTCCAGTCTTTCCTTTATATTGGTAGAAATGGAAGTTCTTTGAAGTGTCCGGCCCATCTGTTCAGCAATACCCATGAATCGATGATTGAAGATAGAAAGTTGGACCACATCAGCAACTGTCTCTGATACTTTTACAGTGCTTGGAACAGCACTTATCTCTATTTTTATGTTACCATACTTGGTGATGATAGCTTTACAGTCTTTCTCTACTATCACTGTACTGTTCCCATTCATAATAACTGCAGGAGCCTCCAATACATGCCCATAGCCCAGATTCTGAAGCTTGTAAAGTGGCGTTTCCTGCCATCCATATGAAAAATAAATTCGACATGAACTTTCTTGCACAGGTTTGGTTGATACTGGTGTCAGTTCATGAGGCTGCAAGATATTTGTAGCACCAACACCCTGAACCCTCACATCACATATGAGTATTTTTCTGTTTAACAATTTGAAGCCATACTCTTGTTGAAACAGTTTCACAAACTCATCAGCATAATCACTTCCAGATTCTCTCTCTGGTTGTTTAACCATGATTGCTGTATCAGTTCCCTCGTACCTCAAGTTCAAGTATGAATGCGTCCTGATGCTGTCCTCTCCAAAACCCTGCTCTATTAACTTTTCTTTCACCTGCTTTACTAAAAGATCTACTCTTCGGGATGCCTCTGCAGCAGAATCGGCATTATAAACAGCAGAGAATGGCTCTTGCAAATCTTCAATAACGTCAGCAAGGCCCATTCCATATGCACTCAATATGCCACAGTAACGATGAATAAGTAACTCAGACATGCCAAGGGACCTTGCCATAGCACATGCATGTTGAGGACCAGCACCACCAAAGCATGCAAGAGCATGGTTCTTAGTGTCATGCCCCTTCATTTCAGTCAACTGCCGTATAGGTCGGCACATTGCCTCATTTGCAACATTGACAAACCCGAGGGCAATCTCCTCAACTGCCATGTCCTTTGCTGATGGGTCCTGACTCTTTCGGTGAGAGTTTATCTCAACAGCAAGACTCTCAAACGCCTCTCTAGTAGCGTCATAATCAAGGGGTAAATTTTCATTAGGACCAAATATGGACGGGAAGTACTCAGGAATAACAGTTCCCAGAATCAAATTAGCATCAGTTATTGCCAGCTCACCACCTTTTCTGTAGCAAACAGGACCAGGGTGTGCTCCAACAGACTCTGGCCCAACCTTGAAAGCTCCAAACTGAAACTTAAGCTTTGACCCGCCACCAGCAGCCACCGTGTTTATGTCAAGCTGGGGAGCTTGTATTATTGCTCCAGCAATTTGGGTCTCTAGAACTTGTTCATAGCTTCCATCGTAGCGGCTCACATCTGTGGATGTACCACCCATGTCAAACCCAATTAGTGGTTTGGATGTCTCAAGTTGAAACAAGGTCTGCGAGTAGCCAACCACGCCACCTGCAGGGCCAGACAAGACCGCTTTGTGCCCAGAGAATCTCCTCTCTGGTGCCAGACCACCATCTGACTGCATAAACAGCACGTTCACCTGCTCACCTCCCCCTTCAAATGTGGACATGAATCCTGATAGGTACTCTTTGATGACGGGTGTAAGATAAGCATCCACACTGGCTGTTAAGCCTCGAGGTACCGCACGGACCATCGGTGTCAATGATGAAGACAACGATACATGCTTGAATCCCATCTCCAGTGCTAATTTCTCAATGAGAAGCTCATGCTGAGGATAAGTATACGAGTGCATTAAAACCACTGCCAAACATCTTATCCCCTTGCCAAGCAAACCTTTCAACAAAGGCTTCAATGCTTCTACATCAACTGGCTTCGCCACCTTAACCAATTCCCCTGAGATTCCTTCAACAGATGAACCATCCCTCTCACCATCACCAACAAGCTCAACCCTTTCATCAACCTCAACCACCTCCTCATACAAATTCGACGGCTTCGACACCTTGAGATCAAATATGTTCGGCCGAGCCTGGTTACCAATCTGAAGCAAATCCCTGAATCCCCGGGTCACACAAAGCGCAATCCTTTCACCTTTCCTCTCAAGAAGTGCATTGGTGGCCACCGTGGTGCCCATCCGAATCCAATCAATCTTGCCGGTGGGAATCTTGGACGACCGCGGGATCTTCTCGCAGGAGAACTCCTCTAGGATCCTCCTGATCCCTTCGATGGGGGCGTCGTTGTAGTTCGACGGGTCGACGGAGAGAAGCTTCATCACGTAGCCCTCTCTCCTCCCGGGTACTTCGGCGTAGATGTCGGTGAAGGTGCCGCCCCTGTCAATGCAGAACCTAAACTTCTCCGTGCTCCCCATCCTCCGCTCCTACCGCAAAAAATCAGAATATGGTGATAATCTCAGAATCTGCGTCCTCTGGAAACACCAGAACAGCAGTGTTGATACAACAAACTGAGATTAATCTGGTAATGGGTGATGGATCACTAGTACGAGATTACTACGGAAGCGAGTTGTAGGACTGAGCTGTACTGTGATTTAATCAAACAAAGGCAACAATTCAAGCAAAGAATTTGCAGGGATTCACGATTGCAACTTTGCATGAACTGGAAGAAGAAAATTTTGCAAGAGGAGACTTACCAGGAGTCGAGGAAAACGACAGTAGTGCGGAACTGTGGATGGATCTCCGCTTCTCCAAAGGAGGA
Organism: Oryza meyeriana var. granulata; assembly: GCA_003991445.1. Taxonomy (NCBI): domain Eukaryota; kingdom Viridiplantae; phylum Streptophyta; class Magnoliopsida; order Poales; family Poaceae; genus Oryza; species Oryza meyeriana. The sequence goes on from RYFJ01000251.1 coordinate 184,076, forward strand.
GGAAAGCTCGCGTGGTCCCGTGAGGTGCTTCTAGAGTAGAGGAGAGCGTGGCGCTTCGCTGGACGAGCGGCGGCGGCGGCGGGGGAGGGCCTCTCGACGTGGACGGCTGTATCAGCCCGCCTTTGAGGATGAAGGAAGGCGAACACCTGGAAGGGAAGCGCCGGAAGGAGGACAACTCTGGCTTGGGTTCCGCTGAGCAGTGGGTCCCACTTGTCAATGGGTATTTGAGTGCCCAGTAATTATATATGGCGGATGCCACCCGTGCAAAACCCGGTAAAGTTACACACTCTTCTTCTCTAAATATAAAAATTTAATATTAATACATCCTCCTTCGTCTTAAAATATAACAATACATATTCTAGTATATTTTAATACTAGATCCAGTATATCTTAATACTAGATTCTTATATTTTAATATTAGAATGTGTCTAGATTTATATTTTGAGACAGACTATTAGGTTTAATGGAAAACCACAAAGTTCACACTCAAAAGTGTGACCTATCCTTGAACGCAATTGTAGGCTTGTAGCTTTGCATAACCAGTTTTTAAATGTGTGGCCACTAACCTGGCATTGATAGTATAACATTCTACCTATGATTAATCAAGAAATTGACAGTTATGAACAATTGAAAATACATCTGATAGTCTGGTAGCTGCCGATTGTATACTGCAGAGTTTCAGCCACAAATATAGTTCTACAAAAGAGAAATTTCTGCCTCACAATTATTCCAAGTTCGTTCTAGCCTAAGAATACACGCGCACTTTCCGTATTGAGAATCTGAGATGATGATGTTTGCCAAGTACATCGTTACAGATATGTATTATGGAAGCAAAAATTATAACCGACAGCGGAACCACAAACATTACATGAGCATTTCCACTCAGCGAATCTGTTGCTGAAGAGCTTCATATCTCCCAAATAAATGTAGTTATCACCAAGTCTGAACCACAGCTTAAAATGGCCAAAGATCCCCCCAAAGTGACCTCCGGGCTTGATGATGCAAGGTAGGGTTCTTGCTTTGGGTGATCACTATCCGCTCGAATGCGCCTTCCGATGCATCCCGTTTGGTGGCACGGCATACATCCAGCTGCACCTGCCTTCCTCGTCGGATGGGACTGTATATAATCCTGCCCCAACCTCCTCCAAGATCAGCACGGACAGATTGCTCTTCCAATTCCTCCTCTTCGTCCTCATGGAACAAACTTAGTTCTTGTGAATCAGATTCATATGGGACCAAACTGTCCTCAGCATTAACAGGAGCCTCTTCGTCTTCCTCGCTTGGAAATTGTTCGTCTGAGCAACAAGTAGCAAGAGAACAATGGTTTTCAAAATCCTGAAACAAGAAAGGACTGGAGGAATAATCATGGGTAGAGGATCACCATAGTCAATGATAAGATCTTCTGGGTTTCTCTTGGCATGGCGTTCTTTAAGCGTCTCAAATTTCATACCATCGAGTGGCCAAGCTTCCCTAAATTAGAAACACAGAAGAATAGCCATCAAGTCAAGTATATAGTGGCATGCACATGTGCAAATGAATGCATAGAATGAAAAGTAATTGAATAAATCTGGACATCAAAGTCAAGAGCCCTCACTCTGGCCGCTTGCCCCTTCTTAAAGCAACGTAGCAAAACTTCTCATCCTCAAAACCACGTAAAGGCACACCATTGGACCTCTGCAGCAAACATCAGGAAAGGGAAATAAAAAATGTTAACAGCTACAGAGTTCAATTAGGTTGAATCTTAACAAAATAAAAAAATGCTATAATGATCTCCTTAAAGCACAAGTTGTTTAAAGCACATTAAATGGTTTGACTTGCAACCATTCACTACTGAAAATACCACTTTAAGATCAGCACATTTGTGGGAGCATATAGAAGCCTATCCAATATGAAGAGCAATTACAGGGGAAGAAATGCAAATCAAGCTCAGTGTAACACCTTCATCAGCAATTAATCATGATGATATTATTCAACCACTCCTAGTAATTTAGATATATGTACATTTTCTCAAATATTTAACACAAGTGCCTTCTACAAAAAAGACATAGCATACAACACGAAATAGATGAAAAGTAAAACCTTGTAGGCACGTTGTGATGACGTCCTCTCCAATCTCTGAACAAAGTGGCAGTATTTATCTGTATTCTCCAATGGACACCGACCATCATGGGGACACTGATGTGGGATGTGAAATTAGTCTTATACTGGAGCACAGATCAGGCTTTGAGCATTTGTCATTTTCAGCTTACCGGGGCAACCACAAAAGCACCATTTTTCAATGTGGCTTCTTCAGAAATAATGCTCTTAATTTCACTTGGAGCAGCGTGTGTGGATTTTTCACTTTTGCGGCACTTCTGGAAAGCACAGATAGTATGTAAATATGATATATAAACAGGAATAAACCAAAAAATCTTAAGAGAATCATATTGTGAATGGTAACAGTCAGGGCATACTCTCTTTTCCATCCAAAGGATATATGAGCGCATTTGGCTTATAATCTTTGCTCCTTGAGGAGTTCCAGGCTCTAACAAAACCTAAAAATTAATGGCTTTTCTTCAGATACTAGTCATAAAAACATCCCGCACGAGTACAAGCATACATGTGCAAGTGCACAGAAACAGGAGAGAAGGGTGATATATACCAAAACATCTCTTGTTAGGTCCCAGAGCTGCCTCACTATTGTTATTCGGTCATTCAAAGAAGGAATCTCCCCAAGTGCATAAGACTGTAAATTGAGAGAAGATATTCAATGAAGGTTGAAACATAAAGAAATACTACAGAAAAGTAACTCAATAACAATTTACTATGATCTGCAGTAGTTTCTCAAAATTACACTGGTTATTCAAACACCACTGTGAAACAGTGAAACACCACATGTCTAAAGAACTTACTGAAATTACTAGATCATGCCCTCGCTCATGTTTTTTGATGTTGCGGTTCAACTCTTGGATGCTATCATAGCTATGAATAAGTGGCAACCCCTTTAAATCTACAAACATTTGCAAGCAAACAATATAATGAATATTTACTCATAAATTCTGTTGATTGTAGATAAGTGGTATCCCTTTAAATCTACAAACTTTTTAAAACAAGCATTAATGAGAAACATTTATAACCAATTCACGATAAAAACAAAAAAAATGATGAAGAGAAAAAAACAACATGTACAGAGCATCACCAGTTTTTAGTGTTTGAAATTATAAATGTCACCATGTTCATGGACATGGTAAGCAGAAGGCCGCTAACAGAAGTTATCAAGGTTATGATAGCATGAGGTTTAAATTAACCATGTAACAAATAGTGGCATCTCCAGCACCATAAGGTTATGATATCAAACTGTCAAATTCCTACATATTGCAAGTTGCAACTCAGATGCTACTCTAAATACACCTAGTAATCTATCTTATTCAATATTCATTGCATCATGTCAGCAAGAGAAAGAGTTAGGCTTACTATCAAGAAGGTTCTTCCCTCTCTCTGCATCTCTTTGGATGGCTCAACCAAATTAACCTTCTCTATTGACTTTGGCCACACTGCCCTCATTGCCCTGCATTTTTACATCCATGTTAAGCTTATGCAAAATAAACTCTCAGTGATAGATATCAGTTAGCCAACTGGGCTGTGCTCACCAAAGCGCTGAGCTTGGCCCTGCTCCAAAATCCAACACCTTGGCAGGTGCAAAATCTGGCAACCTCCGACGAACCTGCAAAATGGATGCGTCAGTCCAGGAAAGCACCCCAGCGAACGAACTAAGCTCACTGATGACGACGATGACAGTAAACGAGCGCTGTCGTTCTTGAACCTCACGGAGCACACGGTGGCACGCGGAGTAGATGGCGGGCATCCGGGAGGCAACATACGCGATCGTCTCGTCCTCGCGGTACCGAAGGCCGATATCGCCGTAGGCGGACCGCACCTTCCACCGCGCGGCCCGCTGCTCGGCTCCCGAGGGCGCGCGTGGGTCGTCGAGGAGCGCGCCACGCATGGCAGCCGCGGCCAGCTCGGCGCCGGTTCCCTTGGCGCGCTCGAAGGAGGCCGACAGCAGCAGCACCTTCCGGTTCATGTGCGCCTTGTCCTGGTCTGCGCGTCAGGCGGGCGCGCGTCAGTACAAAGCAATTCGTCGAGCAGGTGGTGCGCGTGAGAGGGGGTAGCGTAGGGCGTTACCGCGGAGGTACCGCTTGATGGCCCGACGGAGGGAGAGGGGCACGAGCTGGATGCCCTGGGACTGCTTGGCCGCCGTGCGGATGGTCTCCGGCGTCAACAGCCTCGGCGCCGTCTCCGGCAGGAGCGCCGCCGCCATGTCTCCCCTCTCGCGGCGGCGTTCGTCAGGGCGAACCGCCTTCAAGTGTGGCGCGGATGGAAGTATCAGGGTTCGGACTGGGAAATGAAGTGGTGTGTCTACCGTCCGATCGTTATTAGACGGTTCAGATCGAGAGGTTGAAGAGTGGCACGCGCACTTTTGCAGAAGAGGCCCTAGTATTGACTGCCTGTTTGGTTTGATCCCAAGACTTGTCCAACTAAATCTCTGGTAACTTTGAGGAGTAGTAGTAGTTGTTGTTAGATATTTGGATTGTTATTAATTTTTGCCAAATCAATATAATAAATACTATTAGATCCTATTAAAATATTGGTAGTGTCAAAATTTAGCTAAGGTTTGGCACTACCAATAAATTAATAGAGTAGAGAAACAAACAGACCCTGATATTTATGTTGAGAAGTCCTACCTAGGTAAGTTTCACTGAACAACAAAGTATAGGAACTTAATTTCGAATCTATACTCATTTAAAAAGGAGTGGTAGTGGACTGGTGGTGGTGATTCAACCCCCCACACACACCATCAACTCCTAAAATTCTGACATATGAAACCACTATCCAATCACTTTTCAAACCAAACGCACAGTAGAATAGTAGAAGTCACGCCTAGATTCTGTAGCTCTCAACCATGATTATCCTTGCATGTTAATAATAACTGGAGTTTTTTATGGGAGTGAAAACTTGACAATTAAAAACATCTAATTAATTCTAAAATTAAGCTCTAAACTTCAAAATAGATTTTCTCTTTGCAATATACTGATGTGATTTTTTAATTCCGTTGTTACGGACATTTTGCTAGTAATTAAGAAGAAAGTATTAGCATGTTGAGAATTGAACACAGGACCTTGGGGTTGAAACCATAGTTGCACTATACTAGCAAGTACATCTCCCCATTAGTTCGGCTTTGATTGTGGTGAGCTAGCTGATGGTTTGTTGTATTTTTATAAAATACTCTCTTGGTCCCAAAATATGTTGATCCTAGAGTTTAAAATTAATCTAAAAATAAGATGATGTTATACCTTTACCTACTAGCATCGACAAATCAATAAGTTTTATTATTTGAATAGAGAATTAATAAAGGACACGCTATGTAGTTAAATAACTCTCCTCACATGCCCTAGTCCGATGCTTCTACATGCTCGTAAGTCATAATCACATCCTGACCCAAACCACACTGTGGTAATTCTTTTACTGCTCATCTCCTCGCCTATTTTAATCAATTTTTTACCACCCACCGTAACCTCTCTCCCATTTACCTCTCATCAACCCTATTTTCTGGATCCGAGCGAGCAGCGTGGGCGTGCCAATGTCCATGAGCGGCGGCTGTTTGTTGACACGAGCCGCTCCCTCGGCGCACCGTCGACCCCGGGAGGAGGCGACGAGGAAGAACGGGCGATAGGATCTGGGGAGGAGGGGGCGGGCTGCATTGATCGAAGGCAGTCGAGATCGGCGGTGGCTGCTCCATCCACAAGCGGCAGCACCCATGAAGACGGCGGGGCCGCCCCTGAAGATGGTGCGGCTGGGCACTGCTGCCCTGCCGTCATCCTTCCCAAGCGCGTCGCATCCACCTACTGACTGTCGCCCCTACCTACTCTCTGCCGCACCAGCTTTTTGATCCTCGCAGAGGTGCAGCCGACTGGCACGCCTCCTCAACCACTAGATCTAGAGTGGGCAGCGTTCAACGGAGGATGAGGAGGAGCAACGAGGACGGTGGCAACGCCGGTTAGCATCCCTCCGTGCGTGGCCATCACCGTCGTCCACCCATTCTACTCCGTTGCCGGGGCGCTCGCAGTCGTTGACGCCACCAAGAAGGCCGTGGACGTGCTCGAAGTGAACCTTCCAAGACGAGGTCGTTGTCACCCTCATCGTAGGTCATTACCCGCCTGCTCTCCCACTTGCCCTCCTCTCTCTCTCCCCCCTATATTTTTTGCATATTACTCATAGAAGCTTTCTCGTTTAAGCTGAATTGTATAGAAATGAAAATGAGAGAAGGATAGTAGTTCCTCTCTTTCCTCGGGCTATTTGCAATATTTCTTAACTGTACAAACTAATGAGTTTTGCTTCAATCATATATGTCCATTCCCATCAGTCAAATTTGCAGTCCATCTATAACTCTTAACTATTACTATACCTGACATACTCAAGATCTTATTCACTTCAAAATTTACACGCCATCTACTAGATGGCGGTAGATTTAGCTTATCGATTTCTGACGTCTGGCTAAAAGTTGAGGCATCAGCATCATTTTACTTTGTCCATCATACTACATTCATTACCCATCAGACTGCTCCTAATTGTGTATCACTCTTGTACTTTGTCATGTGTATCATCAGGTCCTACAACTGAACTTTCTATCATATACTTTCACGGCCTCGTATGCTCTAGCTTTACAATTAAATTTTATTCAATAACCATAGGGTGTACTGTCGCTTGAAAAAACAAATCTAAATATAGTAGGTAGCCATATGAAGTATCCTCCACTTCTTTGAAGGAAATAATAAAAGGAAGTTCTTTGCATTGCTGGTACTATGAAAGGTGACCATCAGAAGTGCAGTGAGCACTGAGCACCTGTCGCATACATCTTCATATGGTATACATTATCTATTGATGAGTGCATAATATGTGTATATCTTTTCCAAAAACGGCAGTCTTACTTAGCAATCATACAAAAAAATCATGGACATGCTAGATATCTGATTATGGGTATGCCTTATGAAGAATCATGGATCTTGATTGACCTAATGAAATTGTGCAAATTACTAACACATACTAGTGTAGCATCAGTTACCACATGCTTTTTTAACTTACTAGAAAACTCTATGTCCAGTATTCAGCCAAATATGAAGATGAATGATCTGAAGAGTAAACACTTGGTCCTTTCCATTTTCCATTGCTGATGTCTCAAGCAGTTGGACCGGTTAGTATGGTTCCATTTCCGACAGCACTATTTTTGTTAGCTGTTTTTATTATATTATGGTAGATAATCGCATGAAACTAATTGGTACTATGTTGAAGAATCCAGTATTCTGGTAGAGTTCTCATAAACAATGCTAATATCATGTTATAAATGGTTGGCTGTGGTGGCTTTCGATACTCGATATCATATAATGGATAAATTCCTAGCAGTTATTCATCACTCTTTCTCAGACTTGTTTGTATTGAAGCACTGTTGCAAAGAAAAAGGTTTATAATTACTCTTTGTTTCAAATGTTGTTATCAGTTTAAATTCGTCCTTTTGTTTATTGTCGCAGGTAAGATCCTAACCTCGACTAATTGCAGTGACGCTCAGGAGCGCTGCTGCCGCACTAGTGAGCTGCCCCCTACCTCACCACCTGGGGAAGCCGAGACCGCCTAGGGAAGCTGTCGCTACCTGCTCGATGAGCCGCCGGCCAGCAAGAGCATAGCCAGTGACATGTGATTTTTTTTCATGTGTGTAATTTTTTTATTTGTGTGATCAAGTGTAATTTTTTTATCCATGCATCGACATCTTATTTTAATGTAACAATTTAGATAATACGCGGTGATAATACTCAATGTATAAGTAAAAGTTTTATTCACATATTATTATAGAGTAAAATATATACTATCTAAAAATTCGAAACCTTACATAAATATGTGTTCGTAAAAGAAAATCATAACTAAAAAATAAATCGTGTTTGTGGAAAATCAAAGTGTGAGTAAAAATGTTACTCTCGAAAAAAAGGTGAAAAAATGATGCGGGAGGGGGATGGTAATTCTTTTATTCCATAAATAAAGCGGATGTGAAGGTAGGGAGGGGCACCGGGAAAAGTGGAAGAGTGGGAGGGGCGTCGGGAAAAGAGGGAGAACGGAAGGGCCCTTCGAGGATAATTTTTTTAGTCATATCGTTTGGAGTGAAAACGAGGAAAACGGAAAAAGAGGAAGAGAGATGGGAGAGGAATGAAAACGAAAAACAAGAAGAAGAAGTGCTATGTGAGGTGTGCTACGTAGCTACATAGCGTTATCATCCAATATCATTTACATACCCTCTAATTAATACTACTTTCTTATTAGTGAGAAGCATATTTGTCTTTTTTTCCTCGCTATTAAATATTTATTAGGAGGCAAGGAATCAATTTAAAACAAATTTAATAATAGAGATAATTACAACCTCTAATTTTATCTACATCATCAACTCATCAATTAAGAGATAACATGTACAATACATTACCTTTTTCATAGCTTTAGTGAAATTTACTGGCGGCGTGAATGGACCTTGCCGGAGCGGCCTACGCCACCAGCCGAGGTGTAGCGGCACGGCAAACCATGAAGATATGAGAGGCAGACATGGAGAGGGAAGCAAGTTAAGTAGACTGCGAGTTCTTTTTTCTGAAACTAGAAATATACTACTCACTCCGTTTTTTAATATTTAACATAATTAACTTTTTAAATATTTAACATAATTGACTTTTAGAATTATGTTTAATCATTCGTCTTTATTTAATAATTTTATGTAAATATACAAAAATATAAGTTATACTTAAAGTAACTTTAATAATAAAACAAATCATAACAAAATTAATTAATAATTATGTAATTTTTTTGAATAAGACAAATGGTCGAATGTAATTTTAAAAGTTAACGGCATCAAATATTACAAAATAGAGAGTATTATATGTTACTCGACTGTTTCAGAATTGAAATTTCTCTTCAGAATTCAGATACAAATATACAACGTATCATATGCATGAAGATTCTTCTTGCTTTGATTTTGATACAAGGGCAAGTTACAGAATAGACATACACAATTGGGGGTGAAGTGCTGAATGCAAATGGTTGTCAGATAAAAACTCCAGCAGAATTGCAGAATGTCTCTTCAACTTTGCGTGTAATGCACAGCGGTGTATACACAGTTGCACACAAAAACACCTGCCTAACCACGTTCTGCATCTGCGAAGTTGGATTTAACATTCATCATGATGAGCAGCATATTTCCTTGTCCTGAGGCCATCCATATTCTTCCAAGAATGACAATATCACACCATTGGACCAACCAAAACCAGTCTGCGGGTAGAGATGTTCAAGAGCTCAAATTAGAAGATAAGCAGTTGATGTTAGGAGATCACAGTTTTCTGGTTTTATTGGTATTGGAGTAATCATCATATGAGAAGAGTCACAAGAAGAGAAGGATAAACATGTTATTATCATGCGTGAGCACAATAGGAAGGGATTTTTACTTGAATTTTGGAAGAAAACAACCATACCTGGGGTTTGTATTCACCGCCGCCTCCGGATTTTCCACAGGCCTCCACATCGTACTTCTCATGCATCGCGCCAGTAGCCTTGTAGGCATCGTAGTTTGTTCTCACCCACCTTGTAGCAATGTCCTCAGCAAGTTTCCTTGCCTCTGCTAAACCAGACCTCAGCAATCCCTCAGCTATCAGATGCTGCAATGGGGCCCATCCGTTTGGAAAATCCCTGTTCAAAATATCAAAATATCAGAACGCCTGTTTAAATGAGGGAAGCTACATGGTTTCAGGGAGAGAATGCATTGAGATAAGTGTACAGTGAACTGACCATTGTTGCCCTGTGTTTGATAAGGAAGTTGCGATTCCTGCAGGCTGCAATAATCCTGATGCCTGGAGGCTTTTCATGACTCTCACTGATTTTGCCTCATTGACAAATCGCACCAAGCCTAATTAAGTTTCAGATAACAGTATTCAGTAACTACACAAGAAAAAGGGTGAAAGCTAAAAAAAAGAATAAGAGCTCTGATATGATCAACAGTGTTATAGTACTAAGGGACAGCTCAAGCAGTATACAAAACATGGACGAAGAAAAACAAGTTGTAATAAAGGACAAACCGAATCCGTACACATGAAGTATGAGCATGTCGCAAAGACACCCACTTGTTGTAGATACTTTGTAAAAGATTTGTCTGCGTTAACTGTACAGTTTCTAGCCATTTGGTGGTTATATTAATTTCCCGGGATACTCGTACTAGACCTCGTAAAAGGAAATTCAGAACAAGACACCCAAGTCATGAAAGATATGTTGGTAGATATATACCATATAGTTTTAATATTCCCAGAATTAAAAGCAAATACACCCTGGCATTGGAACAAACACAGGGAGGGGGCGTCTACAGGACAGACCTGAATGTTGTGCATTCAACCACAAAGGTACAAAATTAGAAGCAAAGATGGCGCGGTTCTGTGAGTAGGTTCATAGGATAGATTCCCTGAATAGTAGTGTCATCAAGTAATAATCAAGGTGCTGCACAACTGGAAAGATTATAGTGATTCAACCTGATATCATTTGGGAAACTCAGTTTCCATCAGTAGGAAGCCAGTAGTCAAGCCATTGGTCCATGTCAGAGTTCCATAGAACAGATTCAATTGCATCATAGCGTGCTTTTGAAGCCTCTGAAAATCTTTCTGATATTGGCTCTCTCCAATGAGTTAGCAAAAAAGCATATCCTGTTTCCATCTGCGTTGTGTACAAATGAGGACCATTCAAATTGTGAGCATTGTTGACTTGTACCTAATTAAGAATATTTTGTCCAACAAGCACCTTCTAGCTAACACATCAATATTGAACAAGCGAATCTATGCTAAACCTATGTTATACAAATCATGCTGAATCTATAAACAACATGTTCAGAATTCTAATATCATGACGAACTCCATACCTTGCTGAATCTGTATGTCACGCATCTTTGGAAATCAAATATTATGACAAGCTATATATCATAGTACCTTCAATATGAATGTGTTCAAGTCCACAGGTATAATGTAAGATGTTGTCAGCGTTGTCATTGTCAGTTAGAAAAAAAAGAATCCCTGCATAAAACAGTTAAAAAACTGAAATCGCAGTGGTACACTCACAACAGTGAACTTGATATCATTGGAGCGCATAATGCCTTCTTTGGTAGTGCGGACATTAACATATAAACAGAGAAAACATTTTTTTTATTGGTAATAACAAGTTTTTCAACCATCCAACCTCATCCATCGAGAGCTAAAATCCCATCCTGATTCAGCTGATAGAAGCAACTTGGTGTGTAGAATTGTTCTTTAGCAGCTGTAGAGAAGTAAGCTTGAAGCAAGTTCTCATCCTAAGTTTAGACACAGACCATATTAGTTAATCCTTGAAAGTTGCCGTTGCCATCCATCATGAACATAGTTAAAACTTTACAATTGTTGCACTTTCTGGCCTAGGTTTGTTCCACATAGCCTGAGCACTCAATTATACAGCCATATTCCATTATTGCCCACATTGTGAACCTCTGCATGAATGCATGACAGGATCATGGAATGAGGAGATTGGTTTAATCATGCAAAATTGTAAAAATACTGAAAAGTGGCTTCAGCCATTGACTTACCTGACATCCAGAAACTATGCTCTTTCAGCAGTGAGGGAAACGCTCGCCTTACAAAAACCATATCACCAGTTGCCATGTATATGTCTAAAATCATGGAGCTTAAAAGTGGTGGCTGGCTGCACAAAGACAAGGTCTCAGATAACGACCATATATACATTGCATTCCAAGTTCTATATATTTGCGCTTGCAGTTGCTAAGACTGAAGGTAGTTCTCTGTTATATAAAAATATGTGGTATGAACTTCCGTAGCAGCAGATAGGCAACATCACAGAAATGAACTAGTTTGTGTTGAAAGTACAGACCACATTTACCAAACAGAATGCTACGGCAGAGAGGCTTATCACCTTCGGTTAGTAGTACGAATTGCCCCGTTCGGAACAAACCATATTTCTCACACAAGATATACAAGATTAAGCGTGACATCCTTTGGCCGTCTCATTAACATTTTGCTCACCAGTAAACTCTGCATTGAATGACATAGCAAACAAGAAAAACAGCTGTAAATCAATACTTTTTTATCTAGGATGCATATTGATCAGCACGTACTGTACAATATATCATGACCTGCCAGCATTTCTGTGGAAGCCACTGTCATTTTGCAACGAAAAATGCTATGACAGCAAATTTAAAATCTAAGCACGAATTAGAAACCAAGATCTGCAGAATCTACTGTGGGAGCCACTGCTATATTACCATTTCCACGAAAATGCTACGATAAGAACTTGAACTCTCACAACTGCAATTTCCTCAGGAATCAAGGACACATCACGCCGAGCTTTGTCAACGCCGGCACAAATCAACAAACTTATTCTGGTAGACTAAAATATACTACCTCCGTCTAAAAAAAATAATCTTTTTAGATTCCAAGACAGTCTTTTTTTGGGACGGAGGTAGTATCCTACAGGTCACAACCACCGTTAGGCCGGTCAGGAAAGCACAGCTACCCATAGAATATTCAGCCGCCCCAAGCATCCAGGTCGTGCCATAGAAATAGACAATCCTAAACAGACAAGTGAACCTTGGAGATTCGACACTTGCATATTCGACCGAAATAGCTACCTAACAAGACAACAAGTGCAAGAACACGTGTTCTGTACTATCCGTGCAAACCTAGATTCATCAATTGTACCTCTCCACGCAACCAGAAATATTCATCAATTATACGTGATCTAGCACTGCTCGCTGCTAGATGTTTTGATGAGGAAAGTGTAACCAATAATGGACTCATGGATGGAGCGGAGATGCAGGTGTACGGACCTGACGACCCAGTAGGAGTCCCAGTAGTAGACCTCCCGAACCTGGGAGCCCGGCACGACCACCCTGCCGGGCAGCGAAAACAGCAGCGTGTGCCGCTCCGGCCACCGCGACGGGCCCCGGTGCCACCCGCCGCGTCAGGTCCTTCCACAGCGCGTGCACCTCCAGCGCCCAGGCCCGCGCCGCGGCGCTCTCCACCTTGGGCAGGAACCCGCGCGGCTCGCGCTCGAAGTCCGGCGGGTCGGCGGCCACAAGGTCGGACCCGGCCGGCGCGAAGTACCGCGAGATGTACGCCTCCATCTCGCCCCTCGACGGCGCCGGGCGCGGTAGCGACGCCAGCGCGGCCGCCGCCGCCGCAGCGCTAGCGTCGGCGGCGAGCGGCAGGTCGACGTAGAGCTTGGGGTCGAAGTCCCTCGCCCCCAGCGCCCGCAGCGCCACCGACTGCACCCGCTGCAGGAGGCCCCAGCACGCCTCCTCCACGCCACCCTCACCGGCCTTGAAGCCGCGGGGCGCCATGTGAATCGCAGAGAAGTAGAGGTAGGAGGAGTACGAGGAAGAAAAAAACGAGCAGTTGGTGGAGACGCGGAGGCGGAGGCATTCGTCGCTTCGAGCGGGGCGGTTTTTAATCCTGGGTGAGCGGGTTGGTGGGCAACGTGACGCGCGTGGAGTGAAACTGCTAAACCTCGAAGCGGTTGCGGGCGGCGCAGGGAGACGACCCGGGACGGCGTAGAGACAACGCGGGCGGCGGCAGGCGCGCGTTGCCGGCACCCGGCGTTCTCGGCGCGCTCTCTGCCGGAACTTGCTGCGGGCCGATCGCTTGGCTAGGATTGGGCCGTACGCCGCGCCGCGTGGGTTCGGCTTTCTTTTTGAACTGGATCTCAGCCGGCACGGCCGGCAACATTCGATACTCCTCCGTAGCATAAATATAGGGTATTTTTCTCTTCTATCTGTCTCGGATTTTATGATCTGATATTTTATTCTTTATCTACTAATTTTATACTAACTTATTTTTCATCTATCAACTTTTATATTAATTTATTTTTCCACATATTGTCTTTGTATTAGTTCTATGTCTTTAATATCATCTGTTTATATTTATGATGCTGTCTTTGTTATTTTTCTTAATCTTTAAAAAAATAACATTAATCTCTTAATTATTACTACGGAGAGAGTAATAGAAAATTTTATATGGCGATGGATACGGGACGCAGCTATGTAATTTGTCAGTAACCTGCCGACACGTAACACGAAGGTGGCTGCCGGCGGCCACGTCGCTCGGTAGATTGGTGGTAACCGGCGCTACCACCGCGGCGGGTGGGTACCAGCGCGGAGGCGCACTGCACCGGCCATGGGCGTCGTGAGCTCAGCTGGTGCATGGTGGGGGCATTGATCTGAGCGAGGTTGGAGATCTGGTGGCATTGCAGTATGGCACGCGTTGATCACCACATGATCTACCGGCTGTCCAAGTCGTCAATGCTAAAGAAAGTGTTGCGACGACTGCACAAGCACATGTAAGAAACAGTTATGTTCTGTCCTTCTGCATTTTGTGAACGTAGCTGGCTTGATTGTTCTTTGCACGGTTTACCTTTTCGTGTTGAAAATAAAAACCACTTCTCACCGATTTTTGGCACCGGTTTACCAAAAACTGGTCGAAAACCAATCCAAACCGGTGAATTAAAACTAGTTAAAACCGATCGGTTTTCACAAACCAATCACTGGCAGTTGGAGTTCTTTATTAGAGAGTGTTTCCCCGGAATGAAATAGAGTACTGAGCTTTCAAAAAAAAAATTATACATAGAAATTTCCTGAAATACTATTTGAAATCCATTATTTCAACTTTATAACACTTCTTTTGTATCTTGAATCTTTTGTCTATTCATCATTCTGTTCTTCCATTCGGATTCAGCACAAAAAAAAACCACCAAAAGTTTTATATGTGCAATGCGTGTAAATACACTACGGTATTTTGAGCATAATTTCTATCCAGAGAGAAGCAGATACTGTACACTGTTTGAGCACAAGTTCCAAACGAAAACATACTCGTATTTGAGCGAAGAAAAACAAGAACCCGAAGCCTCCGTCCAATTCTATGTGCAGAGTGCCCAAAAATTCTCGTCGAATTCCACAATTGCAGAGAGTCCCCAAAATTGGGTTTTTGCTCAAAGATAAGGTAGACAACCAACCAGGCTACGTGTTTGTCAAATCTGACGCCTGACGTCATGCTTGCCGCGGTATATGAAAAAAAAGAAAGAAAAGTATGCTTCTGATGTGACCAGGAACGCTGCATTGCCACTGGTTATTCATTTCAGTTATGCATTGTAAATCACAAAAATTCCAGGTGCACGCTATCCATAGAAGGTCCAATACTAATCGGTAGCAAAAATGCAGAAAAAAAAAACTACCATCAGGGATCACGATTCACAACTCACGAGTCAGGATTCAGACATCAGGAATCATGATTCACAACTCACTAGTCAGGATTCAGAGGTGAAAACACTGAAACCAAACCAGGAGCAGATCAAGATCAAACAGCAGAAAGACTATATTACAAATTTAGATAAATTCAGAGGTGAAAACACATGAAACCAAACCAGGAAGCAGATTCAAGATCAAACAGCAGAAAGACTATATATACAGATTTTAGATTATAACAAGGCACAGTTTCCACAATCATATTAGAGGAACATATATAATTAGAAGATATCAAGAAAGATGCTATCTCAGTAAAAAAAGAAAAAGGAAACACTGCAATGCTGGGGTGTGATCAGCAGCCTGCTTATACATCATGCCTCACATCAGTGCACCCAAGCTGCATTTTCAGTAGCGAGCTACATTTAACTTATGCTAAGAAGGCTAACAAAACTAGCAAGTCAACCTATCAGGTTCTGTTAGCACGGCCCCTGAGAACTTCCAAATCCATGTCGTCAGGGTCCGTGGCCTGAATCTCAAAGTGCACACCGTCAAGCTCGTGCCGAAATTGGTTCCTTGACACCGCATATATGGTCTTGGCACGGATGCGGGAAACAGAAGGGGACCTGAAAAGAAAAGAACCACTGGTAACATGGCTGTTGTTCTTGTTTCTAAGAATCTTAGTTGCAAGTTTTTTTGTCAAGGGCACCTGAAGAACTTCAAAACAAAAAACTCAGTGGTATGTTACCATGAAAAATCAATGAGCACTTGGGGCACTAGGCCAGATCCCCACATGCATTTGCTACGTTGAAAGACTACTTTTGTCAATAAGTTTGCCTTTCAGTACTAGTAAACTGCTTACTATGAAATAACTTCACCAGTTATATGATGATTTAGTAATAATAATGAGATCGGAAACATTACAAGCTACTAATTAGGCCATCATTACTCAAACTTGCTGAATAAAGATGTGGTTTTAATTTATCCTTGAAATAAAGGGGTTGTTATTTTATGTATTTATCTAACAATAAGAAATCTGTAAAGTCTCTGTAACAAACAAATAGACAACTGTCAGCTGCATTTGATACTGTCATCACGTACTGAGTTTAATTTTGCCTTAATGGTTTAACCAGCTCTGAGTGCCCCTTTTGTTGCTATCCTAACAAGAAACTTATCTACACAAAAAACTGAAACTTTGAAAGGAGATAGCAAGCTAAGTTCCCAGCCCAAAGCCCCATAACTGAAGCTGAAAGTAAGAAGAAAAACAGGGCACGAGAGACTAACCAAAGAGATGAAAGAATATCTTGCTCTTCCTGCAGTTGTCATCGCTGACCGAAATCCAGATCGTAGACGGACGTACCGGCGTCGTCGGCGGCAGCGAGGCCGTGAAGTCGTCGTAGCTCTCCCCGGCGCGCCGGTCTTCTCGACGACGATCTCCTCCCTCCTGTCGTCGATCTTGAATATCACGTACCGGTGCACCTTCCTCCTCTTCAGCTCCATGAACGCGCTCTTGCTTTTCTCCGGCACCTCAATCCACGCCGGTGAGCCGCCACCCTAAACACATTAAATCGTAAATCCAACCCAAAAGAACAGACACCTTCTTCGCCTGGATCGGAGATGGAGAAGAGAATAGCAAGGCAAACAAACATAAAAAAAAACCCGGAGGAAATTTTTTTTCCCAAAAGGAATTCTCCCCATGACGGTCTGACCATATACACCACACTATCAAGAAAGCGAAGCAGAAAGGTTTAAAGGGGAAGGGGGCGATGGGTCTCATCTTATCTCACCCATGGCAATATCTCTCCGGCCACCATGTGCCCCGCGCGGGCGTCACGATCCTGTCTCGGCGGAAGGGACTGAACCGATAATATCTCTCCTCTAATATATATTATGGGATCCCACGGCCGAGGGGACGAGATGCGAGGGATTATTCTAGTGGGTTTTTGGTTGGAGAGGTGGAGTTCAACGAGTGGCAAAATGATGAGATCAGGGATTCGTGCGGGGCGGCTGCCCCGCCGCGTCCACTCTTAAACTCCGGTTCTGCTCTCTCCCTGCCGCCCCGGCGGCCGGCCATATCCCACGCGGGCCACGCCTGAGGTGGATTTGGGCCCTTTGGGATTCAGGGCTTGCGTCCGTTCGATTTGATCGGAAAGGGCCGATGGCTGCTGAAGAATGCAATCCCATTTTGCCTAGCCCATTAAAGGTCACTCCGGAGTTGCCCAATTTTTTTCCAGACAATATTTTTATTTTCAAGTAAATTTTCCTAAAGGTCACAGACTAAAAGCATCTCCAAGAGATATTTAAAAAATATTCCTAAACAGTTAAATTTTAGGAGTTTAAGTTTAAAAATAGCTTTCCAACAGGATACACCCAAATCTATCCTAAAATCCCCATCCCATCCTAGCCCAAAAGGTGAGCTAATTTAGAAGAACCTATTAGGGGCGTTCCTATTTATGCTCTCGCGAAAAAAAAAAATTCCACCGGTATGCGGCCAGCATTTTTCCACCCGTGCTTTTTCTTCGTCCACGCCGATTTTTTTAGTCACTTTCGCAGTCGCTTGATCCACACACTGTCGCAAGCCGTCGTCGATCTGCCTCCTCACCGACCACGATTGATGATACGTTCGGCTAGGGATCGACAGATCCTTCCATTTCTTTATAGGCTGACGGCAAAGTCTTCTGCCGAGAGCAATATGACCGGTGACATGTTCTCTAGCGTCAATGAGAATCCTCTCGAGTCGGTGTTCGTATGGGAATACGTATCATCAAAAGAAAACGATTGCAAACAAACACTAGATTGTTAAAAGAAAATTTGGGTCACTCCAAGTTGGCCCAAATTTTTATTTCTAGCCAACATGTTATTTTCAAGTAAATTTTCCTGTAGGGTCACGAGACTAATAACTCCCTGTGAATTTTATCGCATGACCTCTGGATTTTATATTGTAACCTATCTGACTATCTCTCACTAAGTCTTAACGAATTCTGGGTGTACTAGTGTATCAAGCAAAACCATCTATTACAATTCTCCTCCTCCTCGTCGTCCTCGCCCTCCGGCCCAGCTGTCGACGTCATCACCGTCCTCACTGACGCGGCCGATGTCGCGGCCCCCGTGGCGGCGGCGTCGGCGGCGGCCCTGGTGAGGACCTTGACGCTGACGAATACTCGGTGCAGCGGAGCTTGGAGGCGTACCTGCTGTGGCTGTTCGGGTGGGTGATGTTCATCAGCACGACGGGACACGCGGTGGACAAAGGACTGATCCACTACGCTCGTGCGATCCCGGACAGCGAGGACGGCTGCGTACTGCAGTGGAGCTGGGGATCTGCTGTGCTAGTGGCAACGTACCGTGCTCTTTGTGACGCATGCACAAAGACCGATCCAGGTGCGATTCTCGCTGGTTGCCCTCTCCTTCTGCAGTTATGGGCGGCTGAGCGGTTCGCGATAGGCCGTCCTCTGATTCAGCACTCTCCCTACGAGGGCAGCCTTGGAGGCTTGTACGGGTAGTTGCTCGAGGACCGTCCGACTATGGGGACGGTATGGTGTCGCCGTGAGGTACGTAACGTAAAATTCTATGTTTACCACTTATGCGCAAACACTGACGTGTTTCCCTTTCCTATTTTGCAGCGTCGTTACGCCCACACGCAGGTTAGGAGGGCCTACTTCGACTTCGTTATGGAGTTCGGCCGCCTGCTGCCCAACGACATCGTCTGAGAGCCGTATAGTCCACAGGCTATCATGGCCCGTGTACCGCTCAGACTCTCGGCTCTTTGCACGCGCGACCAGGCGTATTGGATGACGACACTGCCGTTGGTGTTCAACATCTTCGTCGAGCCCCACTGTCCGCAGCATGTGATGCAACAGTTCGGTCTACGTCAGCACTTCCCTATGGCCGTGCAGATGGTTGTGCCGCGCGACGTGCACCGATTAGTATAGCTGCGATCTTTGTTGAGTACTATAACTTTTTAATGAAGTCTAATGCACTCTCTGCAAATAGGTATAATCGTAGGGGACAGGCAGGCAGCACTCAGTGGTATCCCCGACTGCAAAGGTACGTGGAGGACTGGTTGTTGGCGACGGAGGAGGTCATCGACGAGGTATGTCCACACACTGAGGACAGCTACCTAGCATACCTCAGGTGGTATCAGCCACGTACCCGCACACACGTGACGTTCAGTCTAGATGATCCACAGCCACACGTTGCCACTGCCACTGACACGTATCCTGGACACCGTGACCAGGACTACTTTCGCGTGGTAAGTCACATTCTATTTGCAGTTTGCTATTCCCTTTGTAGGTGTCAACGATTCTAGCACATATTTACGTCACATTTGAAATAGACCGACGCAGCGCGACAGGTTCAGGCTAATGTGAATGCGGTGTTCGGACAGTTGGACAGTGGGATCGTGCTAACTGCGGAGGAGTAGAGGACGACTTTTGGGAGGATTCGTCAGGCGATGCACACAGTGATTCGTGCGCTCACTTGTCGTGCGGCCGATACGGTACCTCCCGTAGCTGTACGTCAGCAACAGCCACGGCCAGCAGGAGCAAGAGCAGGAGTGCGCCTGCAGTGTTCCAGTCAGCTAGTTGGCCCCTTCAGAGGTAAATTCTGCTAACCATCAGTTCATAACATGTTTCGTTGTACGACATACACCGTTTTACATCAATATGCTTCCGTACAGCTTTCGCTACACTGTACCTACCTCCCTCCGGAGCTAGCACGTCGACGCAGGGAGCGTACTACACACGACCACACACGTAGCAGGGCATGAACAGTGTCCCCGAGGCCACCACAGGAGGTCCTTCAGGTTATATCAAAGTTTACTTTTGCCTTGCAAAATTTCGGTTTGCAATTATCAACAATTTTGTGCATAGGGTTCCACTCTACAGCGTCGGGGATGTTTGCTAGCGCTGGCTCCTCTGCGCAGGGCGCACGCGGCAGCGGTTGGGCACCGGATCCTTTCGAGGGGGACGACTTAGAGGACGAGGATGAGGAGATCCAGGAGGTACTAGGTACCTCGCAGCTCGAAGGAGCTCCACCACCGCAAACACAGGACCCACCAGCTGCCACACCCATGCAGGCGACCCGCGCTGGCTGTGCCGTACCACCAGAACGGCTGACGTACTCCCAGGGCTAGGTGCGAGCGCAAGGTAGGAGGACGAAGAGGGCTAGAGGTTATGGTCAGGGTCCGTAGTACGTTGTACCAGTAGTAGTTCGCTTGTTGTACATCATGTTTTATTAATTCTATGTTTACTGAAGAACCCTTTACTTCGTTTACGCTCGTCGATCAAACGATGTACTTCTCATGATCTACATTTGCGACGAAACTGATCAAAAACATGAATTTTCGAGTTTCACTTCACGGCAAAAGTAGATTCCGAGCGGTGACAACCGAGGGCATGTTAATTGCTTATGAACCTAATGAAATTATCCATCCAACGAGTACAAACGGCACATGAAACGTTTCTATTTATCATTATTACATGCCTTAGGGTATTTCAAACGGATATCCGACTAGAGATGCAAATACTGTGTGCAGCGTGGGTACTTCCCCTTTCTCGTCGTCTCCGGCCTAGCTTTCTTTGCACGTAGTGCCCTCTCCCGCTTCCTCTCTCTATCTGCCTCACGGGCTTCCTTCTCCTGCCGCTCCTTCTCCTCCTTCCTCTTCTGCTGAGCCTCCCACTCTTCTTCCGCCGCCCAAAGACGTTCGAGGCGCTCCCTGTGCCATTCCTGTGAATAGCGAAGAAACTCTGCGTCCTGTGGATGGATCTCCGTATCTATTCACTACACAAAGTCGCACAGAGGCGGAGGAGGCTTCGGTGCCATGGCATATGCAAATTTGTTAGTTCAAAGGTTTAAATATTTCATACTACAAGATAATTCGTATTACCTTCGCTGGCTTTTTCGACTTCCCTTTCTTCCCTTTGGCTTTGGCTTCTCCGGGGAGTAGGCATAATTAGCACACATCCAATACTTTTGCCGGTATGTGTGATTCTGCTAACTTATTGCAACTTTGCACTCATCTCCGCACTAACACATCGGCGGAGGCACGCCAATCGAAGGTCGTTGACGACTGGACATACCGAATGTATCCATAGTAACCTACATTATAACCAAATAAACACAACTTATAACTCGCTATGCCAAAAAACCTTATACAATTACATATCTAGGTTATACTACATATGACTACAAAAAATGAAATGTCACCGTCCTCATTTCCATTTCCCTAGGATTTCTCGAACTAGAGCTACTCATCTAGTAAAAAAACCTAACTTCTCTCATCCGGCCTATAAATGTCCTTAGCCGTTATGCTCAACTACAATAGATCTACACCCTATGGATCATACATAACATTTTCTTACCCGTGAAATAACTAATACAATACTACACATACTACATCACTTGATGAATAGAAATGAAAATTGCAAAGCGACATAAAATATTATCTACAAACGAATCCGAAAACCGGCAGGGCTTCGCCGCTTTCGTTTGCCTTCGCTCTCAACTCTCTCTTCTTTTTTCTGTTCTTTTTGTGAATTTTATGAACTTTTTAGAGGCTGGGAGGGGGTTTTATACTGAGCTAGTAAAAAATCGCCCTCCAAAAGGGCGGTTTTGGCCATTTTACAGGCGGCCCCCTGACCGCCTAAAAACCGCCCTTTAGTAGGGCGGCAAGGGGGCAGGGGCCGGCCATTTTGCAGGTGGCCCCCTGGCCATTAAAAAACCACCCTCTAGGAGGGCAGCAAGGGGGCCACCCGTAAAATGGCTGGCCCCGTGGCTGGCGTTTTTGCGGGCGGCCCCCTTGCCGCCCTCCTAGAGGGCGGTTTTTGCCAGCTAGGGGGCCACCTGTAAAAGTGCAGACGGCCGTCGGCCCCCGGCCTACGGCCGTCTACCACGTCATCAAATCGCTCTCTGGGGGGGTGTTTTCATAAAAAAACGCCCTTCCAGAGAGCGTTGACGCCCTCCCAGAGAGCGTTGGGAGTATATTTTTATAAATTTTTGAAATAAAAATATATTTTTGTAAATATTTTATTTAAAAAATATAAAAATAAAAAATTTCTCATGCCCCTCCTACGAGTTTGGGCTTAATTTGCGGCGCCCAGGCACAGTCCTACAGAGGTTTGGCTGGAGCCTGATGAAAGCGACGGCGCATTCCAGTTGAGCAAGCAACAACGATTTTGTTGTTGTTTTAGATTTGAAATGTTGGTTGGCCATGCAGGATGATCCAACCGAAGCAAGAGATTGGTAAATTTGGAGCTGTAGCATTTTACGGATTTAAGCAAGAAATTTGTGAAATGAAGCATGCCTTCATGGATCTGAAGCATCAAACTATGGAGCTGAAATGCGAGAGGAAGGATGGAGTTGTAGTAGACTGTGCTTGTGTTGTAACCCCTTTATTTTATATGGTAGGGTGTTTTAGTTTTATGTTATGTCAAAATTCTTTTAACTTTAAAGTTTATAGAAAAATACTTAACATCTACGATACTAAATAAATAAACTATCAAGATATAGTTTATGATGGATTTTATAAAACTAATTTAATATTATATATGTTAGTGCATTTCTTTTATAAACATGATCAAAGTAAAAAAAACTTACGATAAAACTAAAACACTTTACTCCTGACTCTGTCTTAAAATATAGTTATGTTTGTAGCTATGCACGGAGATTAAGAAAGTATGAAAGATAAAGTGATGAAGTATGTGAAAAAATTAAATAAGAAATGATTATGATTGGTTGAAATAAGAAAAGATATCTATATTTTAGAATAAATTGAATGTTAAAAGTAGTTATATTTTAGGATGGAGGGAGTATATGAAACGGGGATGAGTAGCAGCATGGTCGCCACCTTTTATATATGTTCAAATGGGCCTCCTAGGCTGGCACGGCCCATTTAGGCACGGGTGCTATAGCGGGCCGTGCCATGCTGGCCCGCGTGCCGTCCCACCGGCCCAAGCACGGCACGCCAAGGCCATAGGCGGCCCGAGGCACGGCCAGCCTGGTCTGGCTCCAGCGCAGCGCGCCTCTCCTGCCCACGCCGTTCAAATTTAAACAGGCATGTGGCGCGGAGCGGTGGGCCCTGCTGGCCTCTGCGTCTCCCGCTCTTGGCGCGACGCGTGGCGGCCACCCGCCGCCCGGCCCCTGAAATTTAAGAAAAGAAAAGGTGACTTAAAAATTTTGTAAAAATTAGAGGACTGCTAAAAAATATGGAAAAAAAGGCACAAAATTATTTGAACTAAGTAAAAAAAATATGTGGGTATTTTTTGATGATATCGGAGGAGGAAATTTTCATATTTTTTAAACAACCAAAATATCAACACATATATAATTATGTAATTTAATTTCTACATAAATATAGGAAAAAATAAGCACTGACCTTTATTTAATTTGATATTACACGGCTGTCTCATTAAAAACTCTGTCATGTAAAAACTCATTTTTGAGAAAACCATGACAAAGAAAAAAAGAGTAGGTCAACACTCAAAAATAAAAATGCGCTACTTTAGTAGGTAAAGATTTTCGAATCGAGCAGCAAAATCTTGGTTCTCCGTGGTGTGTTGGGCATGTTTCTTGGCTAGCTCCCAGTCTTTGACCGCAAGTGGCATTTCTACCACCTCGATGCGGAGATTTCTTCTCCTCTCCTCAATAATTCTTACACAAAGACTGAAGATCGATTCGGAGGATACCGTAGACACAGGCACCGTGAACATATCCCGTGCTAGTTTTGAGAGCATGGGATATTAGGTCTCGTGATCGTTCCACCACTGTAGAACGTTGAGATCTTTCTGGTTGATGGAGTCGCTGTCCAAGTAGGAGGACAGCTCATGGGCGTTATGCGAAGCGTGTGCAGGACTTGCGGCGGCTGAACTTCCACCACCGGTACTCGAAGAAGAAGAGGAACCACACCAAATTCGGCCCCATTGCAATTTCTTCTTACCTGGTACAGGTACGGATAGGGTTCTTTGCACGCGAACTCCCTGAAACTTAGTTTCATACTTTTGAAACACTTCATACAATTTAGTCTTAACATCAGAATAATAGTTAGTGTAATCAATATTCATTGCATCCCCAATAAGATTCAAAATAGTAAGAAATCCTCGTATTTTACCCCTAGGATCAAGAATAATGCAAAAGCATACAAGTATGGAATATCCCTCCAGTATTTAAGATATTTTTGCTTCATATGAAATACTGTAAGTCCTAGTAGTTGGTCATATTCATATTTTCGTAATAAAGTCGTAATCTTAAAAATCTTATGCAAAATTAAATTAGTAGTTGGATCGTAAATGTCAGACAAAGTAATAGTTGTATCATAAAATGTTTTAAGTAATAAAATATTTCGATAATATGCCAAGATTGTTCTGTCAGAAGCGGTTGCCTGTCACTGGAAACAACATTCTTGGATTTCAGAAAACAGTTAGTGTTTCTTTACAAGGCGAAACATATCTCAACATCAAATAAGTCGAGTTCCATTGATGGTCTGCATCCGTTTGGAATTTGCATGGACGCTTGTCTGAAGTGATACAGAATCGCTTGAAGGTCGCAAGTTGAGAATTAGAACCATTGAGCCATGTTATGGCTTCATGGATAGAATCAAAATATGCACTTACTCTCTTAAAACCAGATTTAACTATACGATTGATAACATGGCATGCATAATATTGATGTAAAAGAAATGATTCAGCATAAACAGAGAATAGAGGCTGCAGAATTTCCATTGCTCTGGAATTTACAGCTGCATTATCTAGAGTTACTGTAAATATTTTATTTATAAGGCCAAATTTCTCACAAACTCTAGAAATTCGTTCAGCAATATTTTTAGCAATATATGAAACATCAATTAATTTTAAAGCTATTACTCTTTTTTAATTCCCAGTCATTATCAGCATAATGAGCAACTACACTACTATAGCCCTTCGTAGCCCTACCACTCCAAATATCAGAGGTGATACTAATAGAAAAGGTACATGTAGTAAACAATTGTTTAATATTGTTCCGGCCTTAGTTATAAACATTCACCAAGTTTTGGGTTGTGGTCTGTTTACTAATAGACTGAAACCTAGGATTATGAGTAGTTTTAATGTAAGTCTCAAATATAGAAAACTCACCAAAGTTTAAGGGTAGATCCTGTCTAGTAATTAAACGGGTAAGAAAATCTCGTGCTATCTGAGGATCATACTCCTATGAACGTATCGTACCGTTAGGATTTAGTATCAGTTACTGCTATCGTAGCTGGTAATGTTGCTTCTTTGCACACGCCTCAGCATGTCGTCTCAAATGCCTTGTTTCATCAGAAAATTTTTCAAAGAGTTTAGTCTTACAAATTCTACATTCGGTGTAAGTTACCTTCCTTCCATCCGTGCCGATCTTCTTGATATCATCAAAATGTTGCCAGGCAGAGGAAGTTCTTGATCTCTTTGAGCCGGTTGCTGTTGATACACTCCTGCTCGCAGTTACTGATCCTTCCGAAGCCACATGTTGGAGCCGACTAGGAGTCGTCTCCCTCGACATTTGGGTATGACATCGGCGCGTAACTCGAGTCGAAGTCGCTCAGTTGGAATGACGGGTAGTTCGGATCTATCTTGAAATATAAATAGAGAAAATTAGTACCAAATAAATAGTACGAATAAAGAACAAAATTTAGAATTTTTTTTACCTTGCATGAGCACTGGAGCTATCAACTATAGGGATGTGGAGAAGTGGAAAATTTTTGATTTTTAGATAAAATTTATCTAAATCAAAAATTTAGAGTACAATAGAGCACAAGATGAGAGATTGAGAGGTTTGGATGAGTCAGGATGTTGCTACTGGCTGCCCTATTTATAAGAAAAAAATTCATATTTTTCGGATTTTTTTGCCCTCCAATGATTAGATTCAAAATCTAGCCGTTATTACTGGCCTTTAGGGAACGTGTCGTATAATTATTGGGCCACCTCACGGATCTGACCGTTGTCCCCCGGCCCTGCCCCCCCCCCCCCCACCCTCGGTGCCTATAGCGGGCCGGTTATACCGGGCCGTGATGTGTCGTGCCGGGCCACTACAAGAGACGGACCGTGCCGTGCTAGCTCACCTTACCGTCCCCCCCTCCCCAACCTAGGCACGGCATGAGCATACGTGCTATGCCGGCACAGCCCACAGCTAACCGTACTGTGCCGGCCCGAACATGATTACTGTAGTAGCATATTTAGATCGACCCAGCAGACTATGCCCCCCTTGACAACAGTACCACCTTTAATTAACCCTTGTTGAATCAAAGGTTCAAACGACTCAACTTCACGCAACAAACACCGCCGTATCGCCACCGTTACGCGATGGCATTCGCCGCCGCGGCGCGTAGGAGACTCGGCTCCCGCTTCTCCGATCACCTTACCCGCCGCCTCTACCCCGCTCTCCCCCATCTCCTCAACCCCCACTCCTCGGGCGATCCCCGAGACCATTCCCCTCTCCGACCCCCGCCCCCACTCCAATCACCCTTCCCGCTCCACCAATCTTCTAGAACAGCCAAAACCCTACCCCTCCTCCCCTTCGGTATCCACCTCGCCGGGCCACCGCACCGCGGTTTCTCCTCCTCGTCGTCCTCCCCCTCCGCCCCAGCTTTCTACGGCACTATCCTCACCGACGCCGCCGATGCTGTGGCGGCGCCCACGGCGGCGGCGGCACCGGTGAGCTTCCCCAGCGAGGTGGCGTGGGCCGCGGAGGACTCGTCGTTATCTACCGCGGCGGTGCAGCACCTCATCGACGCCGTCCACTCATCCACGGGGCTGAACTGGTCAGGGTTTAGGGGTTCTGTTTCCTTGACGTTATTGTTGGAAAATAATCAGCGGATTACATCATGTTTTTCAATCTGTGCATGGTTTGAACTATAGGTGTCTTTCGATTGCAATCTCCACGGTGCTGCTACGATGCTTATTGTTCCCACTGTGGATAATGGCCGCTAGAAGAGCTAGGGTGAGATCTTATTAAATAACATATATATTATCTCTCTTTTTTCTCCCTTAAGTTTAATCTTCTCATACATGTTGGGACTAATTATATACGTTTATACTGGTATTCCAGGTGAGCAGGCTCGTATAACCAATATTTGCATGAACGCAATTAGTTACAAGTTAGATATTATCTCATATTTTGTTCACGATAATTAAACCACATTTCTATGCGTGAACTTAAGATTCTTTTTATGGAACTAAAAGAATGATTCTTCATGAAAAAAACCAAACTGATGTAATATCCATTTCTATCCTGGGGTTTAAGCAGTAAACAGCATTTCTACTTAGCAAATTCAAGACTTCAAACTTGTGAATCACATTGTCGCATGTATACAGTATCCACTAGTAAATGTTTGCTAGGCAGATCCAAATGTAAGAACCGATTGAATATGTCAAGGCCTTCTTTGTAACATGGGTAGTTTTCGAGATTTGTGTATGAAGTCAATTGTTTTACATGATCCAGCATTCCATAAAAGCCTTATTATATTACTAAGTCAACTAAATAATTTTTTTTACATTAAAAAGAACAATTTTTTGATGACAGCCTTAACCTTGTTTCCTTTCACATTTGAAACTTTCATAGGGAATGAGACAGGAGATTTTAGCAGTTGACAAGCTGATCAAAAGTGTATGTATCATGATACTAACCATACTTGTTGCAACCAGAAAATTAATGCTCTTCGATTTGTTAGTACTCCTGTTGCATCTTACAATCTGCAAAATTTAATTGCCCAAAAGCGGACTGTATACAATCTTCCTGCAGGCTAATGATGATAAATCAGAGGAAGAAGCTATCCGTGGGCTAATTTATCTATTTAAAAGGTATGCGCCTATGTGGAACGATTTACTTTGTTTATATCATGTCAACATTGTTCCCTTGTTGGTGTTAATAACCCCTAATGTTTGAGTAGGTCTGGCTTCTCGTCGAATGAGCATAGAACATATCATCACCTTGACCAACTCCTCTTTTTAAGGAGTAGAAAGAGTCTAGTTTGAATCGTGCTATTTATGTGCATATGTTTGCAATTCCAAACAGGAGAAGGACTATTCAAATATTTGTACAGTTGTCTTGTGCCTATACTGAAATACCTCCTTCATCCAACTGGGTCCCTTTTGCTGGACAATTTAACAAGAATGATTGTATACGTACACAAGTGTCAGGCACAACATGTTAACTGTTATAGATGCTAATAAATAATAAGCTCAATAGTTTCCTTGCGCTGATTGTTAACTGCTCTTGGGCTAAATAATCCAATGGCGCAGGTCCCAACCCCCAACCTTCATGATTTCCTAATCTTCTGATTGCTTGCATTTGTTCACACAGGTTGGGTCTTCCGTGCTTTGTTCTCATATTGACACCATATACTTTCATGACTCTTTACTTTGCTGTAAGTTGACCTAGCATGCTGAAATATCTGTTTACTAACCTTTGATGCACACTTTTACCACCGCCATCACCTCTTGTGTTCCTGTCTCACAGACGATTTTTCATTCTTCTTTAATTTCTAGATATCAAACATGGTTGAGAAAGTCCCATCTTTAAAAGAGGGTGGTGCATTCTGGTTTACTGATCTGACGACTCCTGATGCCCTATACATCTTTCCCGTGATGACATCACTGTTCCTCATGCTTAGATTGGAGGTTTGCTTAGCTTTTAGTATGGTCTAAATGTATATTTGATCTTGTGCTATAAATTCGAGATACCATTGAATGTGTGCTTTGCATGTTTCCTCTCTTGATTTTCTTTGTTTGCCAATGCTCCAACTGTACATATTTCCCATGGTTCATCATTGTTCCTCATGCTTAGTAGGTGTTTATGCCCATTTAGTCTGATCAATACACACACTCCATTTTGTGATATCAGTTCAAGGCTCCATTGAGTGCATGATTTAATATTTTCTCAGTCGATGTTCTTTAGCTTGCCAGTGCTCCCACTATTTATTTCATGCAGAAAGCCTATTGCATGATGTTGTCTTTGTTTTCTCTTATAAGTAGCACATCATCTTTTTGAATATTGTTCTGGTAACTATGCATCAAGTGTCAACCCATGATTCAATTCATGGTTCAACAGGATTCCTAGCGATTCTGGTAACTTTTTGTGTTAACCGTGGAATTTGAACTTGTGAGCAATGACAATAGTTAACTAAGTGTACATTACCTGAATGTAAATGGGGAACACTGTTAGTTTTTCATTCTTTCTGTTTTGTGTATTTGCTTTCCTTACTTCTGCTTATGAATTAGTGTTGCTTTACTTTCATGTTTCTTTTTGTTGATAGTGTGCTATTTCTGTAAGATGTACCAACATTAGATCTTTCAGACCATTTTCTTTTAATGCAAAGCAGTCATCAACTGATATTTGTTTACCATATTCTGAATTTTAAACACCCCATTTCTTTTTCTTGATTCCCTTTCCTTTCTGTAGTTGCTCACTAATTTAGAACATTCATTCTCATGAATATATATTAATGAATTGATCTATCGATCTGAGTTATCTTTGGGCTTTGGACCCTTCTGTTAAACATTTCCTTTTGTTCTCCCCGACAACTTCAGTTTTAAGTTTTTAACTATTAACTAATGATAGTTTTTCCAATTTAGTTCGTTCGCCGTTCTGCAAAGACACCAATGTCAATGTCTTACAAGAATGCGGAGAGAATAAGAACGCCTGTTTTGACAGCATTAATTCTTCTAATTGTCCCATTGACAGCAAGCCTTCCTCAGGTATTGAATAATACTCTCTCATGCTTGAACTTTTTGTTATTAATTACATTGAGTTCTGTAAGCTTTGCCTGTAGTTCAAGATGTAATCATGCAAGATAATATCATAGCTGTGTGGTGGAACCTTTTGACCCAAGCACCCTTAAATTATGCCCAGTTTAGCTGTTGGAAATTCTGGTACAGTGTAATTCCCATGTGTGAGTAGGTCTATCTGTTCCAGGCTTCCAGCAGCATAAGCTTTTGGATGTGTTGGCTATTGAATGAAACCAATCATTTTAGCATATTAGCAGCAAGCAGCTAGTCAATGTGCTCTTTCTCCGACAGTACATTGTGGTACATTACTCCTGGGTACCAAGGCCATGAACTGATATAAATCTTTCAAACATATAAGTTTAAATGCGTATGATTCTGGTATGCTTTCATATGTTTGACTGTTAAAACGCCTAAATTTTTTCTTCTAACCAGGCATTTTCTTGTTACTTCGTCACCTGGACCTTCACAAATCTTGTGCACAGGATAGGTGTGATTCCTGTCATAGGCTCCTGTACCGTACAATTGGTTTTATCTTATTTCCGTTGTACATAATATGCATCATTATTTTCAGTTATTGAACAGCCAGCTGTGAGGAAACTATTATTCGACGATCTCTCAAAACCAACATGCCCCCCGTCTGATGGATCAAAGGGGACAACTACCAAAGACTTTCCATGACCTATCGAGCAACCTGAACATCCTCATCACACAGAGAGAACAAAAGCTTCGGATGCTATCGTTCATGGGGTCAGCGATCAGTCTGATAAGAAATGAGAAAAAGGCAACTAAATTTAGATGCAATCCTGACTTTATCACTGAATCTGCACTGTAACCACTAGCCGCCTTAACCTTTACCTTAGGCCCTAGCCCTGTTTGTTTGAATTTCTGGCTTTTGCTTATTACCTTGTTTTTCGTAAACATGTTAAATGGGATGTTTTTTTGCAAAAACTTTCTATATAGATGTATCTTTAAAAAAACAAATAGATTAATTTTTTAAGTTTTTAATAGTTAATGCTTAATTAATCATATTCTAATAACGATTCTCGTTTTACATGAGACTTATAGTTTTACGTGGGATATAAGCCACTTCTTGCCTCACAAGCGAACTAGGCCTAACTACCTACTCTAACACTACATGTGCATTCGCATTTATCGTTATTTATCGACATGAGTAAGCACCAAATTGGTGCTTGCTGGTCATCTTACGCTGATTAAGTTTTGTACTATACGTTCCTTCGTATAGTTGACTGAGATGTTTGACAGTGACGGCTTGAATGATTGGATCCAAATAACATGTAGGATACGGGTTACCCACACATAATTCATAATGGATATATGTTGACACAATCCATCATTTTGAAATTTTCAAGAGACGAGTTTGAATTTTTGAATGATCAGCTCAGATTTTGAATATAGCACTATCAGGCATTCACTATCCCTTCTGAGGTGATGGCCCACACGTCACTCGAGACCAAACACACTGCACAGAACCATAACGTTTTCTAGCGATTCCGTTTTTTAAATGGGCCGGCACGTGCGCCGCATTCCCATTCCGGATCACTTCCCGCGTCTGGATTGATAAGGCCCAAAATCTACACGAGTTTAAGGCCCAAGTGACCCTTCCGGCCTGCAAACTCCGGCGCCGCCGTCGAGGTCATCACTCGTCAGCCAGTGTCAGCCTCCGCGTCCACTCCCTCCCCTCCCCTTCCCTTCCTCGCGCCGCCTCCCACCCGGCCATGGCGTTCGCGGCGCGCAGAAGCCTCGCCTCCCGCCTCTCCCACCACCTCACCCGCCGCCCCCACCAGGCCTTGCCCCACCTCGTCGCCTCCCACTCCAGCGACGAGCCCACCCCGAACCCCTCGCCGCCGCCGCCACCCCAGCTCCCACCATTCCTCCACTCTCCGGCTCCGCGCCACTCGCGGGCGGGCCAAGCCCTAAGCCACCACCTCTTCTTCCCTTTCTCCCTTCACCACCTCCCGGGGCCGCACCGCCGTGGTTTCTCCTCGGCCGCTGCGGCTCCCGACGCCGGCGCCGCCCCAGCCGGCGAGGTCGATGCGGCCGCGAGCGTCCTCGCCGACGCCGCGGCGGCAGCGGCGGGGGCTGTGCCGGCGCCGTTCCCGGGGGAGGTGGCCGCGGCGGCCGCTGACTCGTTCGTCCCCGTCGCCGCGCTGCAGCACCTCATGGACGCCATCCATACCTTCACCGGGCTGAACTGGTAAAGCCTTGCGGGATAGTAGCTTTACGATTTGGGATCTGTTTCATTGGATCGTATGCTTGATTGCTCTCTGTCCCTTCGACTCTCGTGTGGGGTGTGGTCAGGTGGGCCTGTATTGCGCTGGCGACAGTGCTGATCCGGAGCGCGACCGTGCCACTGCTGGTGAACCAGTTGAAGGCTACACAGAAGCTACATGTAAAGTGCTCTTAATGTGATTCAGCTACATGTTTATAGCCATTGTGTTTGCTTGACGTTTTACTGTATGCAGTAAAAAAGCTTTGCAAATACGGACGTAACTTTCCTATTTCTTTCATATAGTTTGTAATTTTCCATATGTAAAAACTTGAAATGTTGAATAGAGACACTGATATTGTACTGCTCTAAGTGCTCATCAGTGTTATGTTTCTCTTAATAATGTTTAGACCGTTCATAACTCATAAGGAGTAAGAGAGTGCCGACACCACCTTATAGTCTTTTTGGTACTTGTGCATTATACGTCCTGGTTCAGGTCATCTTGTTGAACTATGTGATTATTGGATCATAGCATTACCAAATACATTATCATGGCACTCAATGTTCAACCATGTGATGCTTGGATCTTGCGAAATACTCCCTCTAGTGAATAATATTTGACGCTGGGAGTACTAACTTAATACTCCCAAAGTCAAATATTGTTGACTGTAGGGAGTACATTATTATGGCACTCAATGTTGGAAGCATAATTTGTTGCTTGTCATCACATGATAATGCAATATACTACTCCCTGCTGTACAGAAGTTCTCATCTTGCATCGTTGCTTGTCAAAACTTTCAAAATTTGACCAGTTATTTTAAGTATTTGGATTGGCACTCTAGCATAGCCAGTGTAATAGGCTCTGGCCAGGGGAGTTGAAGGATATAGGGTTGTTTCCCTCCATTCAAACGATTGGTTTCATTAAGCATGCTAAAGTGCCACACCGTTGATGTGTAGGACAGTCGCCACCTCCTAAAACCTGCAAGTGTATTTCAGATGTAGGATTGAGGTAACACAAATTCCAAAGAGAATATGACTAGAAACATAATTTTGCAATGTATATTTTTTGAAATACTTTTAGTGGCATGCTCCAAATATTAATGGCCAAAATTGTCTCTTGTATACAATTTAAGGTTCAAATCATCATGTTTTTTAACAAGGTGGGTTACTTATATTGATATAAGAAGGACCTTTTATTCAAAGAAAATCTTTGATGTCGCATCTTGCTGATTTTTGAATAATGGTTGGGAAAACAATTGAGATTTGATTGGTAATCTATTTAGTTAAGGGTCTAATTCCTTATTTTAGTGCACCAAGTGATCAAGTGAAAAACTGATATTTCTTAATCTTGTGAGTAATTCTCTAGTTCCAATGCCAGGTTTGCAATCACCAAATAAGACTATGCATAATGTAAATATTGCATCAAGTACATGGTGTCTTCTACTTATTGTTGCCCATCCTACTTAATGTTATTTGAGAAATTGAGTTTGATAATTGCCTCATGCTTTTACTTCATACGAAGTTTTTGGATTAATGTTTGATTCTAGAATCAAACTTGCACATTTTTGCAGGCAATAAGGCCAGAGATGGAAGCCATCAAAGATGAAGTGAATGTGAGATTACATTCTTAGTTTGTCTAGATTATATCATCTATTTGTAAGATAATTGGTCATGGAGAACATTCATTTAATTATTTTCTAAAATGCATATTATGCCTAATGGTTTCACCTTCACAACTATTCCTTGCAGACAATGGATCCAAAATCAGCACAGGAGGGGAAAGATAAAATGACTGCACTTTTTCGAAAGTATGTGACTTCACTAGATTACTCTTATCTATGTTTTAGAGGGAATGCAAGGCGGAGATTTATTTCCTTCCTGATATATACTGGCCCTAATGTATTAAGAGTCTTAAATCCTTTTTGTGACATTTACTGAATGCTAAACTGTTGTGGAGCACTTAACCATCTTTCTTAGTTCTCTTTCCATGAATTTGCTATTGAACACATCATCAAAATTGTATCGACGATAGTTTTCTTATGGGATACACTGTTATGTTGTGTATATGGAAATATTGCTGTTTTGTTTTCCAGTTGCTTGAACAATCTAACTTATTTTGGCCCTTCTTCAGGCATGGCGTTAGTCCATTTACTCCACTTAAAGGACTCCTCATTCAAGGGCCAATATTTATGAGTTTTTTCTTTGCTGTAAGATGAACATGGTCTTACTGACCCTTCAATTCTTCTTGTTTACATTGTTTATGTTGGTTTTTTTATTTGTGTCCTTATTTTCTTCCATTTATAGATAAGAAATATGATTGATAAAGTTCCATCAATGAAAGGAGGTGGAGCACTTTGGTTTACTGATCTGACAACACCAGATGCTCTTTACATCTTTCCAGTTTTAACGGCGTTGATCTTCTGGGTTACAATTGAGGTATACCACTTTGTCTGGTGCATTTGTTGTGTTTATCATTGTGGAAGTAACCAGGCACACTGCTGCTTGTTGATATGCTTATATTGGTAGTGCAATAGAAGTTCTTATCTATCCTTGTAGGCCAACACAGTTTTGATGTCATCACATTATTGATTTTATGCTTGAATTTATTTCCTGGCTGTATCATCTGGTCCAAATAAGCCTGTTCCAGTAAATTGTGGATTTATCTGTAGACCTACCTTTTCAGTTACACTCTTTGTGAGTTTGCATATAGTAAACTATGCTTTGACGGATACCTCTCCTTCATAACACCTTGAAAGTCAAATCATTTACTGTGCTGGCTATTTTGCTTAATCTAATGAATAACATGTGCTACCTCAGCTTAACTTGCAAGAAGGAATGGAGGGAAATCCTATGTCTAGTAAAATGAAGAACTTTTCTAGAGTAATGGCTCTTATGACAGTCCCGTTCACATTGAGTTTTGCCAAGGTATATCACTATGTGCTTTTGATTTCTTAGTTTTTCTGCATAGACCTGAACTTATGGGATGCAATGATCTGCTGTGAGTTGTGTGGAAATATTAGAAATATTTGTGGTGGAGCTGTGGAATATGTTGTAATTTCTTAATTTACCAGCATTAAGGTATGCATAATATATAGCAAGATCTCTTGCAGTTCTGTTATGTTTTATGAGATCACTGGCTTTATGGGATAGGAATTCTCTGAATACGAATAGGTTTCATACAGAAACCTTGATTAAGATGAAAAGCCTGAAAATGTAACATAAAATTAATGAGTACATGATAGATTGTGTCTGAAAAAAATTAATGAATAACAACCATATAAGAGATATTGCCCCAATTGACTGACAATGTTTGTGACTGTGTAAGACAGATCACCTCATGTGGCTGTTGGGGATTAGTTTGGTTTTAACGGATACAATGATGTTTTCCTCTGATAAACAGTAGGAATAAGGACATTCAGGTATTACCAGTAGCTTGTTGATAATCACAATATCGATATGCATATCAAATGTACAGAGACAATGCCCATTGATTTGCAAACATATTTCAAGTGCCACTTGTTATTCCAAGTTTGATACTCTTGTTTTCAACTGTATCATATTGTTGCTGTAAACATCTACTCTTTATTTCTTTAGGGAATTTTCTGTTACTGGATTACATCAAACTTGTTCACTCTCACATATGGTATTGGTGAGTATGACCCCATGCTTTAAGATAGGATTTCTCTTGGACCTTCTATCCTGTTTCATGGTCATGTCGTTCATAACGTGTGTGTGATTTTTTTTTTCAGTTATCCGGCGACCGGCTGTGAGGAAATATTTTAATCTTCCTGCTTTGCAAGCTCAGTCTGCATCTGCAAATAAGCAAATGTTCAATCTGTTTGCTGGATCCAAGGCATTACCTGCAGCAGAGTCACATGTAGCAATCACGGGAGGCCCACGATCTAGTATGGAGCAACCTGATGCTGCTGCTCTGGGCTATCGGGTCAAAAATCTTGAGAAGAAGGTAAAATCCAGAGGCAACTCTCGGAGACGCAGGTAAATTGTCAGCACACAAGAGCCTAGATGAGCAAACTGTCCTTGGGCATTGTGGTCAGTGGAGAGTGGTGGTAAGATTTCATTTTGCACGAGATGTCATTCTTTCTTGATCATACGAGGCTGGCATTGCTTCTTTAGGTGAATAAGCCATATTAATTTTGATAGACAGAATAGCTTATACAGAAATGTAACTTGAGTTATTAAATATCTTTACTTTGGTGTTCGTTTCCAAGGATTTAGGTGAGAATAACTGTTTCCTTTGGAGTTCTAGTAAGGCTTATTGGCACCAGAGACCAAATGTTGTAGTTCAGTGACACCAGTTGTTCGGATCATCAAGGGGTAGGAAAGCTGGGTTTCTTTTCACTGTCTAGATATTTTTTTGTGATTACATCTTTTTGTTTCTTTGCTTGCGCACATATGTGGAGGTCCTGTTCATGATGATTTAGAGGGCTTGTGCAGCAGTTGTGCGCCTGAATAAGGTCGGCAGCGTGATATGTGTACTAAAACAATCGTGAAGTACACCGGTTCCACTTGCTCCGTGGTTTGTTCATGAACCCACTAAAACATTGTAGTCAAATTTCTCATTGATGATAAGTTTATGCTGTGTGCTGTGACTGAGAGACCTGAAGGGTTGTGATTTCCATCATAACCTTTGATATACATGAGCCATTAGAAATTCTTGGTTATTGGGCCTGAGGTATTTTATTTGTCGTATGCGGCATATATTAGTTTTCATTAGCACCGTTAATTGTTAAAACTTCTCGACTAATGACGGGAAGCTGGTGGGAAAGGAACAATCTTGCCATTCTGCCAATCCTTGTTTCCTTCATGTTCGTCTTCCTTTGAAAAAAACAAACTTTTTTTTTGCTTTCAAAAGAACCTTCACCTACTCTGAGATGTGACCCAAACACTGCGATTTCACTAGCCTGAGGCCTGGCAAGTGTGACACACATATATCGCCTTTCGGGGAGATCTTGGCTACGTTCTTTTTAGTTTATTCATCGAATTATTGAAACTGATTATTTACTCTACGCTTTAGAAAAATATATTTTTTTTAAAAAAAACTTTCTTTCTACCGTATTGCCTATGTCATTTGTTTTAAGTTATTTATTAAGTTTACTTTTTAAAATATTTAATTTATCTCTATAATTAAATTGATAATCCTTAAAATAATCTAAACCAAATATGGTTCTGGTTAAATAATCAAGCACCAACTTCATCTGAAAACTGCCCTTCGATTTTCCTATCCATTACAACTGGTGTTTTTTCTTCTCATAACAATTCCACGGTTGGTGCTCACTGCTCAGTCGCATCTGCCCCTATCATGTTCAATACTCCCATTTTCCTGCAGAAGTATGTATACATTGCAAGTACGTTGGGATTATCAACTACTTTCGGCGAGATATATTTTCCTCTCCTCTCCCTCTTGAACCATATGAAAATGGATGGAACACATGCATTGGCTTCGGTTGTGGTGCATTCGTGTGTGCACACGATGACACAAAGTGGGGGAAAAAAATTGACGAGCACGTATCGACATTGTCATACCTTAATGCCTCGCGTGAGCAGTGACATAAAATGATCCAGTCAGCTTTCACTTTACCACTGAAGTTGACGCCAACGAAGAACGTTTCATTTTTTTCGTAAAGCTGGTTCCCTCGAAAAAAAAATATTTTTCGTAAAGCTGAGTTCAGGTTGATGCGAACGAGTGAACGACAATTCACCCTGGACTGAACTAAACTGATATACCAAAGTGGTATATTCAGAATTGGCTGTCTCACGGAAGCTGTTGGCATATGCTATCTCGTTGGTATGAAGAGGACCAAATATACCAACGAAAAACAAAGGATGGCAGTTGTCCAAGACCAACCGGTGGCGCCAGAGTAATCATCATTATGATTATATACAGTATATTTTAAGATGATAGGAAGATACCATTAAGAAATGAAATTTCACCGGACCTCTACATCTACGAGGGATGCACGGAGCCAATTACGATACAATACTAAGTAGCAACAAATCAGATGAAAACGCCATTGAATTCAGTAGGCCATGTTAGAGGAATTTCAAAAGCTCTTTAAATCTTGCGCTCTATTTGTCTATTTGGCTAGCTAGCCAAAAAGATCTATCTTTATATTTTCCATGTGCTCTAACAACCTTTCCAGCTACATTCTCCATTCTAACGGTTGGACTTATATATCAGTCTCTTTCGTTTCTTCTTCTTTCACCACCTTCTCCCATCATGGCCATGACAGTGTTGGACGGCGGCACTCCATGAGGAGGTGGCAACGTTCCCTAGCGGTCGATGGCAGCGCTGGAAGTTGAAAGTGCATCTAGCCCCTAAGTGGGTTTTGGTGGATTAATGATAAAGCGGTTAAGAGACTAATGGGTTTATCGAGAATTGTGCAGAGATTAGTTCCAGGTTGTTTGGTGTAATGCATAAAGACCCTTACAAAAACATGACGCAAAGCGGCGAAGCGACTTGAAATTTATTTTTAAATTTTTTAAATTTTTTTTGAGTCATAGGAAAGCCGTACTATCATGAGGGGTTGCAAACAGTGTTACAAAATCACTCAAGTGCTTAAGATCCAAATAACTGAGAGTCCATCACTTTGGCACAGTACATACACTTGGGTTGGGCTAGTTTCAGTATCAGCGTCGGAGATTCCTACCTTAGGGTCGGAGGCTCCGACCTACCTTCTCTACCAAAGACTAAGTGTTGGCTGGAGGTTCCTACCCTTGGGGTCGGAACCTCCTAGCTAAAATATGTGAGTAACGGCTAAGTGACGTATGCCAATACCTATAAAGTACAAAACCTTGTTTCTAGCCGTTGCTTGGCCATTTCACTCTTATTCCACTGTCTCCTTACTTCTCCTAAGGTCTCTTGAGCTCACCTAGCTAGTTCTAGTGCCACCTTTGTGATTCTTATGAGGATCTAGTGGGGAATTGAGTGAGTTTTGTTGAGAGAAGGTTAAGAGTATCTTGTGCACTTAAGGAGGACGCGGATCAGCTGCTTGGAGCTTATTTCTCTTGGAGGAAAACCTCCTAGACGGTTAGGCGTCACCCGTGAGATTCCTATAGTTGTGGATTGTCCCGAGAAGAGTTTGTGAAGGTTAACCTCGTCTCCGCAAGAAAAAGAGGTAAATTCGAGTAGATAACAAACTGATCTTCGTGGTCGCTTGGTGAGGCAAGAGGTCATTCGAGACTCGGTTCTTCGGAGCTCCTCAACGGAGACATAGAATCTTTGTGATCTGAACTTTGGGAAAAAATCTCTGTGTCTCCTTTTTGTGTTTGCTCGTTATTATATTATTTTGTCTCTATACTTGCCTGCATCCATCTCCTACCTTATTGTTTGTTCTAGACTTGATCACTGTTATTTTATTCATTATTAAAGTGTCTTGGTAGAGTCAGAACACCAGATTCAAAACCTCCAGTGTTCTAGGCCGGAATCTCCGGCCAGCCCTCTTAGCCAGGCCGAGAGAGCCGATCGGAGCTTCTTACCCCTGGGGTCGGAGGTTCCTACCAGAATTTTTCCGCTGCATTTTGGAAAATTTTCAAGAACGCTTATTCACGCCCCCTCTAGGCGACATCAACAGGCTTTCAGAGGCGAGGCGGTCAACATCGAAGAGGGGGAGACGGTGGATGGCCGACACTGGAGGCGAGGAGGCCGGCACCGGAGAGGGGAAGATGGCGATGCTCCCTTGCGGTCGATGGTTGTGCTAGAGGTAGGGCGGCCTGTGGTAAAAAGGGGGAGGCCGCTGACAGGCACCGCTAAGACACGAGCGAGGGTGAAGACGATGCAGGATTCGGGAGGGGAGAGAGAATCAAGAAAGGAGGAGTCATGTGAGGGTGGGGGACAGCGCGTGGAGCCCACTGTTGACGAATGGGTGAATCCGAGCAGTCTATGAAAGTGTTTTGCTAGCCGGTTAGAAAGTGTGTTGAAGAGCATTATCTTTCTATGTTAACTAAAATTTGGCTTGAAGAGCCATTTAGCTATTTTTTTTGGAGATGCTCTTTTGATAAACAGATATGGTTGCACATATATTCAATTTTGCACATTCCAATATATACAGTTAAACCGAGCAATTCTTTCCTCAGTACTATCATATACGCGCATGTGAATGCGCAACGCCCTCACATCAACTCAACTCTAGAAGTGTAGAATTTTTTTGACCAGGGAGAAGCGTAGAATTGATGACACCAACCCATGAAAACATCAGTGCATGCATGTGTACACATTGTACCCATTTTCCGACCCCCTTCACCTAGCTGCTAACCTGTCTAAACCTCTGAATGTCTCTGCCTACCGCTTTTTTCTCAAGAAATTGCTGAGCTAACGTTGTCAAAACCACCAGCACCACCATCCAACCCGGCCGGTCAAGCCGGTGTTCGGTTCGGCGGCCCAACTCCACCGTCCTCCAATCCCACCGCCAAAACACCCAAAAAACCCATAACGTCGTGTAGCTGCAGCGCGAGAACCAAACTGTACAACGTGACGCGATGCCGCGAACGTGGGGACGCGAGGGGAGAGGCGCCGGCGGCGGGGCGGCGCTGCTGGGGTACTCGTCGTCGGTGGCGAGCTGGGTACCCCAGCAGCGCCGCCCCGCCGCCGGCGCCGAGGGCGTGCGGGGCGGAGGGGGGGCCGCCGGTGACGGCGGCGAGGGTGAGGCTCCGCGACGGGCGGCACCTGGCCTACTGCGAGAGCGGCGTGGCGAGGGAGGAGGCGCGTGTCAGGGTCGTCTTCTCGCACGGGTTCACCGGCTCCCGCCTCGACAGCCTCGGCGCGTCACAGGTAAACCACCGCGCGTGCATGTGCAGTACAATGCACCACTTTTTTTTTTCCGCTCTAGTACTCTACTGGCTGACACAGCAGTGTTTTACACTGATAGTAGGATTAATTTAAACCGTTCATATTTTTTAATCTAATAAATCAGATCTATTTTTATTATCATCTTAATTATTGATAAAATAATTTTTTTTATTAGTAGAATTCGTATATCAATAATCAAGATTATTTCTATTAGTAAAATATTGATAGAAGAATACTAACGGTAGAGAGCATACTAGAGTTACTCCAGTATAAACTCATGATAAATAGTTCATTTTCTATATGCCAGTACAATATTTGAAAAAAATAAATTAAAATTGTGTTAAACGAACAAAAAATATCTACTTATCTATCTCACTTGCATCACAGTCACACAAACTTAACTTGGAAAGTATCCTGCCGTTTCTGGGTAGTTAATTAGCTACCTGATGAAACACGAGTTCTGAGAATTGACTTGGTATATATTATTTAAATAAAAAAGGATTAATCATAAGGTTCTGGATAGTTTGGCTTGGACGCCTAGCCAAAGAACAGAGGAAGGCATCTCTAAGATTTACAGCTGTTGTCCAAAGCGAGCTAGGTCCAGCTGTTCAAAATGTGTACATGCATGGACTAAATTATTTGCATACGATGTACAAATTGCAGCTCCTGTCCACTTGGCTGCTGAGTGGTGTGGCAAATGACCACTCAACAAGTTTTGTACTCAGGGTTTAGGGAGAGTTTGGAAGTGAGGGAAGAGAGAAAAGAAAGATGATCATGTAAAATTAGATGAGCCATTAGTATAGGATTAATTAAGTATTAATTATTTTAAATTTGAAAAATAGATTAATATGATTTTTAAAGTAACTTTTATATAAAAATTTTTTATAAAAAATACACTGTTAGCAGTTCGGAAAGCGTGTTCATGAAAAATGAGACAAACTTTCCCTTTTCCCTCACTCGCTAACTCAGCCTTTGGCAGCGTTCGGCAGAACACGTTAGAGGAGAAAACTCCCTCGTTTTCCGTGACTACGCTTCTTAAACTACTAAATGATATGTTTTTTGCAAAAAAATTTTATATAAAAGTTGCTTCAAAAATTAAATAAATCTATTTTTCAAATTTGTAATAATTAAAACTTAATTAATCATACACTAATAACTTGTCTCGTTTTACGTGCGCTAAAACTTTCATCCAAACCCTTTCTACTGAACGCTAGAGCATCTCCAGCAGGGACCCTAAACACAGCCCTCAAACAGTTTTTGGGTGGTGGGACAAAAAAACTAGGTCCAGCAGGGACCCTAATAGGGCCCCTAAAATGAGGAGGCCCCCAAATCCAGTCCCCAAGCCCCCAGTCCTGGGGGCTCTACACCACAGCCCCTATCGACGTTTTTTTGGCGCCTACGACAATTTCTCGAGCCCGTCGGCCTCCTGTGCCGCGCCGTCGCCGTGCTCCTGCGCCGCGCCGTCGCCGCCGCCCTGCACGCCGACCTCCTGCGCCGCCCTGCTGCGCCGCGCCGCCGCCCTGCACCGCCCTGCGCCGCCCTGCTGCGCCGCGTCGTCGCCGACCTCCTGCCGCGCCGCCCTCCAGCCGCGCCATCGCCGTGCTCCTGCGCCGCGCCGTCGCCGTGCTCCTGCCTCGCCGCCCTCCAGCCGCGCCATCGCCGTGCTCCTGCGCCGCGCCGTCGCCGCCCTCCTGCCGCGCCGCCGCCCTGCACGCCGACCTCCTGCGCCACCCTGCTGCGCCGCGTCGTCGTCGACCTCCTGCCTCGCCGCCCTCCAGCTGCGCCATCGCCGTGCTCCTGCGCCGCCCTGCTGCGCCGCGCCGTCACCGACCTCCTGCCGCGTCGTCGCCGCCCTGCCCGCCGACTTCCTGCGGCGCCGTCACCGCTCTCCTGCGCTGCCCGCCGCCCTCGCCCACCGCCTGCTGCTGCTGCATATATATATGTATATATACATATATATGTATATATATGTATATATATAGATAGATAAACTAGGCATATATATATAAAGTCTACGGTAAAAAATAATAGAAAATAAAATAGGGGCTGAAAAATGGGGGCTGTTGCTGGAGTTCGGAGCATTTTTGGGGTCTAAAGGAAATAGGGGCAGCCCCCATTTAACATTTGGGGGCTTTAAAATAGGGGCTATTGCTGGAGATGCCCAAACACTTCGGAATGATCAGTTCAGCCACAACCGTCAGAATATTTCGAGCACGTAATTCACATGAGTGTCGGTGGAGGTTAGATTGGCGAATGGAGTACAACGATGGATCGTCCTATGCTTAATTTAGCGTATGATTTGTTCAAAAGCAGAAGACAAAATGTTATGGCAGTTATAGTTTGTACTTATGAAATTGATATAATGGAAAGTATCAGCTTTTCGGCTAAACTGGAATATGACTACTAATTTTAAGGGGTCCTAACATGTATAAAAATCCATATCTCTTTATATCTTCATATCAACCTTAGGAGGTGTTTGAATCAGCTTTTTTAAGTGGCTTATAAGCCATACATAAAACGAGAAACGTTATTAATACATAATTAATTAAGTATTAATTATTAGAAACTTGAAAAATAGATCTATTTAATTTTTTAGAGATACTTTCATATAAAAAGTTTTTGCAAAAAATACACCGTTTTACGTTTTAGGAAGCGTGCTAACGGAAACCGAGAAAATAGCTAGAAGCCATAAGCCGAAACGAATGGCACCTTATCCTACATCCTTAAAATACACCATATATATATGGATGCTATCGTCGGGTGTCAATCCATCGACAAGAATGACTAGGCATCAAGCCTTCGATATGGTAAAAGAAATTAGGTGATCAAAATATTTACACTTAACCGTTAATGAAACATCAATTTATATGTTGTGAAGCAAAAAATATTCATTCAAACATTTAAAAGATATATGGGAGACCTAGTAAAATGACTGCTAAAACATAGAAATTTAATGATTGAAACATTTATTTTTCGTTCATTAGAATATGATCATCTGAGATATTGTTATAAAGATTTAATTGCAACGAATACATCAGTATAATTAAATCATATATTAGATAATATATTTAAATTACTTGTTATTCTAGGATTTAAATTTTTTGCCAAAATACTTGTCATCCTTATAATCCAAAACACTTTTAGATGTGAGCTTCTCTCTTTGCCCTTCAATAATACAGTCACATATTAATATACTCATAGCTATCATTGGCTCATCTCAACTATTAGAGTTAATGGTTGCTGTAGAAATATAACTGTGATATATTTAATGAGAGTAACAATATAGTTTTTCATAATATCTTGGTTAGTGTGGGATTTGTTAGAACGATAAGTAATTTAAATGAAGAGAGTAGAAAAATCATTTGAACTTCACCTCTTGTTATATGCATGCACAAACAAACAAACGAACCAGCCATATGCATGCAGTGCATGTAATCTTCACCTTTTGTTAATACAAAGTAGTGGATAGCTGTGCCAATACCGGATAGAGCCGTAGCCGCATGCAGCAGGGACGCTTGGATCGGACGGCTCAAACAGCGCCCGATGTTTCCCCACGAATCGGACGCCTGATGCAGAGTTCTGTCCAATCTATTCCCATCTAAAAATCGAATCAGAGATGCAAAAAGAGAATCTCGAAAATAAAATTTTAGGATTTTGTTAGTGATGCTTTAGGATGTGTTTGGTTTGAAAATGAAGTGGAATGGATTAGATTTATTTTAGTTTTTTGGGATGAGATGGTTCCAGTTTTTATTTGGTTGAAGGGATAGAATGAACCCTTTTTTTTGTTT
Organism: Oryza meyeriana var. granulata; assembly: GCA_003991445.1. Lineage (NCBI taxonomy): Eukaryota > Viridiplantae > Streptophyta > Magnoliopsida > Poales > Poaceae > Oryza > Oryza meyeriana. The sequence goes on from RYFJ01000251.1 coordinate 228,945, forward strand.
AGTTAGAGGGATAGAATGATGCTAAGATGGGTCCATCTGGTTCGATCGCTTACCTCCACCCGATCGGACCGGCGGTGCCCAAACGACCGGACCGGTCTGGTGCAGTACCGCCAAACAGTTCTAGTGGTAGTGGCGGTCGGACCGTCTACCTTCATCCGGTCGGACCGACGAGGTAGGTCGGCGCGGTCCGACCGATTTTCCCGGATCAGCTCGTCCCGAATATTAGAGAAATATTTCCTATTGGGTCCATCCCAATCCAACAAACCCACAAACCAAACAAGTGTAAAAATAAGATAGCTTTATCCCAACCCAACAAATTTATCTAATCAAACATATCCTTAGGCAGCATTTGGAGGTGCATAGAGAGAGTAAAAACTTTCTCTTTTTTATGAGCACCCTTTCTAAACTGCTAAACTAAACTGTGTGCTTTTTATAAAAAAAATTTATATCCAAAAATTAATTTAAAAAATTAAATAAATCTATTTTCTAAATTTATAATAATTAAAACTTAATTAATCCTGCGCTAGTTGCTTGTATCTGAAATTTTCACCCTCAACGTTCCCCTCCGAATGCTCCCTTAGGTGGCATCGAGTGAGCTAGTTTGGTGGCGCGGACCGCCAAAATACCCCGTAAAACCGCGTAATCGAAGCGAATGAGCCACAGCGATCAGCGCGAGCGCGAGCGCGACCACGTCCACATGCCTCGCGCGCGCGGCCTCCAGTATAAAGCAACATCGCGCTCCCATTGCTTGCTCGCCACCTACCTCGATCTAGCTGCCGAGCTCGCATCACAGCACGAACCAGTGCGACCGAGAGCCAGGGCTGCCGGCCGCCGCGCGCGCGCTAGCGAGCTAGACGGGGGACTCACTCGACTACTGCTGTGTCGTGTCATGGCGGAGAGGTTGCTGTGGGCGTCGTCGACGCCGGCGATGAGCCGCAGTGAGAAGAGGGGCGGTGGGGGCACGGGCGCCATGGGCACGCTCGTGGGGCAGCTCGGGGAGCTGCTGTCCCTGGCGTTGCTGCCGCCGCCGCCGCGGGTGTGCGGCTCGCCGGGCGGGCCGCCGGTGACGGCGCCGCGGGTGCGGCTCAGCGACGGGCGGCACCTGGCGTACGAGGAGTCCGGCGTGCCCAGGGAGGCGGCGCGCTACAGGATCGTCTTCTCCCACGGGTTCACCGGCTCCCGCCTCGACAGCCTCCGCGCCTCGCCGGTTAGTTCGTGCTCTCGTCGATCGATATATTCTTCTCAGAGCATTTGCTGATAAATTAAACTTCTTACAAAAATTTGCTTTTCTAACTTCTAAGTGAACTCTAAATTTTTTTCTACCAAAAACGCATTTTTGCAAGAAATCACATTTCTTGTTGATGTTTTAGTCGATTAAACGATGAGGTTGGGCGGCTTGGTCAGAGAATCATTAAGCTGACAAAGGCGTGTATATGAAGTTTACGAGCCGTTTATTTTGTCAACGCGGCCAAGAACGATTTTTTATTTCTTGATCGTACCACATGCTGAACTGTTCTCGCAATAAACATTGCATCATTCCATTACAACGTCTCGATTAAGTATAACAAGTCAGAGCAACTAACGATTCAACTAAATTTTGAAATTTTGATCCAAATCATGATTGGTTTTCGTGTATTTGCCACGCGGATGCTGATTTGGTTACCACTTAACATGTATGGTGTTTGTGAATTTTCAGGAAGTGGCTGAAGAGCTGGGCGTGTACATGGTCGCCTTCGACCGCGCCGGCTACGGCGAGAGCGACCCGAACCCGAACCGCTCCGTCAAGAGCGCCGCCCTGGACATGGCGGAGCTAGCCAACGCGCTCGGCCTCGGCGACAAGTTCTACGTCATCGGCGTCTCCCTCGGCTGCCACGCCGTGTGGGGCGCGCTCAAGTACATCCCCGAAAGGATCGCCGGGGCGGCGATGATGGCTCCGGTGGTGAACTACTGGTGGCCCGGGTTCCCGGCGGACACGGCGGGGGCGGCGTACGGCAAGCAGTCCTACGGCGACCAGTGGGCGCTGCGGGTGTCGCACCACGCCCCCGGCATCCTCCACTGGTGGATGGAGCAGAGCTGGCTCCCCACCTCCACCGTCGTCGACAACACCACCTTCCTCCCCAACAAGCGCGACGCCGACATCCGCCGCACCCTCACCGCCGACGGCACCCTCCAGAGGAAGAAGGAGATGGCGACGCAGCAAGGGATCAACGAGTCCTACTACAAGGACATGACGGTGATGTTCGGCAAGTGGGAGTTCGACCCGATGGGGCTGCCGGAGCCACCGTGCCCGGTGCACATCTGGCAGGGCGACGAGGACGGGCTCGTCCCTGTCGCGCTGCAGCGGCACGTCGCCGGGAAGCTCGGTTGGGTCAACTACCACGAGCTCCCCGGCACCGGCCACTTCCTGTCCGCCGTCCCCGGCCTCGGCGACACCGTCCTCCGGACACTTTTCGTCTGATCCGCAACGACAAAATGCAGAAGAGTTCGTTGTGGTAGCTCGGCGTAATGCAAAATACAGTACAGTAGTAGTACAGTGTTCGGTTAGTAGTCTCACATGAGGCAGCATTCAGATTTTCTTTTTATATATATATAAAATAATTGTAGTCGTTTTTGTGCTGCCAAGAAACCCTGACAAGTGAAAATTTTAACAGAGATATAGATATATTCTGATGTTAGATTGTGTTTCATTACTGTCACACTTCTATTTCTGCAATTCAGAGTTACTGGATGTTGTAGGTGTTCATCTCCATCCTGGACTCTTTGAACAAATAATTATCACTCTTTAGGATATTGTTCTAGGAGGAAAGCCAAAACCATTGATATCTCTTACTCATGTTCAGATGATGCGATATAAAATGAGTCTCTGATCGGACTACATGTTGAAGTCGTGTTTGCTTTTGACAAAGCAAGCATGTCGGATTGGAGGTTGAAGAAACCGTCAGGGTTTCGTTTCATTCAGAGAAAGGGACTTGGCCTGCAAAGCCATTCAGTCTCAGTGACTTAGCCTGCAAAGCAATTCCGTCTAAAGCAAAGGTTCCTTTTTGTCATTGACAAAATCATTGGTGTTGTACTGTACAACAACCGAGACATTAGTCATCATCTACAAGACCCAAAAATATGGTCAAGGATAACAAGCATGGTTCAGAGAATTCCCAACTGTCAGATACATAAAGCTGTGCCTTTCTTCCCTGAAAAATGTCAATACGCTGATCTGATATGTAGTGTTCCATTAACGTTAGTGGCCCGGTAACAATGAAACAGAACGAAATTAGGCCTAATACAAGGGATTTAGTCTAGTCTAAAGAAAGATTCGGTCATGTACTCTGTATTTCTACCAGAACACAATGTGCATTGACAAATTATTTGTGTACACAAGAGGAACTTCTGAAACAAGTCTTTACCTACCAAGATCACTACTGACCCAGAAGGCCTGAAGACTAGTATATCACCTCCTTTGGTCATTAGCCTAAAGACACTCTCAACTTCAACAGATCAACGTTTGGAGTTGGTGAGATGATTCTAGATAGGTACTGCTGCTTTGACATGAGATGCCAAAAGGAAGAGATTGTTCTCCATTCATACTTCACCCACCCCAACTACAAATTTGAAGGATTTCTCCTGAAAAAAAGAGGCAGGTGAGACAATTTCAAGAGGTTCGGAAATAGTTTCTTGGTGCCATCACCACCACTCCTCCATGAAAAAAAGCAACAGTGATTGTAGCCTTTGATGAAACATCATCACCTACGTCACACCACGTAAGCAAGATTTTGCATTTTCATACTCTTTCAAGTACAGAAATTTGTTTAAGAGATTCAAGTACAGAAAATTCACTGTCTAGCGAATTTGATAGTCCAATTGGCGTAGCGTCTATCGGGTTATATGTCTGAAAGTCTGGGAAAAACACGTTTGCAACATAAATAATTCACCAAAACTCAATCATTTGAACAAAAAGAACATTGTTTTGTATGACCCACACATATTTTGCAACAGATCCTGCATCTATATTAAATCAGGTTTCAGTTTCAGATGAAAGGAAGCTTGTAGGTTGGGTTTGGGAACTGACCTCTTTCAAATGCGTGGTAGGTGAGAGAGATTTTGCTAATTGGCATTGCAAAAAAGCACACGCACCAGCTTGATGGATCATGTACGTTTATATAGAGGGATGTTGGTAGGTTGCTGAAAGGGTTGCTTCTCCACTACAAAAATTCAGCAAAGCTCCACTACTACTATTCAGCTCGCACTAGCTAGCTTAATCAGCTCGAATACCTAACACGTATTAAGAACCCTTCTTCCCCAACATCACCAACACATACACAGCCCAAACTGTTTCTTCTCCGGCTAGCTTGCTGCCTTTGGCTCAAGAAACTTCGTCGTCTCCAATGGCTGCTGCTTCTACTGGTAACTACAAACTCTATACATGCAAAACTGAAAAAAAAATGCAGCAGGTACAAGATGCAGCCATGTGCGATCAGTGTTAGCTAGGTTTGTGTTTGATGCGTGGTGTGCGCGTGCAGGGAATAATGGGACGCTGCTGGTGCTGATGGCGGCGGCGATGGTGGCGGGGTGGTTCGTGAACGCCGTCCAGCCGCCACCGCCGACGCCGTGTGGGACGGAGGGCGGGCCGCCAGTGACGGCGGAGAGGGTGCGGATGCGGGACGGGCGGTTCTTGGCGTACGTGGAGTCCGGGGTGAGCCGGGAGGCGGCGCGGTTCAAGGTCGTCTACTCGCATGGCTTCTCCGGCGGCCGCATGGACTCGCCTCGCGCTTCCCAGGTTGGTAGCAATCCATCCATCCTTTAAATTGATCGGACGGCTCAGGATACAGGTGAATTCCTGCACTTTTTGAACCGTTTCTTCGTGAATGAACTTTTAGTTCGTGAAATATGACAGCTTTTTCCAGATTTTTCATCTTTTCACAACACCACATGTATAAGCAAACGGAAGAGGCCAATAAATTTGCGAGGCTCCCTAAATTGTGGTATTTGTGTATAATTATGGGTACCAATCATCCATAGAATTAATCATTTCAGGCCTAAATTCTTGAAATTTCAGGTTTATTGATGGGTTCTGGTAGGACATTCTACTGGCCGAAAAAATTCAAATTTCATTGTAGTTAGCCCAAAAAAGAATGTACAAATTTAGCAAATTTACTCAAAATTTCAAGAAATCCATCTCAGAATTTCTAAAATTTTCCTGAAATTCCAATTCCTCTGCTATATTTATGTTCCGAGATAGTACCACCATATGAGTTCTAGTGGATCAGGGGTGATGTCATGCAACGGTTATATAGGCATCATTTGAATCAGTTTATTGCTTAACCTTATTACCTCGTTCTCGTTTTCCATAAGCACGATTTCCGAATTGCTAAACGATGTATTTTTTAAATATTTTATATAAAAAAGTTTTTTTAAAAAATTAGATTAATCTATTTTTTAAGTTTATAATAGTTAATACTCAATTAATCATATATTAATGATTTATCTGGTGAGTTTAAAGCCATAACCCTTTCAAATGGTGCCCAACTGCTGAGACGTTAAAAAGGAAGAAAAATATTCAGAAAGATGTCGTCCCCTCTCATGCCTGAAATGAAACAGCTCACGCCCCAACTTATGAACAGTGGCGGTGGCACCACCGGGCCACCAGCCGCGCGCACCACCACATGATGCACACGCGGCAGCACACACCTGCAGCTAGTGCGCCGCCGCCCGCCGCCGCCGATCCACCCATCGTTTCGCCGGAATTTTGGGCGTGACGCTACCAACGCCGTCGCCGTGTGTGGTTGTACGCAACGGATCGAACTGAATAGGCTGTGGCACGCAGGCGTTGCTGGAGGAGCTGGGCGTGTACATGGTGGCGTTCGACCGCGCCGGCTACGGCGAGAGCGACCCCGACCCGAGGCGGTCGCTGAGGAGCGCGGCGCTGGACATCCAGGACCTCGCCGACGCGCTCCACCTCGGCCCCAAGTTCCACCTCATCTGCTCCTCCCTCGGCTGCCACGCCGCCTGGGCCTCCTTCAAGTACATCCCCCACAGGTAACGCACACATCACTCGTCAAAGTTGCATCTCAAAGGGTATGGTCGAACTGGCTGACCAGCGTGCTTATAAGCCACATGTAAAATAAGAAACGTTGTTAAGATATAATTAATTAAGTATTAATTATTAAAAACTTTAAAAAGAATTTATTTGATTTTTTAAGATATTTTTATATAGAAAACTTTTATAAAAAAATACATAATTTAGTATTTCGAGAAATATGCTCACAGAAAAAAAAGAGAAGAAGTAAAAGCTTAAGTTGTTTCGAACAACATGAAAGATCATATAACTTTGCGACGAATAAAGGAAATTCAAAGTTGTATGTTGAAACCCGAGTTTACCGGTTGCGGTTTACAAAATGAAGTACTCTCTTCAGTCAAAAATGGATGATGACAATCATGCTTTTATGATCGGAGGGAGTACTGGTACGAAGATTGTTGCTTGTATATTAGGGATCCCAATATCTTTTAGGCACTGACAACCCTACTGTGAGATTCCGTCGATAATTGGGATAACTGATCGGTTATAAGCGAAAACAGGTGAATTTCGAACAAATTTTGCCATGAAGTTAAATTTTAGTATAAACTTTTCAAAACTTGATGGAATTACCAAGCCAGTTATCACGATAACCGAGCAGTGGACTGACGGGCTGTGCTGGGGGCATTAATGGTGTGTGTGCAGGTTGGCCGGAGCGGCGATGATGGCGCCGGTGATCAACTACCGGTGGCCGGGATTGCCGAGGGGGTTGGCACGGCAGCTGTACAGAAGGCAGCCGGTGGGTGACCAGTGGTCGCTCAGGGTGGCCTACTACGCGCCGTGGCTGCTGCATTGGTGGATGAACCAGACCTGGCTGCCCACCTCCACCGTCATCGACGGCTCCGGCTCCTTCCCCAATGCCCTCGACGAGAAGAACCGCCTCATGGCCCTCTCCTCCGGAATGTTCCACAAGGTTCGAGTCCGATCCTTTCCATGGCTGATCATGTCTTTGCAGTCAGATATTGAGAGAGTGCATGTGCTTTGCGATGGGCAGAAGGCGAGGTTGGCGACGCAGCAGGGCGTGCAGGAGTCGTTCTACCGGGACATGGCGGTGATGTTCGGCCGGTGGCCGGAGTTCGAGCCGGTGGACCTCGAGGAGCCGCCGTTCCCGGTGCACCTGTTCCAGGGCGACGAGGACGGCGTCGTGCCGGTGCAGCTGCAGCGCCACATATGCCGCCGCCTCGGGTGGATCAGCTACCACGAGCTCGCCGGCGTCGGGCACTTCTTGTCGGCGGTGCCGGGGCTCGGCGACAGGATCGTCAGCACGCTCCTGCCGCCGCCGGCGTGACAGCTCAGAGACGGCGGCGTCTGATCTTCTGTAGTTTGAAGTGCACAGGCAAATGCTGAAGAGAAGCATTTTGTGTTAGCTCAGCTACACTGTACTGTACAAAGAGACTGATGAGATCATGGCAAATCTATATAGCATTATCCTTAAGATAAATCTATATAGTAATAGTATTATCATTAAGATTTCAGGGGGCTATTGACTGGTGTTATTGTACATAGATTTTCAGAATCCGAAAACAATCCCAACGAACTCCTGTAAATTACATACAGCTACAAAGAGGAGTAACTGGTGATTTTGGGGCTATCTAGAATGACAGGCACGTCACACATTTGTAACCAAAATGTTACAATACAGTAAAAACTACAGCAGCCAACGCTGCAAGGATTCACCAATCAAGAAAATCTTGGCTGCAAATAGGGGAAAGAAGCACAGCTGGGGAGGAAAAAAATAACCGCTGCTCATCTCCCACACAGAGCTGCTATGAATCCAAATATATTCACAACCAGAAAGAAGAAAGAAGAAAGAATCAAGCATTGATCTCTGCATTACACTGCTCCTCCCTGTGGCAGCTTCTTCGACTCCAGAACATGCCTGAGCAGCTGGTCCGGTCAAGATCCTGCTGTTCCCTCTTGTCCATCTCCATGCTTGCGCAGTGCGATGGCTGAGGAGATTGTGCCTCAGAATCATCCTGTGTTTCTGTGGCACCGCATGGATCATCGTCACTGCACCTGCAGGTTGGGAGGGCAGACGATGGAAATGGGCTGCAGGTGAGTGGGCAGACTAGCTCTGAAGAGACAGCTGCAACACGATTGCGCCTTATTTCCGCTTTGCAGACAGTTGCTGGTGAGTCTACAGTTCGAGTGTTTAGAATGCATGGGTTGCAGAACGTGAGTGCTGAGCTAGATTTAAGCCCTTCTGTTGGTGTGCTTGGTAACTTGGTGAATGACATTATTCCATTCCGACAAAGAGGGCACGGAATCGATCCAGGTGGACCAGTGAACTCAACACGGGTGTTGCTGGTTGAGCAAAGATAAAGAGCACATTTGATGCAGAACTCATGACCACAACCTGAAAGAACAGAATATAATGTTAGGACAGCATTACATTTTTCACAAGGTGATGCATCGCAACACGATGTGCACGAATAAGTGAAATCATATGGAGAAAGAACTTAGGAAGCTTCAAAAACACTCCACACGGGCAAGGTTCAGGATAATGAAGGTACGATCAGTGTTTTTAATATTTTGCTTTCGCTCATATGTTACTCACTGTTTTCCAACATTTTTGTGATGAAAATGATATTTCACAAAATGGTGGCATCATATGCACAGAGCCTTCACTAGATAAAAGTGATACTCGTAGATCGCAAGGAAATATAAATTTGAACATCCCTTTCAGACCAATATGCCATTCATGGTTGCCTAAAGGTACAGCTGCAATTTACAAAAAGGCCGATTCACTAAAGCAATCTTCACCCTGAAGTGTTTTGAGCTAGTGATCAGGAAAAAAAAGGTGTTCTTATCAGGTAGAATACTAAAACTTCTAAAATGTGTAAAGGTTTCCCCTGGACAGGGAACTAAGATGTAGAGTATAATTTTTTTTCTTTGGATAGAAAAGATGAACCGCCACCTGACAAAGCATCTTATAATTTAGAAAAAAAATGAACATAAGCAACATTTTTCAAACTAGTGTAGGTTATATTAGAAAGAACAACGAACATCTGACAATCCTTTTACAACTTGGAGTTAATAGAATAGACTGAAATATATACGTTAGTACGTAAAAGAATGATTATGAATTTGCAAGTATGTGATGTCAACACAGCACCCACCTTCAGCAGCTACAGAGTTTGACCTTTCAAGGCAAACTGCACAAAGATCACTATCATCCACAGAGGGGATGGTGTTCTGCAACCCAAATTCTCTGCAAATGCACAGAAAATATATGAAGTTTTCCAATAAGGCAATAAGTCTATATTTATCATCGTGAATCTTTTCACAGGAAGATGTTATGATTGGTATCACTATATAGCACGAGAAGCAGAAAACACTTGTTATCAACATGGAATTGTCAAGTTTGGAAAACACACGACCAATTCAAATTAAAATATGCTTGAATTCAGGGAATTGGAAGCTAAACACGATTCCTCAGGTAACAAAAGGTTAACAGTGCACGAATATTAAGATCTTTGAAGCCAATAATGTAGATCAGTAGTTCTCTTGTTTGGTAGTTGCCTTTCCTAAAGTCAATTCTAAAGAACATGTTATCTGGCCCAGAAGGTTACAAGTACCAGATCGTCTTGTATACATAATGAGACTACTTTCATCAACCTTATGTGCTTTCCAAAAAAGTATAGAACATACATTACATATCACAAGCCAGCACTCATTGTTTTCCACAAAAGCAAGAACTGTATTTATACTTTACTTCCAGCAGAAGAAACCAATTAGTGAGTAGCGAATTGTTAATCACTAACCTGGCTAAATTAAGTATGCTCATGAGTGGCAAGGCAAGATAACTAGATGGCTGATATACAGGAATACTTGAGTTTGAGTTTGGAGAAAGTAATGGCTCCAAGAAACGGCGTCCAAACATCCTAGCAACATCAATGGGAAGCCACCTAAACAACAGGGTCAAAGCTGGTCATGCGCATTTAATCATAACTGCGATAGTAATACTATGAAGATTTTGGAATGCTAACATAGCTAGTACGTAACTAATTCTTACCCATTACAGTTCAGTGTCAACTTGCTAGCACCTTTCGACAGAAGTAGCTGCAATAATGGCATCACCAATTTTCAGAATAAATGAATTCATTAGGCGACAACCGACAGTTACAACTGAAAAGGTACTTGCCCCAAAAAAGCGATTCTGCTTTATGGCAGCAACTGACCTGGCAACACTCCGCATTCCCTCCACCGGCTGCATAATGCAAAGGAGTACTGCCAGCTCCTGCTCCATAAACATGTAAATAGAACTCCGTTTGAGATAACAAAAATATCATCATCTAATGCATGCAAGCTGAAGCTAAGAACCATGACTTGCCTATCAAATTTGCCGTAGTGCCATAGGGAAATGTGACAGCTGAGACATTAGCACCTAAGTCAATTAACAATTGCATGCAATCGAAATGACCATTCAAAGCCGCCATATGAAGTGCTGTAACACCGCCATCAGCAGGTTTGTTGATATATCTCAAACGAGCACTAAATTAAAAACAAGAAACACAGCATGCTATTAACTGTTAGCTGCTTTAAACAGGAAAAAAAACCAATACTCGTTTGGAAAATACATACGATTCATTAAATTTCAGTCCCAAAGAAGAACAAGGACTGCTCCCACTATTCGTCTGACAATCACCACCATCCACCATAGAAGAAGCACCATCCTCCAAGGGAGCACTTGGGACAAAGTCCGCAAGTAAAAGACGAACACACCGAACAAGTCCGTCATGTGCTGCGAAATGCAATGCTGTTCGACCACTCAAGTAATCCGCCCTGGTAACCTTCCGAGCAATCCAAACACACAGAGAAGTCAGCACCTTCCATGTGTCAGAAAAAATGCAACTCACCGGAAATGCCAAATTACAAATGCCATACATTGCATCTGAAGAGCAGAAGCATCTGAACCACCTCCCAGTGGCCATGCCGGCATGCATGCATCAACGCAGTCTTCATCCACCAATCCAAATAAACGAAGAAATATCAACAAATTGTTCGAACTCAGATAAAGATTGAATGGATGAATAGAAATGTACACTTATCCCGTGTCCAAGCATGGAGCAGGAGCTAAGAAATATCAAGTCTATGTACCCATATCTAACTAAAGAGCTATGAAATCAACCGAAAGGCTGAATCTTCACTGTAATTTTATTTGGGTCACAACACAAGAGCTGCCAATTTCTTTACTTCTACACGATAGATCTCACATTAGTTTGATTTCTACTCACGAAGTAGTACTAAAACACAAAGATCAAAACTTTTGGAACCCCATAACATCCCCAAAGATCTACCTGCCCGCAGTAGTTCCGCGCGTTCACATCCGCGCCCTTCTCCAGCAACAGCATCACAATCTGCATGGAAAACAAAACAAACCACACCAATTCGCCATCAAATCGAGTGAAAACCACCACCAGCGACAGAACGGTGTGAAGGAGTGTCACGGACGTCGAGGTGGCCCTTAGCGGCGGCGAAGTGGAGCGGGGAGTTGAGTCCGCCGAAGGTGGAGTAGCGCGCGAGCGCCGGGCTGAGCTCCAGCAGCATGCGCGCCTCTACGGCGTCCCCGTCGCGCGCCGCCGACACCAGCCTCTCCCCGGAGGCGGAGCACCCCAGAGAGTTCCCCATCGCCGCCTCCACCGCTCGCCGGCGACGTCGAGTGCCGTCACTTCCACCTCACGAGGTTAAACACCTCCGGCCACGACCGTCCACCGTTCCCGGCGGAACGCCGGGGCTCAAGATCGACCCCAAGGCTCGCCGGCGGCGAGGGGCGTGTTCGAAATTGCCAGAATTTAGGGGGGGCAGGGGGGAGGGGTGGTCGTCGCGTCGTCCGCTTGGAGTCTCAAATTTTCCGCACGCCGGAGGGGGGAGTGGAGAAGAGAAAGGCGAGGTTTTTATCGCTTAAAAAATATTTATATTTGTTTAAATCTTTTGGATTTAACCGGGCTTTTTTCATTTGGCTCATGTGCAATTATGGAGAGAAAGATGATTAGTAGTAGCAGTACAATAAAAGCTGCTAGGTGTGGATGTGATCATGTGAGATGTGAGGTTGTGATTGTGCTTAGTGACTGACAGAGTTGATTAGCATGATAGCACTCACGTGCCAACCTTTTACCTTTTTGTTTTTTTAGCATATCCTGTACACATCAACTAATAAATATCATCGAAAATTATAGAAAAATTTATACATGCGCTTCCAATAGTAATACACTTATGTGTAAAGTTTTATCGTCAAATTCATTATATTTTACCCTAAAAAATAAAAAACTAATAGATTTAAAAGTATAAAACTGTCATAATGTTGTCTTTTGTTGTTCTCTATGTATGATTAATTTCAAGATAAAACTTTTTTTAGATAAAAGGCTTAAAAGCCTAAATTATAAGAAAGACATAGAATACAAGACAAAAGTTACTGGGTTATCAGTTTTACATCCAAGATTCACTGACAAGGTATTCGACTGAAAGGAGAACCAAACACATAACAAACCATCCAGCATTCTAACAAAAAAAATTAACCCTTCCACTAGACAGTTTGAGGCAAACAAGGTAGTAAAACTGTTCCGAAACTAACCAACCAGATTAACCCACACCACTTCTGTTATTTCTAAGGCTAATTAAGCATGATTGAAGAAGTTTTGTCTAGTTCTCTACTTCTGTAGTCCGAGAGGATTTTCTCAGATTCTTTCACTATAAAAGAGTAGTAATAATACGATGAATAATCAGCAGAGGAGAAGAGACAACTCTATCTTGAAAAACTAAATCATTTCTTATAATCCAAAGATTCCAGCAAACAACCCCTAACATCATTAACTTAATTCTCTTATTTCCAGATTCTGTTTTTGCTGAGATAAGGTCAAAGAAGTCACTGAAATTTAAAGGTCTTTTATCCTAGGACCAAGCATCCCTGTACAAGCACCAGACAAAGGTTGCCATAGGGCAACAGGACAGAGTGTGACTGGCATTCTCTAACTGATTGCAAAGTTTACAATGAACATCTCCATCCCAATTCAACCTTTTTAACTGAACAGTCGACTAAATCCTATCTCTATAAGCAAGCTATAGAAAATGTTTGATTTTAAGGGGGATAGGAACAGACCAGATGTCACCCATGTTATTGTCTACAACACCTCTAAAAGATAAAGCTCTGTATATGGATCTAGAAGTAAAGATTTTCTTCCTATCTACAACCCAAACTAGCTCATCTCTGAAAGGGTTAGCATGGAAAGCCAAAACCAACTCTCTCAAATGTTTCCAAGACTCTAATTCAACCACACTAAAAACTCTTCTGAAGAAGAGCTTATTTATCCCCCTTTGCAGCATCTCTATCACTAGGATGTCTTGCTGGTTACAAATATTAAACAAACGTGGGAAAGCTATCTTTGGGGGCAATCCTCTAACCAAGTATCATTCCAAACGGAGATAGAATCACCATTTCCTAGTTTCCATTTAGAACCAATTTTAGACCAATTCCTAATGGTAATCAAACCCTTCCAAAATTGGAAACAATTAACCCCAGAACATTGAAAGAAACCCTTTGAAGACAAATATTTCCTCCTCAGTGAATCCATGCATAGATTACCCTCAACCTCATTTATTAATTTGAAAATCCATTTAGAAAGAAGGGCTTTGTTCATAGTTCTAGTTTCAGCAAACCCCAACCCTCCAAAATCTTTTGGGAAGGCCAATTTTTCCCACTTGACCATATGGTATTTTCTCTTATTACCAACCCCTTCCCAATAATACTTAGCTCTGAGAGTGTCTATTTTTTTATGAATCCCCTCTGGAATGAGATAGAACTCTATGGTATAGGTAGAAATAGAAGAGAGACATGATTCCAATCTAATAGCTCTACCACCATAAGATAGATTCTTTGCCTCCCAAGTCTCTAATCTCTTTTCAATTTTCTGAGAAATAAATTCTAACTCAGACATAGAGAGTTTAGTAGAGCTAATAGGGAGACCAAGACATTTCATTGGGAAGACACCCCTGGGACAGTTTAGGATACTTGTAATTTTAATTTGTTTATCCAACTCTATGCCATAGAAAAAGACTTCACTCTTATGATAATTAATTTTCATCCCAGACATCTCTTTAAAATAATATAGGAAAAACTTTGTAATAATAATTTCATTCAGATCAACAGGCATAAAAAGGATAGTATCATCAACATACTGTAAATGAGTTAAGCCCCCATCAAAAATATCAGGAACAACCCCAGTCAATAGACCTGCCTTCTTTACATTGTCTAAGATTCCAGTCAGGGCATCACTAACAAGATTGAAAAGAAGGGGGGACAAAGGATCACCCTGCCTCACCCCCCTTTGAGTGCTAAAATAGTTGCTTTTCACCCCATTAATATTAATGCATATTTTACCTCCCAAACACAAGATTTAATCCAGTGAATCCAAGTAAAAGGAAAAATTTTCTTTTCTAACACCTCAAATAGGAAATCCCAGCTAACTCTATCATAAGCTTTTTCAAAGTCAATTTTTAAGATGACCCATTTCATCTTCTTTTGATTCAACTCATGTAAAACTTCATGAACAATGATACACCCTTCCAAAATATATCTAACAGGAATAAAGGCTGTTTGGGTTGGGGAAATAATTTTCCCGGCCGCTTTAGAGAGTCTATTAGTAATGACCTTAGTAATAAATTTAAAACTTTCATTAAGGACATAAATGGGTCTGAATTGTCTAATGTTAGAGGCTTTATTAACTTTAGGGATAAGAGATATAATCCCAAAATTAAGCCTTTTAAGATCCAGCTCTCCTGCATGTAAAAGGGATAACATCTCAAAAAGATCTGTTCTAATATTACCCCAAAATTCTTTATAAAACTGGATAGGAAAACCATCAGGACCTGGAGCAGCATTAAGCTTTGCACCCTTTATGATTTTGTCTAGCTCCTCTATTGTAAAGGGCCTAGTCAAAAAGCTCCTATCTTCATCAAAGAGAATGGAATCCCTACCCTAAAATCCATTAGACAGATGAATAGAGAACACATTATCAGCTCTAAAAAGCCCCATATAGTAATCTACTATAATTTTTGTTAACTCTCCTTGGCCTTCAATCATCATACCATTCTCTTCTAAATTGAAAATATAACATTTCCTCTTTCTACCATTAGCTATATTATGAAAGTAAGAGGTATTTTTATCCCCTTTCAAAATCCATTGTTCTCCAAATCTCTTCATCCAAAAAAGCTCTTCCATCGGATAAATATTTTCCAAAGAGGATCTAAATCATATTTCTCTTTCCATTCTTCTGGACACAAACCCACATCATCAGCCTGCGTGTCTAGGTCCTCAATTTTTGAAATCAACTCTTGTTTAGCAAGTTTCTGAGCTCTCCTGTTGTTAATACTCCAACCTCTTAGAAACTTCATAAGATTAGAAAGTTTTTTATTCCAAAAATTTAAGATGTAGCTTTTATCTCTATTCGGTAGTTTACTTAAAATAATCTCTTTAAAGTTAGGAATCAAAAACCAAGCAGATTCAAATCTAAAAAAGGGACTATTCAAAATTCTATCATCTTCCAGATCTAGTAGGAGAGGATTATGGTCAGAGCCCACCCTAAGCATAGTATTCAAAGTACACACAGGGAAGTGATCTTCCCAGGATTGATTAGTTAAAACCCTGTCAAGAACCACCTATGTAGAACTATCCTGTTTATTAGTCCAAGGATAACTACCACCATTTCTATGAATTTCTCTTAACTCTATATCAGCAATAAACCTATTGAAATTATCCATAGTTCTTCTATCAATATTATCATTGGATTTCTCAAACTCAAATGTATACATGTTAAAATCTCCACCAATAACCAAAGGCTTGTTAATGTTTGATATATAAAGAAAAGCTCAGCTAAGAAGTCAGGTTTAAGAGAGAGTCTAGAACATGACCATAAACATTAAAAACCTCCCAAATAAAACCATCTTTTATATTTTCCACCACCACACTTAGGAAGTATCTCCCCACATGGACATCTTTTCTATTTAAAGTATCACATTTAATGCCAATCAATAAACCACCAGAAGCACCAACAGAAGTTTTCCAACAAGAAAAAGATAAAATTCTTTGTAAATTTTGTAAATCTCTGTCAGAGAAACTCTCCTTCTTAGTTTCCTGAATTCAAATAATATCAATCCTATTCTCTCTCAATAACTCTTTCAACTGACCTCTCTTGGCCTCATTCCCTAAGCCCCTCACATTCCAAAAAATAACTTTCATCTCTTTCTTGGTTTGTGTTAGGCCCCCCCTCTTTTTAGGCACAGGAGTATTTGAATTAGAGGGATCCAACTTATTATTATTTTGATCAAGAGAACTCTCAGTTTTTCCTGTGACTCCTTGTTTTTGTTAAAATTAATTTCAGCAATCTTAGCCTAAGCCAATTCCTTAGCCCTAATAGTACTAATATTAATCTTTATATCCTTCTTAGAGTCTCCCAAACAAATACCAGAAGAAGAAGCAATATTAACTAGAGACTCATTATCTAATAGATGAAAGATAGAAAAAGAGTTTTGGTCAAGAGAAGAAGTACTTGGAATCTCTAAGTTCTTCTTCTGGGTGAGAAGCTCAGCCCTTTTTGGGATAGGAATGTCTTGATTCTTCTGCCTGTCACTCTTCCTCCTGGCCACTATAGGGCTTCTATCTCTTTTTCTATCCTTCTTTCCTTTTTTGTGAGACACCACTTTGAAATTAGAGATTTCCTCGAACTCTTTTTCCTCTATCATTCTTTCTGTGTCTGAATCAGTAGGGATGTCACACTTTGCAGCTTCACTGAGTTTCACAAGATCAGTGTCCATCGAGTCCTCAAACTTAGAATGGGCCAAAGGAGCACTTAAGATCACCTATTCTTCCTCTTGGGAACCCTGCCCCCCTTCTAAATCAGGTTGTTTATTAGTCCAAACAACCAGAGCCTTAGAAACCTCAGAGGAGAGTTTTTTCTCATCTCTAATTAGGGGAATATCAGATGCACCTCTCACTTGGCTCACCTCTACTTGTTTAGTGCTAGAAGCAAGTTTAGAGGAAGGTTTCTATTTAGATTGGGGAGGAGCAAATTGAGATCCCTTGTAACTCTAAAATTTATTAGGCAAATCTTTGAAATCCTGCTCATCATCTAAATCATGAAAATTATCATCATCTTTAAAATCCCCATCATTACCATCAAAGTTCTCATCATTCTTCCCATCATCTTTTGAGGGAGGTGGGGGAGGTGCAGGTTTGTCCTTAAGCTCATACCCTTTAGGTTCCCATTTAATGTCAAAGCCCACCTTGTTAATATAAATGTGAATAGTAAAGTGCAGGGCATAAGGATCAGTGCATGCAAGTTTAACTCTGATGGGCCCCTCTCCTTGTAGGCTCCTATCATCTAACTCTTCAAAGAGCCCCATGAGTTGTACTATAGCTTTGATATAAATCTCAGACCTGGCTAGCTCAGGCACCCCAAACAATTTCACCCAGACAAAGATTAGTTCATTAGTAGCATCTTCAGTTATATTAGAGGCAATCACACTAACTTTAATAGTTCTACATTTAAAATCAAAGCTAGGAAATCTGGTAAGATGCTTCCTGTCTTCTTCAGAAGGAAAAGTAATCAAAAACTCTCTATCATTTAATTTTTTTTACTTTCCAGTCCCAAGTCAAATCTGGAAAGAGGCCACAAAGTTCACCAATAACTCTATTAGCAGAGACTCCTCCTTTATCAACAGACAATATACCTCTCACAGGTTTTTTGATATTTTCCTCCTCCTGGTGATCAACTTGTAAACTATAGAAATCTAGGCCCGGGATCCCAAACCCACATAACTAAACAGACTTCTTCCCGGCCCCCAAAGGACATTGAGCAAAAATATGTCCAGTTTGATGACAAGCATAGCAGGGGGGGGGGGGGGTTTGAACAAGCAGCTTGGTGGTGGCCTCCTTGACCATACCAAAAACATTTCAGGTTCAGATTAACCCCAGCCCCCCTAGATGTTTCTATGGCCATCTCCCTCTTACCCCAGTCACCTCTCAAATTTTGTTGATTATCACCCAAATTCATCCTCTTAGAAGCATGAGATTCATCTCTTCTATTCCATTCACCTCTGAAATTCTGATTAGGGGGGGGGGGGGGAGGGAGGAGGAGGAGGGTTTTGGGTGGGGGAACGGTTACCTTGATCTGTAGCCGATCTGCTTGGTCTGCTCCCCATGATTCCTAGGCCTTGCTTGCCCGGATCTGCCTACCAGTTCAACTCTCCTTGGTGAGACAAATCCATTGGCCAACCCTGGCGAGAGCCCCCCCTCTTGGCAGTGTTGGTGTTGGAACAGACTGCTTGCGGAGATCATCTTCCTCTTTCTGACCTCCCCTACTGGAAGAACCCCCACCATCCCCAGCTTGCCATTTCTGCCAGGGATCTAGCTTCTGGAAAGGAGGCTTCCGATCCATGAGCACCTCAGCGTAGGATCGGTGATCCCTCACCCTACTCACAATTCTTCCAACTCTCCTTGCGCTACGGCCAAATCGCGCAATATCAGAGGGAGAAGCAAGAAACCCTAACCCTAGATCGAGAGCAACTCCTTTGCGCACCCACAGCCAGGAGGAAACCCTATGAGCGATTTTGGGGAGAGCGCACGGGGACGGGAATATCTCATCTAGATTAAACCCTCTCGGTTGGGCCAGAAGATTCTCGCCATTGGAAGCCCATGGCGACGGCCCAACACCATCAGCCACTCTCGCACACGCCCAGCGATGGCGCCACGTGGTCCTCTCAATGGTGAGATCAGCGGGAGAGTAGAGAGGACAAGGAGAACGAAGAGAAATTGGGGGGGATCGAACACTCACCGTCATTGGTGGTGAGATCGCCATCGCTTTCGTCGAGGCCGCGAGATCTCTCGTACGGCCACCTTCACTACCTACCTGCTTTAGATAATTCATTAATAAGTGTTTCCAAATCAAGATAAAACTTTACATATAGTTGTAATACTAGTGAAAGTATATGTATAATTTTTTTCTAGAATCTTTAGTAATGTTTGTTCGTTGGTGTGCACGGTGTGTACATAGGAAGGCTTTTGTGCATAGCATACGCTCTCTTGTTTTTTAGAAAGTAAATATTGTTCTCTTAGGAGCCACGTATCATACGAGCTACTTCATGTCATGTCAGATTCTAATAGCACGATCGGATAGATTATGGATAGAAAAACATTGTTTATATCGATAAGTTAAATATTTTTAAAACGGTGCATTATTCAGCTGGCACGGAGCTGCAAGGAGCAAGCCTCCGGTGTTGGCCTCTTGGGTTTGAGCCCAAAATACTCACTAACTCTCAAGATTAAATTGCTTAAGGAAGTATGGCATGAATAATTCACTCCAACAGCTCCTTGGAATGTCACTCCATGAGCTCCTTAGGCAGCGTTCGGCACAGCTTTTCGGTTGAGCTTAACTGTCGCACGTGAAAAGAGCCAGGTCATTGGCATAGGATTAATTAAGTATTGACTACTATAAATTTGAAAAATAGATTTATTTGATTTTTTAAAAAAAAAACTTCTATATAGAAAGGTTTTGCAAAAAAAAATGTATCGTTTAGTAGTTTGAAGAACGTGTCCGTGATAAGCTAGAAGCTATAAGCTAAAAAGAACGGCGCCTTAGAATGTGCCCTAAAATTGCATTGGATTTCTCAAGTCTCTAATCAAATAAGTCGCATTAGATGTTATGTGCGTCCTTTTTGAGTGAGAATGTGCATTTTTTTCACTTTTCTATTATAGGTGTGAAACAAATATTATCTTAACAAAATGTCTCACCTTTTTCCAGCGTAGTATAAATGAAGAACAACAAACTATTTTCTTAATTATTGTGCATAAATCTGAAATGGCTTGTAATTAGAATTGGAGGGAGTATTGTTTGGGCAATTTCTTTGTAAGTTTGTATACCACGGAATATTTATCTCGTCGTTTGTAAGTACTCATTATCTCGCCAGCTTGTCGGTGAGATAACAATAGATTTTGCAAAATGCCGAGTAGCATATGAAAACTGGATTTCTTTTCTAATTCAATAATAAAGGTATTGTTAGGCACCCCGTCGTCAATACGTAACAACTGAGGTGATGAGACGTGTGATCTATGCACAATGTTAATGACTACTTTCAGCTCGTCAGAAGCAGAGAAACCAACTTATTGGCATGTGTGCTGAAAATCCGTATTTCAATTGACAAAGAAGACTCTGTGCTTCACCAAACATGCATGACATGTGTGCCTAATGCGTACTTTAGCCACTAACCACTTAATTTCCGGGTTGAAAACATTGTTCTTTTCTTATAATAGAAATGAAACTCCTGAACTCATGGCTTCTGAACCAACTACGGAAACACACAACCATAACATGTTCTTTTCTTTTTATCTTTCTAAAAGGAAAAGGTTTTTTTTTCTGGGTAGAAATGAACAAAATGGGGTAGGCGAGTGGGATCAACGTGGCGTGTTTGCAAATCGCAGGTTTTGATACGGACGGTGTGCTTGTCTGTCCCCTGACTAGAATGGTGCCAAAGAGAAGAGAATGCATAGCTCAAGACAAGATCTTTTTTGGTTGGGACATTTTGCCCAATGGACACTTGGACACAAAGATCAATTCTTTTTAGGACCCAAGAGTGTGATTTAAAATGTACATAATAAAATGTCATGATCAATGATGGTTCATTAGTAGCCATTCCATCAAGTTCTATTAAAAACCTGAGGGACTCCTTGCATCACATTTGATATTTGATAGGTATGTGTCAATGTCACTGTTGACTTGCATCTGTCAAGTGAGTTCAGCACACTACCAACTCTTGTGGTTTTTCGAGTGGATGGAATGGCAAGATGTTCTGTGACTTTGTGGTCTGTAATCGTGTTGTTCTTGGTGTACTAACATGTCATCTTTGCATGGAATTATCCAGCTCAGGATAATATCACTGCCACTGCTAGTCTACTACTACCATGCCAACTTGACACCAACCTTATTACCTTACCCAGTGTAGACATGCATGTTCTTGGGCTGTTGGTCAGGTTTCGTTGAGCTACTAAATTGTCCTCTTCCAATTCCAGATCAGTGGCCGGAAAGTTAAATTAGCCTAATAAACATTTTTGCATGTCTGTCCCAATGCAATCAGCAGGTAGGCACATGTAAGTAGAATAGGTGGTTGTTATTAATTGGAGTCAATTTGTCAATACCAGATCTGGTCTTAATGCACTTGCAGGAAGCAATGCATATTTATGCTGCCTTGATGGGCGAAAATAGAACTGTCGGCAACTTGGTTAAGTCAACGGCGTCAGTCGTAGTAAGAGATTCAGAGATGTTTACCCCCCAAAATAATGAGATGATGAGTAAAGAAAGATTATGATATGAACTTTGTATTTGGATCCATGCAGATGTCAGTGCGTCAACGTCGGTGCGTTTACAGTTCACCATAAACTGGCTCACCATCAGGCACTGCTCACCATATGAACTTCTAGTATTTGGAACATGCAAAGACGAAATCATCAGTTCAAGACACCATGATTGGGGAGAAATTGATGAGACTTCTGAAACATAACGGAAAGGAAATGGCGTGCACTAATCAAAATTGACAAATTCCCGGGCAGGCTTTCATGATAGCAAAGCAAGCACTTTGGAATCAGGATTCTCTCATCGCTTGTTCAGGGAAACAAGTGTCTACAAACAACAGCATGTACCTGATAATACAACAGCCTAGTAGATAAACGTCTCTGGTGGCACATAATGAAGATGTGCGAGTTGCTGTGCCGATCTCAGTTGCTCATTACCTCTTGGAATTGCATCAGATTGTACTACCGCCTTGCTCTTTATGGGAAGCGCTGACGAGGAACTTCTATAGCATCCCTCTTTCACATCTAGCAAGGCAGTGAATCTAGTATACTCCGGATCCATCCATAAGTTATGGATGTTTGCATCAACCATCTCACTCACACCTCCGCTGTACTAACAGCGAAATTGTGTTTTCCTGCCACTCTTTCATTTCCTCGTATGTTCAGGAATGATCCGGTGGACTAGCTCAACAGGAAGGCCTTCTAATTCTGTAGACAATATTTCCCAATGGTTGGACGAGGGATAGGGTATAATAGGAGTTCAACAAGTGAAGTACAGAAAAATTCTTACCAGCGGCTGAGAAGTCAAACAGAGGTGGTAATGGGCGTCCATTTGACAAGCAAGTCTTGGGATCCCGCAGCTCATCAAAGAACGGATGAGCACAAGCATCAACCTGGAAGAATAGTCATATATGTTTAATCAGAGTGGTATTGACGATTCAGTTTTCTGTTTCTTTATTTCCCAATTTAATAGTACCGCAATCATAGATGCAAATACAATATACTTTCTTAGGAGGAACCAGATTATTAGGCTAGTAGATGATCCATCTAATACTAATTTGTTAATAATGGGGGAAAATGGCTCAAATCCAAAATCAGTCTTACAGCTGTGCAGCGCAAATTTGGTGAGTACTGCAGCAACCTTGACACAAGATCAACAGCTTCAGGTGGCATGCGCTTACCAAAAAGCTGCATTTGCAAGGAAATTGGTGTGAGCAGATTACAGCAGTCTAGAACTAAAGTATTACATAAATTAGATATCCACCAACCTTGTGCCATGGATGAGCTTTTATCTGAGGAAATTTGAATTCGGAGTAGTTTGGATTCATGCACCTGATTTCTTCTCTGGTTGGTGTACCCAAAATCTGTAGTAAGAAAAAGAATACGAAACGGGTCAGTCTGCAGACCTAAAGTACTGGCTCTAATGGATATGACAGGAGATATAAACCTTTATTATTTCCACCAGTTGGTCAACACCACTTTCTCCAGGGAACAGAGGCTGCAATTGTCCAAATTTGGGGAAAAAATAGGGAGAAAAAAGGGAGATCAGCAAAAAGTTCAACTAATGCAGAAAAGATTTTCCCAACGCAGCAGCTATAATTAACCTTGACTCATGAACTTCACTGGAAGAAAACTGAGCTGCTATAATGAGATTCTATACCTGACCAATCAGAAGCTCAGCTAGTACACAACCGACAGACCAGATATCAATTGCTGTGGTATACTCTGTAGCTCCAAATATTAGTTCAGGAGCCCTATAATACCGCGAGCAAATGTATGATATGTTAGGTTCACCAGGAACCTGAAATGGAGTGTCTGCATTGTCAAATACATGGGCAATACAGAATCAACAGACTACCAGGAAAAAAAAGGCATACCAATTTCTTAGCACTCCCAAAATCACAAAGCTTAAGTTGATGTGTATGAGGGTTGACCTGAAAAATCAATCAGCTCGCAATGAAACAGTTGCTTGTACAGCAGTGTTACTTAAAACATAAAACAACTGAACATCTTGAAGGCAGTCACTTTTTTGTGTAAGAGAAGCTGCACATGCACGTTTCAATCTTAAACTGAGTCGTTTGTTTACAAGTAGAAGAGTACCCAAACAATAAAAAGGGCTACTTGCAAAACATATCCTGTGGCTGCCTAATAAACTGAGTCGCAGTGATACATACCAGTAGATTTTGAGGCTTAATATCTCGATGGCATACACCAACAACACGATGGATATATGCAAGGGCACGGCACATCTGTGAAGATACAGAAAAACAAATAATTTATTTAGAATAATGGAATCTAACTGTTTGAAATGATCTACAAAGTTAAACATGATTTATACACATACCTGGTATGCATATAACTTGACATGCAATATGGGCACACGCTGGTTCATCCGATTGTAGTATTTAGCAACACGATAAACTGTCTCCGAGACATATTCAAGTACAAGGTTGAGGTAAACTTCACCCCTCTCTGTTGTCGAAAAGAAGTGATGCTTTAGCTGGACTACATTAGGATGGTCAAGCAATTGCATTGTTTGGAGCTCTCTGTTCTTATATCTTTTATCTTGCAGAACCTTCTTAATGGCAACAGTCTCTCCAGTTTCCAAGCACTTGGCCTGTTGCACCAGGTGTGAGCAATGACTTTATGCCCCGATATTGTAAATTTCCATCACGACAAGGAGAAGTGATAAAAAAGTGGGAAACAATGTACCTGAAAAACTACACCAAATGAACCAGTACCAACTACACGTTCTGCCATGTATGACACCTTCTGTAAAACAATTAGCACTCATATCAATGTTTGACCATGCATATGTATAAAGAATGTAGTAGAGCAAACATCCAACAGAACACTCCTCCTTTTACAAAGCAAAAAATGCATAACAACCACGAAGAAATAACACCGTCAATACTCATAGAAGACATCATAGACTCATACTGCAAAGTGTTACTACCTCCACCCCATATTATAGCTGCTTCTGCCATTTTTTGGAGGGATTAAGGTTGAGGTGAGAAATGGTTGTGATTGGTTGAGACGAGAAAGTGAAGAAATTAAACAAGAGATGGTTGTGATTGGTTGAGGTGGGGAAATAGCTATATTTGGGACAAAATTTGAATGCTAGAAGTAGCTATAATATGGGGGAGCCACAGAGGTAGTATCCCTGTAGGAGTTTTGAACAAGAGAAAAAGAATTTCCAGGTTTTCAGAACATGCAGGTATTTTCAGTGCGGATGCATTGCATTAATATCCAGCAGAACACATGAGAGAGAGTGACGAAGATATGTGTAATGGGTTGATGCATTACCTGCTTTGGCTTCCCATTTTGACCTCCTATTGTTGTCACAATTATCTGACCTGTTTCTGTTCCATTTCCATTAACAATAACACCTTCAGATTCCTATATCAGAAAAACCATGGCATAAGTAGCGAATTAGGGCAGCAGCATCTTCACCCCAAGAAGTAAGGAATCGAATGAAATAAAAATATAACCTTATCATTATGGCCATCAACTTTATCATCACTTATCGTCATATCGTTCATTTCTTTTGGGAGAATATCTGCACCTGCTTCTTCAGTTCTACCGGGATTCTTACTAGTAGATGTGCTTGCCTCAGCATCTCTATGAGACGAAGATGATTCTTGGTCTACGCGCATAGGTTTGTCATCATTTAGATGTGGCTCAATGACAATATCTCCTGCTCCATCCTGATCAAATTTTGGTCTTTTGGTGCCAGAATCACCACCCTAACAAGAACAATATAGATTATCAGATCAAGCTCATAAACGGGGAGGGGAACTAATTCCACTTCCCTGATTCCCAAGCACAGAATTCATAGTCATCTTCTAGGAGTCACATACAATAGCTATTGGCTAACGTTGTGCATCAAACTCCTCCAATTCATTCTACACTGCCCAGTGCCCAAATATTTTATTGTGATTGTTGAGTAATTTTTTGTTCTCAGACATCAACTACCTCATCAATCACATCCTTCTGAAAAGTTGTTCAAGGCTCAACAGAGCATGACTAAGATTAAGGGACAGGACGAAAGCAGACCCAGCAGGAAAAAGTTGCACGTTGAAAGGCATTTCCTTGACAAGTAAATCCAATAAACTTATTGGCAGATTCTCTTTTTCTAGCAATGTTGGACAGTTATACCACCGTCCAACCATCACAATGCGGCAACAAATCTCCACATGAATCCATAGAGTCAATGAAGCATGAATACCAGGAAATAAATGTTTCACATTGCTACAGACTTGCAGACAAAAACGATATCCCTTGAACCAAACTAGACAAATAAATAGTCGGGCAGAAGCAAACAAGCTTTCGCCTTTAACCTTTAAAGCGCAAGGGAGGGGTCTCGATGCTAAAGAAAACTAAAGCGCTTTGCCACCTGGTAGCGCAACAGCCTTCAGCCAATGCAACCTCTTTTTTAACCCATATAAAAGAGCCAATAGCAACAAAGCAAACCAACACAATGAACCTGCTCAAAATGCGCAAGAACAAATCGACGATTCGGTTCCACGGCATTAACACCAAATGCAGCCGCAGATAGGTACCAGTGCCGGAGATCGAGCTTCTCACCGGATCGGAGACGGAGGAGCGGCCGGAGGCGATTGCTCTTGAGCCGCCGCATCATATCATCCTCCTACCCAGCCACCGGCTGCCGCGGCCCGACGCCCCCCCACCCGATCCCTAACCCTAGCCCCCGCCCCGCCCCGCTCCTCCTCCCGCGGGGCCGCCCCCGCTCAGCTCCTCCGGTCCTAACGAGGCGGCCTCGCCGCATCCCCCCGGAGGCGGGCGATCTGGGAGGGGAGGACACTGGAAGCTTCTGGAAGCTTCGGGGGGCCGTTGTCGCGGGGAGGGATACGCGAGAGGTGAGAAAAAATTGGGAGGGAGAGAGAAATGGAGAGGGGGGAGAGGGAGAGAGGGGGGAGGAGGCCGGGGTTCGCTCGCTTGCTGCACCACTAGATTTCACGGTACTTTTTTTAGCTTCTTTCTCTCTCCCCTCCGGTTGGTGCTGGTCGCCGAAATGGCAAAGTTGGGAGTTGGGACGGATTATTTGCATATTAACCCCTGGATTTGTTGTAGTTCTGAAGAACGGGCTTGATTTTCAAATGTTTGCTGGCCTAATTAGATTCATGCCATTATAACTTTATGGTTTTGAGATATGTCATTACTATTTATCTATGTGGAGCCATATTATTATAATTTTATAGTTATTTAATATATGCCACTGCTTACTCCTTCAACGTATTTTCTAAATTTTTTGGGCCAAAATGTCCCTGTCTTCTTCGTCCATCCCCTCATCTCTCCTGTTCATCTTCTCCACCAAATACAGGTTTAAAGGGGAGGGGAGCAGAGGCCGAGACAAAGGTGAAGCCATGGCACCGGTCTTAGATCCGCGCAGGGTTGGGACCAATGGAAGGAAGATGGAGCCTATCAGAGCCCTGGTGGTGGCCGGCAATGAGAAGGGGCCCGTCCCCTCGGCGGCGGCACCGACGGAGGGCATCGGGCTGGCGGTGGTAGAGAAGAGATCCACACCACTAGCGACGGTCCTCGGCCGGTGATACGGTGGAGAGGCAATGGGGTGCGGAGCTTGGGGTAGTCCTAGGCTTGACTCGACGGTGCTGCGAGTGGAGGGACTAGATGGGGCAAGTACATGGCCTGCCGGTGGCAAATGTAAAAGAAGGGCCAGCGGGGTCGACAGAGTTGGCGTGTGGTGGCCTGTACAAAGCTCGAGGATGAGGTCTCCGAGCAGCAGTGGCCTCCAAATCCACAAGAGCTTGTGGGGCGCTGCCAGACAAAGACGTGCTAGATATCGGGTGGGCTAAAAAACCCCTATCCTTCCTTCCCATCTTGCTGCGGGGACACCGTGGCTGACAGCGAGAGCAATAGCTCCGGTGAAGAAGATGAATAGGATAGAGAGGAGGGGATGAATGAAGAAGACAGGGATAATTTGGTCCAAAAAATTGAGAAAATGCATTGAAGGGGTAAGTAGTGACATATATCGAATAACTTTAAAATTATAATGGTATGGTTTCAAATAGTTAAATAGTAATGGCATATTTCAAAATTGTGAAAGTTATAATGGTATGAACCTAATTAACTCAATGTTTTATCTCCCCTAATCCGGGGCTCTGGGCAATGGGCACGAGGAACGGTAAGTCGATGACAAGAGAACCGGGTGTTATAGAATAACGTTAGGATGAGTAAGGCAACGTTTCTTTATGAGTTTCGGCTAATTATCCGATTATCTTATTCGAAAAGATACTCGATTAGTAGTATATAATTAATTAACTAATAACTATTATAAAGTTAAAAAAAGATTTATTTGGATACTTAAAATAAGGTGATTTCTGATGACGAATCTAGATGTATGGTAGTGTTTTTTAAAATTTTTAAATAATATTTTGTAGAAACTATTTCATGTGCTTAGACCTAATTTTAAAGAAGGCACCGATTAGGTGGTGCCACAAATATACTCCCTCCGTTCGATATAGCTGTTGAAATATTTAACCAATAATTAGTCTGATATAAATTAAATTTTATTTGATAAAAACAATATCATTGTACTGATATTTAAATTTACTTTTCTTTTCTATGGCTATGATTTTGTTGCTACAAACACTATAGTATATAAGAAAATAAAAGTCACAGATTATTTTTAGAGACCGTATCAGGTTTGACCACGGCCTTATACGGTAGGACGGAGGAAGTAATTTTTATTGTTATTTTAAAATGCAAAAGATAATTATAGCCTGAAGTCCCTTTAGTTAGGATGGGTTGATCAGCTCATCGCATTAGCTGGATGATTTGCGCATAAACGGTACAATTTATCCGATAACTTTACATATGTATTGTGCAGAAAAAAATTAAGTTGTTTTTTAACTTTATAATATTTAATATTTAACTAACCACGTGCTAATCATCCAACTAATCGGATGAGCTTTTCAGCTCAACGGTGTCAAGCGCGCTCTAAATCTATTTCGACAACATAATCATCTTACTTATAGAAAAACTCTTATACAACATTTTTATGAGCAAGAAAAGCAACCAACATAACCATAACGCTTATACATCGCTCGCACGTCAAATGTGATGGTTTTTTCTTCTCGAAAGGGACGCGATGGATCACACGAGGATGAATTACTGAATCTACGGAGTACTACCCATACGAAACAGTAGTATTGCGAAGTTATCCAACGATCCGGGGTGCATAGTGCAAAATCGATCCCATCCCGAATTTTTTGGGCGTCGGCGAGGGGGTCGCCAGTCAAAGGCCGCAGGTGCGAGCCTAATCATTGCCACCACCATCGGGCCCCACGCGGTCCCACCCGTCCGATCATCCGCGCATCCTGATCGGACGGCCCGGAGCGACGATAGGTGGCGCTTGCCCGACTGCCACCGATGCGGGAGATCCGCGCCGCTGTCTCGCGCCGTTCACTCGCGATTTGGGCTCGAATTCTCCGCGCGCGCGTGCCGTCCGGTCCGCACGTCCCGCTCCCCGGCCCAACTAAACCATGTGTAACGCAAAGACGCGAATACTCTAAAATTTGGCTTATGAGCCCCAGCCAAATTTGAAATTTGGAACATCCCCGTGAAAGAAAATGAAACTCAATTTAAGAGTTAGTTTTGAGTTTTTCGGTGTAATTTAGTTCATGTACGAATAGGGATATAAAAGTGTTGGTGTTTTTTCGAGGTTGTTTGGTTGAGTCACGCTTTACCACCATTTACCAATAAAAGTTATCACACTTGTGTTAAGGTGATTAAATTTTTTGCCACACCTTAGTAAGCCAAAGAAATTGTTGTCACACTTTTTTTAAGGCATTGATGTATGGAACCTAATTTGTTGTGAGGGAATCATGCCGCAATTGTGGTTGTGACCAAACAACTGCAAAGTTGGTAAAACTTGCCTAATCTTAGACTTGGCAAACTGTGATTAGCAACCAAATAGCCCCTTCGTGCCAATACGGAGTCATCTAAAGTATTACAGTGTACGGAGTCAGCAACCACTTTAATCTTAAAAAGCTCATAACCAAGATGATAAAAAAATATCAAAACCAGCTAGTGGAGCCGATGTAGAGTTCAAAACCAGCCTTTAGGCTAATTTAGGTCCATATGGAGGTAAACATCTCTCTCATGGATGAATCGAAAGGCTTACGGGATAACCTAACGATACTGCACCCTTCTAGCGAAGACGGACGATTTACGGCGTAAACCAACAAAGATGTGAACTAGTGTAAAAACTAGATAAATGATAAAGTAAAAGACATAGCTAATAAGTAGAAAGATAATAAATCGTTGGTGTTTCCAATTGAATCGCCCATAGCACAGCAAAAGGGATTGGTTTTGTGTAAACAGATACTACTTCACGTTCTGTTAGGCTCAGAGATCAATTAAGACTTAACAAACTTTGGGCCCAAGTAATAAAACACGAGAAATATCTAAATTAAACTTAGGGCCTGTTTGGTAGAGTTTCAGATTCTATGATTCTGATCTTGCGATTCTGATTCTTATGGAGATTTTATGAATTTTTATGGGGATTTTTAATTTTCGTTTATTGGATTCTCACGAGAAGCCACCTTTTGCCTGATTCTCCATTTATGTGTAAAATTGAGAATCACAGTGGATCGATTCGGTT
The DNA here is from genome assembly GCA_003991445.1 of Oryza meyeriana var. granulata. Classification (NCBI taxonomy): domain Eukaryota; kingdom Viridiplantae; phylum Streptophyta; class Magnoliopsida; order Poales; family Poaceae; genus Oryza; species Oryza meyeriana. The sequence goes on from RYFJ01000251.1 coordinate 258,996, forward strand.
GAGAATTGAGGGGATTTTTTTGTCCGTTTGGCTCAGCTCCAATTGATCCGATTGAGAATCATCCCTAAGAATCCCTACCAAACACGCCCTCAAATAAGAAGTTGAGGAAAAATATATCTGTTTAACTCAGGTCCAACTGATTCCGGTGAGAATCGAACTTAAGAATCCCTACCAAACAGGTCCTTAAACTCAGGATTGACCATTAAACTACCTAGACCCTTTCAGGCACACAACCTTTACGCCTCCGGTTAGATCGGTCTTTATAGGAAAGCTCGGATATCTTCTAAATTTAGCCAAGAGTTAATCTAAATTCATATTGTTGCTAAATTTGGTAGTTAACAAAAAAAGGTTATCCAAAATTTATTTTCAGTTACTTCGTTTTATTTTTTTTCGGCGGTTTATCAGCCTTTAACTCAACCAACATGATTAGCAGCAGGGTTACAGATTAGCAAATGCAATGAGTGATGTGATTTTCGATGGAATAGTATACTAGGGTACCAAAACTCGATCGATGTTTTCTTGTTTTTTCGCCGGGGCATGAAGAATGTTTTTCTTGTGCACAAGCTTCCAAGAATCATGGTACGATCACCGAAATTTCCGAGACGCTGATCTCCTCGTACACGAAAACTTCATGGAGAAACAAAAGGCCAGGAACCGTCCACGTCAAAACTCAATTATTCTCCGATCATGGAGGCGAAGCAACAGCGTTGAAAACCATTTCAAGACTCAAGACCGAACAGCTGACCGTTGCGAAAGAAACAATCAACCAACCGGGCAATCATTACGGGAGGAAGAAATCACGGAATTAGCTGTGGCGCCAATCGGAGAATGATGCGATGACAGGCGTAGGCGATGCGATGATGCCGGAGATAATTGCAGCAGATGGGGAAGCAGAGGGCGGCGGCGACGGACAGATCACGGACGGACGGACAGTCAGTCACCGCCGTTGATTGGGACGAGCGAGAGTGACGGCGGCGAGAGCAAGCACGGCACGTAGCATGTCTGATGAGTACTCACATCTCTGATGGGATGACTGCTTCCTCCCCTGTGCGAGCAGCTGTCCAACAGGTACTTCTTGTCCGGATCTTGGTCGCCGCCGTTGATGTCGCCGCTTCCCGGTGAAGCCCTCCCCCTCGCAAGCCCAGTAGCCGCCGCCATGATGGCTCCACTGTTCTGCCGACCACTCACAGCTCCGCCGCTTCTGTCAGAGTCACATATGGGGGTGGCCATAATTGACGACCGCAAAATCAGAACGAACTGTGGGAGACCAAATATTTTGATCATGAATTCGATCACCACTTCTAACTAACTAACTGAATTTAGTTCAGGTAATTATAAGTCTCGGTTAACTGAACTAACCTAATTATTTGCTAAATTGTTATTTACAAGCCTATTTAGTATCATATTTGAACAATAATATTAAGTTGTAACTACTATGTTGGTGATTTATTGTTGTATACTTCCTTTGTTCCATAATACTGCTACCTCGATATTAAAAGGAATTTATTTTAAGTAAATCTCACATATATACTGATCCAAAGCTAATAGATTAGAATGTCCTCTATCTTATTAAGCTCTAATGCACTTGTCTTTCACTTTAACAAACTCTAATGTATTTTTCTCTACTTTAGCAAATTCTAATATATTTGACTCCTACTTTAATAAATTCTAAGGCATTAATTGCTTTAAAGATAAAATCTTTACGGGACAAATGATATGGACAAAAGATAAACTTATTTTGAGATAGAGAGAGTACTATTTTGCCATTTTTGGGTAAAGTTATGGTTGATGTGAGAAATGGTTGTGATTGATTTAGGCGAAGAACTAGGTAAAGAAATTAAATAGGTATGGTTGTAATCGGTTGAAATGAGAAAATAGATAGAGAAGCAGTAGTATTTTGGAGTAAATTTTGAATCGGAGAGGTACTAATATTATAAGACGGAGGGGGTATTGTTTATTGTTATCTTATAATCTTGTACCATCAAAACATGTCCTAAAATATAAAGAAGTCTTGCCGAGATTTGTTAGTAATTTCTATGATATTTGGATCTCTTGATATTTCGATCATATGATCGAATTGAAATGAACGAAACCGAATAATTCAATCTTAATTATTTTGCAATGTAATTTGTTGTTCACTTTTAGATGACCGATTTTTTTTCAAAAGACCCAAAGACTGAAATCAAGGGTTTGTTTACTTTATTGCCAAAAACAACTTACCAAATTTTAGTAACGCTAAATATTGGCATCGCCAATTTTTGGTAAGGTAAGGTAATTGTCAGTGTGGCAGATATGGCATACCCTATATATATGGGATAAGCCACTAGGAGTATCGCATACCTAATAAGATACAGAAGGTGAATATTAGATATTGATAAAGCCACAATAAGAGAAGGAAACATACTCTGGATAAAAAAGGACTCCGTAGTTCAACTCGGTAACGATAAGAACTTGTATGCCAGTGTCCTATTCAGGAGTTTCCGAGTTCTACTTAAGAGGGGGTCACCTTTCGATATAAATACATTGCCCCCCAGGAGGGGAGGCATCGAACCATAAGCTTACAAATCCAAAGACACCAAGCCCACGTTAAGGAGAAACCATTTTGCTAGTCACCTACTACTGCATTTCGTCAATACTAGTTGGTAGGCTAGATTAGACAGCTTGCACCATACTTGTACTTTGTGTATACATCCCATCCAATATAGATAAACAGAAGTAGGGCTATTATCCAAGCCAGGATTGATGTAACACCCCGCTTTCAGCGAGACGTTAAACAATATTTCTCTAAAATCTACCTGTGAAAATTTTGATCTTGTGTGCTATGTTGTATGTCGTGCCTGGATCTCAATCTGTCTCTCCGCCTTTATCTCGACCAATCCCTCCTCTCAAAATCTTTTGTTCCGAAATAACCTCCGAGATCGAATCGCCGTTATCAAACTCCTCTCTAAAACCCTAACGGCAAAGTCCTTCAATCGTCTCCTTCAAATATCCGCTTCGATTTCCGTTCCGAAGATCCGATGTCGAAAACCCTGAACATTCCCTCTTTCGAATCCCCGTTGAATCTTCCCGTAAATACCTTTGTTTCCTCTCTCCCTTGAAATCCACATCTACTTGATGATCTACCCCAACATGCATATGTATATATGAGCATCCATATTGTCGGCGAAATGGGACAGGGGGTCCCACATGCCCTGGGGACGCGTGGGTCATCGGCCACGCGTCAGTTCCCCGGGGGGTCATCTCTCCATCGGCCCGGGCTCGTCCCGGGCGCCGTCTCCATCGGCTTCGGCCCCGGGGCGTCATTGGCCTCGGGCCCGTGCCTTGCCTCCGGGCGCCATCGCCTCACTCCCTGCTCGGGGCCCACATGTCGGTCCCCGGCAGGCTCTGCGCCAGTCCCAACTACCCGCATTAATGGAGAAGCCACGGCGCACCTCCCGCCTGTCTCCCGGCTGGACAAGCGTGCGCTGTCATAATGACCCCCTGTCAGCTGGCTCCCAATGCAGTTGAAGGCTCCGGTTTTCCACGGCCTGGCAGACGACAAGACGGGCCAATCCGACAGCATCGTCACTGTCTGGCCGCCCGCAGCAGGCGAGGGATGCGGCATCTAGCCGCCCGCAGCTGACGTGGGAGGCGGCATCTAGCCGCCCGCGGCTGACGTGACGACCGTGACGCGCTAAGCCAATAGCATCTTCACGGCCTAGCCTCCGTAGCTACCGGCAGCTGGTCGACGATGAGACGCGCCTCCAGGACGGCTCAGCAGACGGCCGGAGCGCGGAGGTCCATGACAAGACATAGCATAGCTAGCTCTCTCTCTCTCTGACCGCTGATGCCCGGCGCTGTGGACTCCCTTGATTTTATAAAGGAGGATCCAAGCCACCGAGACAGGGGGGAGGAGGGGAGAACACACACTGAACTGAGGACCTCTAACTCTCGGCTCTCTGCACCCGAGCTCACTCTCTACCTACTGTTCTTCTTCCTCAGCGCCGGCAAGCGGGCTGAGCTCACCTTGTAACACAGCAAACCACATTCTCCCACATAGCTACACACACAGGAGTAGGGTATTACGCTCCGGCGGCCCAAACCTGTATAAATCCTCCTGTCTCCTTTGTGTGCCGATTCATCCAACCATCCATCCATCGTTCCATCCATCCTCCGGACGCCGCCTTCGCCTGAGAACTACTCCCCTGGCCGAATCTCAAAGGGGGGTCTCCGGACTTCCCGCAGTCGAGGTTTCACCCTCCGACAGCTGGCGCGCCAGGTAGGGGGAGTTTCCTTTTCAGGTGTTACGTCGGCGTCTCCAACACCGGCGCACTTCATGGCAGGAGGCCGTCATCATCGAGATTACGGCGAGGAGTCCGGCGGCTACACCCCGCCGGGCAATGTGGCCCCTGACAGGGGCCCTGGAGAGGATGGCAAGCTCTCACGTTCCGCGTTACGGCAGAACAGGAGGAAGCACCAGAAGGCCAAGACGGCAGCCGAGAGCTTCGCCTGGGCGGCAACGGGCAACCCCCGGAGCTATGTTGCCTGCGGAGGCGATGGTGGTGGCAAGTGGCAAAAGGCCGCACGTGCGCCGCCGCCGGTGGCAATGGCCCAGAAGTGGTGCCCCCTCCTCCAGACGGACTGGCACGGCCTTACGGAGTGCCGCGCCGTCCAGCACTCAGCCGAGCGTGTTGAGCCGGCCTTAGTTCGGGGGTGGTACGCCTACCACGACACGGACCGGCACGACATCACGGAGTGCCGCGCCGTCCAGGGCATGGCCGAGCGTCTCAAGCCGGCCGCAGCCCGGGGGTGGTGCGCCTTCCACGACACGGACCGGCACGACATCACGGAGTGCCGCGCCGTCCAGAGCTTGGCCGAGCGTCTTGAGCCGGCCATAGCCCGGAAGTGGTGCACCGTCCATGAGACGGACTTGCACGACCTCTCGGAATGCCGCGCCGTCCAAAAGCTGGCCGAGCGCGTCAGGAAGTCCCGGCGGGAGCAGTAGCAGGCCAGGTCCGATCGAGGTGGATCGGACGGTCCTATCCCTCGCCGGACGGTCCGAATCTCGCTCTCGACCCAGAACAACTCCAACAAGGCGCGATCTCCTGGACTGCATCACCCCGGCGAGCGCGCCCGGAGAGGTCGTCCCGATTCATCCCTCATTACAGTCCGGGGCCTCCGAGTCCCGGACACATATAGGGTATGATAATCCGGACCACGCCGCCCTGTCGAGCGCGAGTCCGGGCAGGCCGCTCCCGGTCGTTGAGTTCCCGGTTGAACGGCTGCTCCCGGTTGATCGGCCACTCCCGGTTGATCCGTTCCCGGTTGATCGGCTGCTCTCGGTTGATGGTCTTCTCCCGGTCTCGAGAGTTTGCTCGCTCCCGGTCGATCGGCCGCTCCCGGTTGATTAGTTCCCGGTTGATCGGCTGCTCCCGGTTGATCCGTTCCCGGTTGATCGGCTACTCCCGGTTGAGGATCTTCTCCCGGCGTCGAGAGCTCGCTCCCTCCCGAGGAAGTTGAGCCCGAGCACGGCCCCTGACAGGCCAGGACCGAGGAGCATATAACAGAGGCCGGAATGCTTCCTCAGCGAGGCGCCGCTCCTCGCTCATAACCAGCATCGCCTCGGCAAGGAAATCGTCCCGATATGGTCCATGTCCTTACCCGGGACCCCGTGCCCGGGCACATGTCGACCACGTCAAATGACCTTTCAGTCCGGGGCCCCCTGGGTCCCAGGCACATATTTGACCCAAGGCGCGGATTCCCGAATCCGCGCCCCGGGCCCGACACCGAGGAGGCCGAACCAGGGCAGCCCTCGCCAAGGCGAGTGCGAGCCTAGGAACGCGACACCCGGAATAGGGCGCGATAGCCCGGACAGCACCGCCCCGGCGAGAATGCGTCCGGAAGGTCGTCTCACATCCCATATTCAAGCCCAGGCCCCCGGAACCTGGCTTATATCAAAACCGTATTACAGTCCGGGGCCCCCGGGTCCCGGACACATATCCTTAGCGCTGGCCGGGGCCCCCGGGTCCCGAGCACATGCCTCTTCCCAGCCTCGAGGCTCGCGAGGGAAGTGAGTCCGAGCTCCATCCCTAGGCACATCAAGCATCTTCACAAATCTATCTGTATAAACATCCTGTAAGTTGCGGTGAGCCCGGGCCAGCGCCGGATCTCTCTAAGATCTCAGCGCTGGCCGGGGCCCCATGTATATACACTTTACATAAGCAGCATTTTTTAATATCCTTCCCGGTCTCGTTCCTCTCGCCTGTTTCCATGTGTTGCGCTCGGGGCTGTCTCATTCCTTGGGGGCATAATCGGGCCGCGCCCATGCGACGGTTGGGGTTCGCGCATTATCATCAGTTCCCTACCGACGAGTTACCTTATCCCGGGCTAACCTCGGGGCGTTGTCGAGCTCGCGGGACCGTGGTGGAGCCCCTCTGTGTGGTGCCCCGGGTCCCAGCGGCTCCAGTGCCCCCGCTGGCTAGCCTTGGGGTCGGTTCTTTCCGGAGGTAGGGGGTGAAATGGTTATGCGTGATCTTTTCCTTCGCACGGTCGCGACTCTGAGGATGCGTTCGGGAGGTGATCGATGCCGCGATTCGTAGCATGGAGTGGACAAGGGAACGAGCCGAACGCTCTCACAGTTCACTATGTACAGAGTAGACCTTTCCCCGGCGGTCCCGGGGCCGATTCATACCACACCAAGCTGGGCGCCCGGGGAGACCCCGTTTTCTTCCTGGTGTACCGGGCTGAAGCCGTTCTTTCGCCAGAGCTCTCCTTCGGCTCTCTTCAGGTACAATGCTACATCGACAACATCAACCACGACAAATATGCAGCTCGACAACCTCGACTTCCCCGAGGGACGAAGGTGGCGCGCTCCGCTCCATGTCGCTCGTTACCAGCAAGGCCTCAAGTGCTATCTTTAGCGTAAGGTACGGGTCCGATCGCTTCGGGTTGGGGGTTGGTTCTCCGCCGTGTCCTTACACGTGCTGGAAAGAAGTAAACCTTCCCCCTGTGGGAAGCCCCTTCCTGATGATCGATGTTTCCCGACCGGGTTCGGTAAGCCTGGAAGCATTTTCACAAAATTCTTCCATAGATACATTCTTGTCATCCCCTGGGGGCATACTCGGGCCGCGACCGTGCAACGGTTGCGGTTCGCGCATTATCATCAGTTCCCTACCGACGAGTAATCGTATCCCGACGTGCTAGGTCCAGGGCGTTGTCGAGTTCGCGGGGACCTAATGGCGCCCTCCGGGAGGCACCCCGCGTCCCTGCGGCTCCGACGTCCTGCCTGGCTAGCTTCGGTGATCGGTTCTTTCCGGAGGTAGGGGGCGAAATGCTTATGCGTAATCTTTCCCTCCGCACGGTCGCGACCGCGAGGACCCCTTCGGGAGTTCGTTGTATACAGATTAGACCAATTCCCGGCAGGATTAGGCAGGCCTTCCGAACCTCGACGCGGCCTGCGGAGCCCGGCCTGGCTGGCTCCTCCCCGGCAACTGCTGAGGCGCCGGGTGCTCCGCTGCCTGGCCACCCCTTCTCCGGCCAAGTCCGTTCCCGCGACTTCACGGCGCTCCCTGGGCCAATAGCTCCCGGGGGCGCGGAGGGCCCCCGGGACTCGGAAGACAGGAGGGGTCAAGCCTACGGGTTTAGCCGTTTCCGCAGGACTTGCGCTCGGTCGCCCGCGACCCCTTGGTACCGAGCTCCCGGGGACCTGGGCGCTATGGCGGATCACGGCGGATCGGCCCGCTGCTCGGCGCTCCCGGGGGCGAGCAGCACTCCCGGTCCCGGGATTGTGCTCGCGAAGCCATGCCGCCCTTCGCGAATATCCAGATACGTTATCCAACCTTACATATTGCTCAACTTGTATTCTTCCCCTGTTTGGTCAGCATAGGTTCACGGGGCAGGCTGCGGTGCCCGACTTGGCCAGCTCCACCCCGGCCGCCCCCGAGGCGCCGGGGGCTTCGTTGCCTGGCGACCCTAGGCCCGGGCAGGATCAGTTCCCAAGGGGCTCCCGGCGAGTCAAGAGTGTCCTCGCGGCCTCGCTACGCTCCCCGGGCCAACGGCGCCCGGGGGCACGGAGGGCCCCCGGACCCGGAAGATAGAAGGGGCCGGACCTACGGACTTCGTCGCTCCGCAAGGCTCGCGTCCGGACTGCTCGCGCCCTCGGGGGCCGAGCTCCCGGGGCGTTCAACCGTCGCGTTCGCCGCCCCTGGGGACCAAACTCCCGGGCAGGCGGCTGCACCAGGGCCCGTACAGGGGCTTCAGGTGCGACGGCTGTTCGCAGCTGCTGGATCTCGCTGTCGGACGACGCCCGGTACTCGGCGTCCCCAGACATGGGACCCCGAGCGCAAGCGACCTCCAAACAACACAATAAACCAAGGTACGAAAAGTATAAACATGACCATATACATATGCAAATATCTCTCTTTGTACAAGACAGGCCAAACCGAAGCGCAAGCACGAGTGAGACCCGGATCGCAAGGGGCGCGGTCACCGGTGTACTTCTGACCGGACCCCGGGCGACGTCAGAAGGGGAGCACTCGGGGGCATGGAGGGCCCCTGGGCCCCGAAGGCGGCCGCGGATGGCGTCAGAAGGAAACCGGCGTCTTCCTCGACCTCTTCGTCAGGCATCGGCTCTACAAGATGCTCGCCGCGGTTAAGGAACCCTGCCTCCGGGGCAGCGGACTCGACCACGGCCTCCCGCGTCTCCTCGCGAACCTCCGCGACTTCCTCGCGCGCGGCGAACTCACACCCCCGAGACGCGAGCCCGGCCTCTTGGGCCCAGACGCTTTCCTCTCGGGGGAGTGTTTCCTTCTCCCACGCCTCCATCTCGGACCAGGCGCGGGAGTCCTCGACGGCGGCAGGCTCGGTGGCGCCCTTCGATTGGACGACGCACCTATCTACTGCCGCGATCTCCGGCCAGAGGGTTGCTACGAAGAACTCGACGGCGACGCCCGAGTCCCGGGCGTATATCCCATCTAAAGCACCAAAGACGTCAAGCTCCACCAGCTCAAGATGAACCAGGCGGACCCAGCGTCCCCTCGTTTTTTCAAGGACGTGGCCCCGTTCCTGCCCGAAGCGGTTCCGGCCGAGCAACAGGGCCAGGGGCCACTGTCGGCGAAATGGGACAGGGGGTCCCACATGCCCTAGGGACGCGTGGGTCATCGGCCACGCGTCAGTTCCCCCGGGGGGTCATCTCTCCATCGGCCCCGGGCTCGTCCCCGGGGCGCCGTCTCCATCGGCTTCGGCCCCGGGGCGTCATTGGCCTCGGGCCCGTGCCTTGCCTCCGGGCGCCATCGCCTCACTCCCTGCCCGGGGCCCACATGTCCGTCCCCGGCAGGCTCTGCGCCAGTCCCAACTACCCGCATTAATGGAGAAGCCACGGCGCACCTCCCGCCTGTCTCCCGGCTGGACAAGCGTGCGCTGTCATAATGACCCCCTGTCAGCTGGCTCCCAATGCAGCTGAAGGCTCCGGTTTTCCACGGCCTAGCAGACGACAAGACGGGCCGATCCGACAGCATCGTCACTGTCTGGCCGCCCGCAGCAGGCGAGGGATGCGGCATCTAGCCGCCCGCAGCTGACGTGGGAGGCGGCATCTAGCCGCCCGCGGCTGACGTGACGACCGTGACGCGCTAAGCCAATAGCATCTTCACGGCCTAGCCTTCGTAGCTACCGACAGCTGGTTGACGATGAGACGCGCCTCCAGGACGGCTCAGCAGATGGCCGGAGCGCGGAGGTCCATGACAAGACATAGCATAGCTAGCTCTCTCTCTCTCTGACCGCTGATGCCCGGCGCTGTGGACTCCCCTGATTTTATAAAGGAGGATCCAAGCCACCGAGACAGGGGGGAGGAGGGGAGAACACACACTGAACTGAGGACCTCTAACTCTCGGCTCTCTGCACCCGAGCTCACTCTCTACCTACTGTTCTTCTTCCTCAGCGCCGGCAAGCGGGCTGAGCTCACCTTGTAACACAGCAAACCACATTCTCCCACATAGCTACACACAGGAGTAGGGTATTACGCTCCGGCGGCCCGAACCTGTATAAATCCTCCTGTCTCCTTTGTGTGCCGATTCATCCAACCATCCATCCATCGTTCCATCCATCCTCCGGACGCCGCCTTCGCCTGAGAACTACTCCCCTGGCCGAATCTCAAAGGGGGGTCTCCAGACTTCCCGCAGTCGAGGTTTCACCCTCCGACACATATATATGTAAGTATATGAATACATGCATACATGTACCAACCCTCCTTTTCAACTCCACCAACTTATGTGTGTGTATATACATACATGTGTATATATATAAATACCCCTCTCTCTCTCTCTCTCTATATATATATATATATGTGGGTGCCATGGGCCCCGGGTACCTCATGACAAGCATATGGGCCACTCGGATAGAGGATGGGCCTAGCCTTGTAATTAGAGATATAGCTAGATTTGGCAGACTTCGCCTTGTATAGAAAGGAATATACAGTCCTAGTCGGGTACGTTATATCTCTAAGGGGAGATCTCCTAGTCGTAATCCAATGGGGACTCCTACCTTGTAACCTTGTCCCCCAGTATATAAGGGGAGGCAGGGCGCCCCATGAGGGCAAGAAGAGCTCATAGAAGCACACGGCCATACAGTTCATCAGAACTACCACCGTATATCCTCAAAGGAATACATACAAACTGGACGTAGGGTATTACCTCACATCGAGGGCCTGAACCAGTATAAAATTTCCTTGTGTTCCTTTGCAATCCACCGAGTTTCCATCCGCCGAGTAGCCCCATATATTTATTGCCGGTGTAAAACATCGACAGTTGGCGCGCCAGGTAGGGGACCGGCGCGATCTACATCTACAAGCTCGATGGATCCAGCAACCAAAGTCGACGGCGGCGAACTCTCCCCCAGAGATACAATCGCATTTAGAAGCCTCGACGCCATCGCCGACCAGATCGGCAATCTCACCTTGGCCGACACGGACCCGATCCAACCGGCCGAGGAACCAGCCGACTCCGCGCCAGTCGGCCCACACGACGCTGCGGCAATCTTCGACGACATGCTGCGGCGATCTCCTATACGCCCGAGCCCAGGGACAACTCTTCCTTTCAGTGTTCGACTCGGACTCGGTTTCGAGCCGGCCGAGATCGGGCCGAGAAGGGAAAAGATCGTCAATTTCCCGTTCGGACTCGGTGACGCCGCGGATATCTACAATCTACATCCGACGCGGCAAACCCGATCCTCTGGAGTTCGACTCGGATACGGCCCAGAGCCTGTCGAGATCGGATCTAGGGAGGTCGGAGTTATAATCACCCCCATCAACTATTCCGACTACGACTCTCAGTCGGACTACGACTCCCAGTCGGATTCCGACTCCAAGTCGGATACCAGCTCGGCAAGCTTCACTCCGCCGCGAGAAATTTTCATGGCATCCAGAGGCTCTACTCCTATTCAGGAATCATGCCGACGACACGAGCCACAAGAGGAGGAGGTCTGCCGACTGCAAGAACAACAGGAGGAAGAAGCAAGACGCCTGCGCGCCCGCAACGACGATCTACGCAGCGCTGGGCGAACCGCTCAGCAACAAACCCTCCAAACAAAAGTCGGCGACCACGACGTCTTCGTCACGCCACAACAGAACATCGTGGCCGCCGCAACCCTACTGGACACGCTCCAACTTGGGCCTGATCACCAGGCCACCCCGACGATCGCAAGGATAAAAGCCATGCTTACCGCTGCTGCATGTCAGCAGCACCAACAGTCGGGAGATACCCTCATACCGACCAACCGGTCGGCATCCCCAATGGCAGTCTCGTCTACCTCAAAGCGACGCCGAGTGGCCGGCTCTAGTCGGCTGCACGCGGAGTCAAGCCAGACGTCACTCGGCAACCACAACAACCGGCAACGTCGAAGCGACCGTCGGGACAGCCAGGACCTCCGAGACCGACTGCGGCGCGACCTTCAGCAAGACATTAATGCTCGGCGCCGCAAACGAGAAGAAGACGAGCAACGCCAACTGGAAGACGAGAACGAGCAATTCGGCCTCCACTACGAGCGGTTTCGCCGCCGTAGTCGAGGTCGGAGTCCTCATGAAGACGACGGATTACCGGCCTTCACTCAGGAGCTACAACAAGTCGACTGGCCGTCAAGTTTCAAGCCTACAGGCATCAACAAATACGATGGCAAGACTAATCCCGAGTCCTGGCTCACGGTCTACACTCTGGCGATTCGAGCAGCTGGGGGAAATCAGAAAGTCATGGCTAACTACCTCCCAGTCGCTTTAACCGACTCAGCGAGGACATGGCTAGTAGGACTTCCCAAGCAATCAATCGACTCCTGGGGAGAACTCCGGAAACGCTTCATCGCCAACTTCCAGGGAACATACGAGAGGCCATCTTCCGAGTACGACTTATATCAGTTGCATCAAAGGAAGAACGAGTCTCTTCGTGACTTCATCAAGAGGTTTTCTGAGAAGAGGAACTCAATCCCGAAGATCAAGGACGAGGTCGTCATCGCCGCCTTTCGAAAAGGAGTCAAAGACATCTCGTTCATCGACAAATTCACGCGGAAGCCTCCCAACTCTGTCAAGGCCCTATTCGACATGGCAAACAAGTACGCCGACTCAGCCCACGCTGTTGCTGAGGCTCTCGAAGACAAAAAGGCATCCTGACAGAAGAAGCGGGAGGGCACCAATGACGCGGTCCCGACTAAAGCCGGGAATCGCAAACGCAAGTCAGACGGCTTCATTATGGCAGTCGGTCACAATCGTCTTCGACTTTCAACAACTGAAGATTATCAGAACAACAAGTGACATGCTCGGGGGCTCACAAGCTCAAACGCAAGGATGGCATCCCCACTCCAAAATACCGAACAGCTAAGTCGCTTTCTGATAAACATCTCCTCACTCGGCCTTGCTAGTGCCACAGCCGCTTACACCTAATAGGTGTATAAGCTGCGCATTTACTTTTTTCCGTTTTTGCTCTTAAATGATTACAAAAGTACTCGAGTAGCATAAATCTCGATCCGTGAAACTCTGCTCCATGTAAGACGAACTCAAGTCACCCAAAACGCGTGCCTGGGAAAGAGCCATGAGCCAACTCCCGACGCTAGGGGGCTATGACTAGTCGGGCAGAGTGCTTAAACGTAAGGGGTCAACTACTCGAGGAAATTAATATCAAAAAGAGGGAGAACACGTATTTACATATATTGTAAAATACATTTAATTCGGATGATTGTTTTCATCATCAGATGCTACTCATCCGATATCTTTATATTGCAGGCCCAGCTCCGGATACGCGTGACAGGAACTCAGGGCTACGAGCCCATCTCCTACGCTCGGGGGCTGGACAAGTCTGCCAAAATACACTCGGGATGCTCCATGAGGGCTACTCACCGAGTACTTGCGCCAGTCGGGACGTCATCTTCCCCGACTACGCTCCATGCGAGCCAACAATCGGCCCCCGGCGCCAGTCGGGGCTGTATACCACTCGGCTAAATAGGGTACGCCCCATGAGGGTCGCCAGCCGAATCCTACGCTAATGCTAGGTTCGGGTACCTTATTTGGTCACGGTTCTGTCAGGTTGGGTACGCCCCATGAGGGTCGCCAGCCGAATCCTATGCTAATGCAAGATTCGGGTGCCTAGCTTGGCTATAACTCTGTTGGATAGGGTACGCCCCATGAGGGTCACCAGCCGAACCCTCTGCTAATGCAAGGTTCGGGTACCTTGTTCGGCTTTTCCCAAGTCAGAGAAGACTTACATCGTCAAAGCGCATCCGGAGTTTTCATGCACTGCGTCACACCTGAGGAGGGCAAGCAGATCCTGCAACATACCTACTCGGGTACATGTGGCAACCAGTTTGCATCCAGAACGTAAGTCGGAAAGGCTTGCGAATAAGGATTTCTCTGACTGATTGCGGTTACCAACACCAAAAAACTCATCCTGACATGCGATGGATGATACTTCTCTAGAGCTATGCTGGATAGGTCGGCTCAGGCCGGCTTATTTGGTAGCAGCCACCAAGATATGAGTTCCTACAGTAGCATGCTCCATGTGGGCCGCCCGCAGGCTGAGTTGAAATTATAGCGCTGGTGCTACCCACAGGAACCGATGAGGTAAACAGATATGCTTCATGAGAGCCTTATTGCTAAACATATATGTTTGGGTATCTGTCTTATCCACCAGGTCTCGAGGATACATCCTTACAAGGATCACAAGCTGGTCTTCATTAAAATTGGAGATGCAGGTATCTCTCTCGAGTACACCTAACCACGTAATGGATTTATTTTTCATACAGTGGTACTCGGCCTACATGCGTGGCCACCAGTTGCCATGAGCAGCATCATTCCCGCTGACATGACGCGGATGAGTCTAACTTTCGAGTAGTTCACTACTCGGGAGAGACTATAAAATTCTCATTCCCGCTGACATGACGCGGATGAGTCTAACCTTCGAGTAGTGCACTACTCGGGAAAGACTATAAACAATCTTCCAGCTGACGAGCTGAAGAGTCTAACTTCCGAATGGGACGCCACTCGGGAAAGACTATAAACACCTTTTCCGGCTGACATGATGCCGATGAGTCTAATTTTCGAGTAGTATACTACTCGGGAAAGACTATAAACACCCCCTTTTCCAGCTGACATGACGCTGAAGAGTCCCATATACGAGTAGCATCCTACTCGGCAAGACTATAAACACACATTCCGACTGACATGAAGTCGAAGAGTCCTATATACGAGTAGTTCCCTACTCGGCGAGACTATAATCATATTCCGGTTGACATGATACCGAAGAGTCTCATGTACCAGTAGTAATCTACTCGGGAAAGACTACAAGGTTAAAGATCTTTGACTTCATGTTTAATTGTTTTCACAATTAAGCACAAAGTCGGGGGCTACACCTAATAGGTGCGCCTATTCGGCGCACACTATTCCAGCATCTACATCGAGACCTTCATAGCCTCGCTGCCAGCTGACATGAAGCAGGACTCGGGAGAAGCAGCACTCAGACAAAGAGTACTCGGGAGCAATGCACTCGGGAAGACTTCACCGTGGAGGATGAGCACTCGGCATCAGCTGTGACTCAACTATGAAGGTCTCGGGGGCTACTGTGGGTGCCATGGGCCCCGGGTACCTCATGACAAGCATATGGGCCACTCGGATAGAGGATGGGCCTAGCCTTGTAATTAGAGATATAGCTAGATTCGGCAGACTTCGCCTTGTATAGAAAGGAATATACAGTCCTAGTCGGGTACGTTATATCTCTAAGGGGAGATCTCCTAGTCGTAATCCAATGGGGACTCCTACCTTGTAACCTTGTCCCCCAGTATATAAGGGGAGGCAGGGCGCCCCATGAGGGCAAGAAGAGCTCATAGAAGCACACGGCCATACAGTTCATCAGAACTACCACCGTATATCCTCAAAGGAATACATACAAACTGGATGTAGGGTATTACCTCACATCGAGGGCCTGAACCAGTATAAAATTTCCTTGTGTTCCTTTGCAATCCACCGAGTTTCCATCCGCCGAGTAGCCCCATATATTTATTGCCGGTGTAAAACATCGACAATATATATATATATATATATATATATATATATATATATATATATATATATATATATATATATACATACATAAAACCCTCCATAAACATACCCATATATATATGTATGTATGTATGTATGTATGTATGTATGTATGTATGTATGTGTGTGTGTGTGTATATATATATATATATCCACCCAAAGAAGTCATTTATCCGTCCTAAACCCAGGAAAACTCCTCAAATATTCCCTTGAGCTTTCCCGTAAAAATTCAAATTAAATATTGTAATTTGAATTTGAATCCTCTCCCTCTCCTTGAAATCCCCCTGTGAATCCACACTGCAAAAATCCTCAGAAAAATATCCAATTCCAAGAATACACAAAGTATCCTTGGATGTCCACCCCCTTGTATTCCTTGAATTTATCTGAGTACAAATACAAATATGGAATCCAAGTAAGAGTTCAAATCACCTCAAAATCCTTTCAATTAACTACCAAGACAATAAAAGGAGGCACTGTTTCCGCCGGGCAGCCCTATCCCCTTTTTGGCCCAGCAGCACGCCTCCAAACGCGCTAGCCGTCGCGGTCGTCAGATCGGCGCCGCGTGGCTAGCGCACCGCGTAGCCGCCATTGATCTTCTCGGCCCAGCGCGTGGATGCCGCAGCCCTTGGATCCCCGCCACGCGTCCCCGCGCGTAGCTCGCCCGCCGTCGATCCATCTCGCACGCCTGCGCCGCGCGTGAGTCGTGCGATTGCCGCCGCGTGTTTCCCTTGCCCGCATGCCAGCTATCCGATCCCGAACCACTGTTCTTCTTCATCCTCTGGCGCCCCTCGTCTTTCCGTTCTCGCGCGTAAGCCGTTCGGTCAAATGACTGTGGCCGCTCCGGCCCCGCTCGCGTCACGACGGCCCCGTGCCCGGCCCGCCTCGGTCGCCGCTATCAGCCACGGCATGGACAGCCGCTCGGTCGCCCACTTTTTCCCTCTCCCCTCCCACCTTCGTTCGCCTCCTTCCCGCCGAGGTCCCGCGATCAAAAGGCCACTGCTCCACTCACCTCACCACGGCCCCGCCCCCTGTCCCCTGTCTGCACACCGCGCATCACCGCCGCCCCACCTTGACCACGCCTCGCCAACCTAGCCCGCGCCCGAGATTCAATTTCAGTGGCTCGATGCGCGCCACCGCCACTCCTTGCATCTCGACCGCCAGCCCAAATTCACCACCCGCTCAAAATCCCGCCATGGCACCATTATTCTCCCTCTCCTCTCCCCTCCATGATTGGAGCCCGAGCCGGCTCTCCCCTCGCCGCCCCTCGCCTATAAATACCCCTCTCCCGAGACTTCCTTTCCCCCTTGGTTCTGCTCTCTCGGGAAGGTACAAACCCTGGCTTCCACGACGCCGCCAGGCTACCAATTCACGTCGCCTCCGCCACCGCTGGGCTTCGTAAGCGTGACGATCCCTACTGCACGAATCCGCACGCGTGCTCCTGAGCTCAGGACAACCCCGCATGATTTCCCCTCATGGCCGGCATCCTGAACTCCATCACCTCTCTCGGTTTCCAGTCGCCAGTGAGCCCCTCGCCCTTCTCCTTGCGCATACATTCCCTAGATGCGCCTAGATGGGGTTTGGCGTTGCCTGTCCCCGCCACCGACGCACGGAGCTGCATGACATCAACGGTGCTCCCTTTCCCCAAATCCACCGGACATCTTCCTCCCTTTTCGCCCACGGATGCCTTCTTCTCTCTGGATTGCATCGTGAACAACTGAACCGCTGCGCCGCCATGGACGCGGAGCTTCGTCCCCCTCCTCTCTCTACCATATTCGGTTCTTTGGTACCGGCCGCCGTCGCATGGTGTTTCACCGATCCGAACCAATAAAGACACCCCCTCGACCTCCGTTTCCCACTGGCGCTGCCGCTCGACCTGAAGGGCCATCGCTCGCTAGATCTTCTTGCGCCGCTGCGGTCGCCGTTGTCGTCTTCCCTTCTTCTCTCTCCTCGCCACCTCGGCATCTTGTCGCCAGCCACCGTCGCTCGGTCTCTCGACGATCAAGCCGCTCAAGTAGTTCGCCTTGGTGTCCTCTCCCCGCCGGTGTAATTCCCGTCGTGAGGCGCCGCCGCTCGCTGGAGTTGCCTTTGCGCGCCATCGGCCATCGATCTTCTTCGCTCTCCTCTGCCCCGCCGTGCCAAGCCACGTTTCTCGCCGACGTGTGGGCCCCTTCTTCCCCGGCCACACCAAAATACACCACGCGCCTCTGTGTGAGTCCGACAACTAGGCCCCTCTGCTAATGTCTCTTGTTCCGATGACACTTGGGCTCCACGGCCCATCTCCTCCCTCGCGAGCCGTTGACACGTGGGCCTGCGCTGGCCACCTAGGCCCACTGCCCAGCGCTCCCTCTCCTTCACTGACCTACGGGCCCATGCCGCTAGTGGGCCCCATCCGACAGTGATTCCAGAGCAAATTCCTATAGAATTTCCAAATAATCTTTTTCAGCTATTCAGAAAAATCCATTTAATCTTCCAAAAATCATATCTTCTTATCCGAGACTCCGATTGACTCTGTTCCAACTCCAATAATTTTCTAAAATTGAGATCTATCTAATGGCACTATTATTAGCACCAAATAGAATCTTTTTACTGGTCTTTGTATAAATTTTTGTGTGTTTGCGCATAGTAACGGTTGCCGGAAATATCGTTTCGGAGCGGATTTCGCGACGATTTCTCGAAGACTCGTGAAGACTTAGAGCAAGGTAAGTCACCTTTGATCATCTCGAGCCCATAATTTCGGAACAAGTATTTTTGTTTGACATATCGCATACGCTAGGTTACACTGTTATAATTTCTCGGCTGCGGCCGCAAGACGACCGATGGGCCACCAACCCACTTGCTGCATGACCTCCTTGAGTGATTGCGACTCCCTTAAATATCCTTGTCACCTTCCTTGATAGATCCCGATACCTGTGTCGACGGGCATGGTATCGGCGATCGCCTATTAAATTTAAAAATGACTACGATGGATAAAAATTGAGTTTATGAAACTTTGGAAAACCCGATATCTGGGTCAGTGCCTTGAAAATAAAATGGTTTGCGAAAACCGCGGTATGGGGATCGTGCCAGCAGGACGAGTCTCCCGCACTACAGCTAAGGACCGATTCCTCTAGAATTTCATCGGAACATATGACAGTACAACCACATGGGTGATATGGGATAACTCCTGGCTGAGTAACTAGTCTCTCCCAGGGATGCCTTGCGTGCCATTGGACTGTGGATCGTGCGAGAGGGCGTCGGGGTGCCTCCTAGGTTTCTGGCATAGCATGGTCTCGGACCTACCCTGTTGTTGGTCTGAGGACCCCTCCAGTTGACATGGGGTAACCTGGGAGGGTTTGAGAAATATCTTGTCGCGAAAATCTCTAGGTCACCACATCGTACCCAATGCGTGTGATCTGGTGACTAGAGTGAGTCGCGTCGTGTGGGTAAAGTGTACCCCCTCTGCAGAGGTTTAAACTGTTTGAACAGCCGTGCCCACGGTCATGGACGGATGTGAGGTGATTTCTTCGCGTAGTTTTGTTTGACAACTGTTTGCGATTGGGAATCCGATTTCGGAATGGTGTGATGCTGTTGGGAACAGCTAGGCTGTGGGCCCGATGATGTTGGATCAGTTGGGAAGCTGGATCCCTAAGGCCAATTCTTGAGAGTTGTGCCAATTCAAAGATTGATACAAATCACTCCAATCCGGGCGAGACCGCACCTCGCTCTGATTGTTGAGAAGCACACACACTCAGACTATTCTAAAAGCGATTCAAATGAAACGAATTGTAAAACAACCAGCCGTCCTTTGAAGCTGGCATTAACCACCTAAGTTCCCATGACTTGTTGAGTACGCTAGTACTCACCCTTGCTATATATATATGTATCTATCCTCCCCCAGAGCTGGAAGACAAGCTGGATCCAACTGACGAGGAGTTCTTCCAGGAGCAGGCTGGCTTCGAGGAGTTTTAGGATTTTGGCTTAGTTCCCGAGTCACTATTATGGCTTTGGGCTAGTTTTCGCTTTCTACTCTTTTGCTAATGTATCGTTGTGAACTCGTAGTATGTCCGCAGTTCCAACTTGGATGTATGACTATGTCTATTAATAAAGACAAGTTGTGCCATAATGGTTCCATCGCCTATTGTGCCAGCAATATATTCCTGGGACTGGTACTGGTTTGCAGGTCAATTGCACCATCCGAACTCGTCCTTCACGGAAGGTCAGTTTGGGGCGTGCCAGTTAAACCTGTATAAAAATCTCATGTCTTGTTTCGCTTTTAGAGATCGATGGATATCTTGGTTTTATATGGCCCCTACGTCCACAAATACTATAGTCGGGATCCAACCTGTCAATGGTAATGTTAGGTGGTGTTTAGTTTGATGTCTTACCAAATTTTGGTAGAAGTTTTGGGAGTAGAAAGTTCTAGAATTACTAAAATTTAGTAGGGTTCTATTGGTAATGGTATGTTTAGGTGGCGTTTGGTTGTGCTTGTGCGGCTGGTGTATAAGTCACATGCAAAACGAGAAAACGTCATTAATACGTGATTAATTAAGTATTAATTATTAAAAACTTGAAAAATGGATTTATTTGATTTTTGAGATACTTTCATATAGAATGTTTTTTTAAAAAATATACCGTTTAGCGTTTTAGGAAGCATGTTAACAAAAACCGAGGGAATAAGCCAAAGCTATAAATAGAACCAAACACTACCTTAATTTGTTACCTTACTAGATTATAGTAATGCCAATATTTAAAAAAATTAAAAATAACTACAAAGTGAGCACACCACAAACGCCCACCCTCACATCGCTGTGTCGATCACCCCCGCTGCTGTGCCGCCCATACGCAGCGCGCACAGTGGCAGCACGATTCAGCGGGCTGTCACAGAGTTGGGCCGTATAAACGGCCCAGCATGTCGGGCGCCGCGTTAGCCGAGCTAGCGCGCGCGTCGCTGCCGATGCCGCGTCGTCGCGTACCTGGGAGTATAGAAGGCCAAACGGGCCGCCCGGCCCGGCCCGGCCCTAGCACGATAATGGCACGGCACTATGCGGCACGGCACTATTAGGCACGGTGGGTTGATCGTGCCGTGCCGTGCCGGCACGCCGTGCCTATTTCTTGGCCCAGGCACGGCCCTACAGCCCCAAAACCGTGCCGTGCCGGCCCAATGGCCCACCAGGCCCGCCGGGCTTAGTGCTGGCCCAGGCACTAAAGGCTGATACCACTCAATGACTCAATCAGCATTCAAAAATTTGAATTATTCAAATAGAATTCACAAATTCAAAAAATTGTCAACAGACCACATCACATCCACAAATTCACAGATCACATCACAAATATACAAGAACATAGACATTTTTTCTGAGCTGGTGCAATGGCTGCCTCATTAAAAACCTATCTAGGTAAAACTCACACCTCGTGAGAAACCCTAGATAGGAAAAAAGAGTACAGCCCAGCTCATTACAGTTCATCATTATTGCAATACAGTTCCATCAGAGGTTACACATTTGAATCATGATCAAGATACAAGTTTTCAAAACTAGCTTCAAGTTCCTTGTCTTCCACCATGTGCTGTAGTCTTGCTGCTCCAGCCTCCCAATCCTTGATGCAGGAGAGCATCTCCACCATCTCAGGGCTTAGCCGACGCCGCCGCTCCTCGATGATCCTGCCAGTTATACTAAAAGCAGATTCTGAAGATATGGTAGAAACAGGCACAGTCAAAACATCTTTAGCTAAAATTGAAAGAACTGGGTATGTAAGTTTGTGCTCATGCCACCAGGTCAAGATGTTGAAGCTATCATCATGGCGGTTGATAGTGTCACTGTCCAAGTAGGAAGAGAGTTCAGAACAACCAATACCAGCTGCTCCAATGCTTGCTGCATGCAGCAAGGCACTAGCAGAAGTTCTTCTAGATAGAGTAGGAGTGGGGGTGCAGAAAGAACTCAAAGAAGTACCAGGACCAGGACCAAGTCCAAAGTCAGGTGTATCATCACCAGCACCATCAGAAAAAATGTCATCCCAAGCACTTTTTTTTTCTTACCAGAACTAGAGGGCTGTGAAGGCCTTTGCAACTTAACTGCACCAAACTTATCATCATACCTCTTAAAGATGGTAGAAAGTTGAGCTCTTACCTCAGTGAAGTAAGCTGAATAATCAGTACCAGTGAGGTTAGATAACAACCTAAGCACATTGCTAAAACCTTTCAACTTAGCTCTAGGATCCAAGATAAATGCAACAGAATAAAGCAATGGAATGTCCCTCCAGTACTTAAGATAGTAGTCATTCATAGGTACTACCACATGTCTAAGCAATCTATCATTTTCATAAGTCTTTAGGTGCTTAGATATCAGAATAAGATGATGTAACATTAGTGGAGATGTAGGATAATAGACACCAGATAGTGCAACAGTTGAATCATAAAACAGTTCAAGAAATGATAAAACTTTCTCTGCAATATACCAATGATCTTCTGTCAAAAGTAAAGGCTCATCTTCACACCTAGGATAGTGAGTCTCAATAAACACACCAAAAGTCTGCTTGTAAGGGACTAGATGCTTAAGCATGAGGTATGTAGAGTTCCACCTCACATCCATGTCTAATCCAAACTTTCTTGGCCTCACATTAACAGCAATGCAATACTCTTAAATGCAGCAATGCGCTGGTTAGAAGAGTTTAAGAAAGAAATTGCAGTTCTAAATGCTTCAAGGTATTTCTTAATCTCAGACAAGGCAGACTTTACAATCAAGTTAATAATGTGACAAGCACAACGCTGATGCAAGAACAGATCACCAATATAAATAGACAGTGCAGGTGTAAGTTTGTCAATGGCATTAGTATTAGCAGATGCATTGTCTAAAGTAACAGAGATCACCTTTGCACATAAACTATACTCCTCAAGCACAGAAGTCACACGATCAGCAATGTTCTGACCAGAGTGGGATTCATCAATGAGCCTCATACCAATGATCCTCTTCTCTAATTGCCAATCAGAACTAATATAATGAGCAACCACACTAAGGTAGTCTTCCTTAGCATTACCAGACCAAATATCAGATGTAATAGCAACAGAAGAAACACTAGAGCTTAAAGACTCTATAAGCTTACCACGGCAATCATTAAAGTAATTCACAAAATCTCTAGTGGTGGTTTGCCTCGAGACAGAAGCAAACCTAGGATTATGTGCAACCTTAATGTACTCCTCAAATGCATCAGATTCACCAAAACAGAGAGGAAGATCTAGTCTAGCAATCAAACGACAAAGCTGTGTACGTGCAACAGCAGGACTGTACTCCCAGTGACGAACATTACCATCTGAATCGAACTTAAGCAAAGACTGAGACACGCGAGACTTTTCCTTTCTCGCTTGGCATCTATCAACATGCCGCAAGAGATGGCCAGTGCCACCAGAGGATAAGGCAGAGTACTGATTGCCACAATGAATGCACTTAGCACCAACCCTTACTTTCTTACCGTTGATTACCTTGAAGATCTTCTCGAAATCATTCCAGGCTTCAGAGGTGGATGGACGGGTCCTCTTGTTGCCCCCCGTGCTCACGGTCTCTGGATCGGGCCGATCGGCCGCCACAACAGCAGTTGCAGCACCAGCCCCATCATCGCCAGCAAGGTCGATGGGATCGGCTGCGCTGCGGCCGAACAGCTCATCCCGTCCATCGCCGTGGTCAGTCTCATCATCTCCAGTCTGGCCCATCATCCGAAGATCATCGTTGATGGAGTGCCCCTGGTACTCGTCGGCGCCGTCCTGCTCGAGCCCGTCCATCGTGGAACCGGAGCACCAGAGGGGGTCCTCTGGTTCCTCAACGGCTGCGCGAGGTGGACGAACAACGGCTCCGGCCAGGCCCTCTGGTTCCTCAACGGCTGCACGAACAAGAAGAAGAAAGAGAGGAAGTCAGGAAGAGCAAGAACTCATAAAACAGAAGAACACATGAATAGATCTAGGGTTAGGGTTTAGGGTCCGAGCACTTACCTGCGAAACCGGAGCACCAGAAGCGCCGGCAAGGTCGACGAGTCACGGATCTAGGAGATGACGAGATGGAGACTAGGGATTAGGGACGGATTCGAGGATCCGTTCACCAAAGATTAGGAGAGGAGGAGAGGAAGTAGAGAGGGAGAAGACAAGAGGAGCTCTGGCGGAGTGTGCCGTGCCGGCCGGCAGCGGCGTAGAGGCGGAGAGCCGCCGCCGGAGATGGAGAAGACAGGTGAAGCTCTGGATCTAGAGCAGCGCGTGGCGGAGCGGGCGAGGAGAGGCGAGAGGAAGAGGCGGGAGGAGCTCTGGCGGAGTGTGCCGTGGCGGCCTGAGGCGGAGAGCCGCCGCCGGCGAGGGAGAAGACGGGAGGGATTCTAGATCTAGAGCGGTGAGCGACGGAGCGAGCGAGGAGACGAGGCGACGCTAGGGTTTGGGGGGGTCGGGATCGGGAGCAGGGAGCGAGTGGCGCCGGCTTATATAGGCCCGGCCCCCCCGGCCTCCAACGGCTAGCAGGCCAGGGCCGTTGGCAGGCCGGCCAACGGCTTGGCAGGCCAGGCTGGGCCGCTGGGGAGCCGGGCCACCATCGTGCCGGCCCAAAAATCGTGCCGTGCCCGGGCCGGCACTATGGGCCGGATTGGTGGCCCAGGCACTACCCGATGGATAGGGCCGGGCCGGCATGGGCACTATTCATATCGGGCCGTGCCGTGTTCGGACCGGGCTTTTTCGGGCCGTGCCTCGGGCCGCCCAATGGGCCTGGCCCATCTGGCCATATATACCTGGGAGTAAGGAAACAAAAAACCTACCTTGCGTACTTCCTTTGCCCTAAAACAAATCCATTTCTCATCTACGATAATTTGGTATTAATGGCAAATATCTAAAGTATTTATCGTTAGCAAAAAATATGTATCTTTGAATGGATAGATAAGAGATATTAAAAAGATAAAATTTTTTGATTTATGAACTAAAAGTAGATTGTTTTGAGACAAATTTCAAACTATACAAATCAACTTATTTGAAGATGAAGGGTGGCAGGTAACTACACATGATGTAAAAATCACACGTTAATTATTTGGTAGGAGGATAATTCGAACGGGTGGAATTGATTTTCGAAGCAACAGAAACGGAGGATGGAAAGTGCTGACAGCCTGGGAAGAAGTAAACGTCATTAACTATTACTAAATTTTGTACAAAACAGTATTAATTAATTAACTACCAACAACAGCGATGCGTTACGTAACCCGTGCGATGCCGCGTCGCGTCGCGCCGACAAGTTCGGCCACGGCCACGGCCGCACCCGCACGCCCAGCTCCGTGCTTTCCCTTGGTGCGTTGCTTCCACCGCCGCTCCGGCGCTCGTGCCAGCTCGCGACGGGAAACCGCAACCACCGTCGCATTGCCAAACCGCGTCCCACTCCCGCCCCACGCGCGCGCCGGAAACAACGCCCCAACTACGCCCACCGTCCGCGCCGTTTATTTACCCGCGTCGCCTTCCCGTTCCACCACCACCACGCAGCCGTTTCCACTTCACCAACGCAACGCCACACAGCTTCTAGAGCGCTCGGACGGACGCCATGGCCGCCGCGAGGTACGACGTGGAGAAGGGAGGGAGGAGGAGGGAGGAGGAGGAGGAGGCGGCGGCGGCGGCGGTGGCGCAGTACCCGCAGAGGGAGGGGGAGAGGGAGTGGGTGCCGTGGATCGTGCCGGCCATCGTGGTAGCCAACGTCGTCGTTTTCGCCGTCGCAATGTACGTCAACAATTGCCCCTCCTCGCCGCGAGGTGGCCGCCGCGGCGGCGGCGGCGCGTGCGTCGCCGGGTTCCTCCGCCGCTTCTCCTTCCAGCCGTTCTCCGAGAACCCGCTCCTGGGGCCCTCCTCCGCCACGTAAGAGCATGCCTGCTATTCGCATCTTCGCGACTAAGAAATTGTTACCAATTTGTGCCTGAAATCGTTCATGATGAACTGGGGATGATTTTTAAATCATTAGAGCATTTTGTTGTGTGCAGATTGCAGAAGCTGGGAGCACTTGTATGGAACAAGGTTGTGCATGAGCATCAGGGATGGAGGTTAGTGACGTGCATCTGGCTGCACGCCGGCGTCGTTCACCTGCTAGCCAACATGCTAAGCCTCGTGCTCATCGGACTCAGACTTGAGCAGCAGTTCGGATACAGTAAGCACAGCTTTCTTGTACAGAATTTCTCGCCAAATTCACTGACTTGATTA
Source organism: Oryza meyeriana var. granulata (assembly GCA_003991445.1). Taxonomy (NCBI): domain Eukaryota; kingdom Viridiplantae; phylum Streptophyta; class Magnoliopsida; order Poales; family Poaceae; genus Oryza; species Oryza meyeriana. Next base: position 284,717 of record RYFJ01000251.1, read on the forward strand.
GTGTATCTGAATCTGAATTGACATTTTTTCGTTTTCTTGTAGTGAGAGTTGGCATCATCTACCTTGTTTCTGGCGTTGGAGGAAGTGTTCTTTCATCTCTGTTTATCAGAAACAGCATCTCTGTCGGTGCTTCTGGCGCTCTGTTTGGGCTTCTTGGAGCCATGTTGTCGGAGCTTTTCACTAACTGGACCATATACACGAACAAGGTGACATTTTTCAGACATTCTTCTACACCCAGAAAAAAAAAACATCCTCAAATTTCAATCAGCTGTTCGTATTACAGCCGGTCGTCTGGTAGCTCAATCTCACTGTATCCAAATTGCAATGCAGGCTGCAGCGCTAGTGACCCTCCTGATCGTCATTGCTATCAACCTCGCCATCGGCATTCTCCCCCACGTCGACAACTTCGCCCACATTGGAGGGTTCTTGACTGGTTTTCTCCTCGGATTCATCTTCCTGATGCGCCCACACTACGGCTGGATGCAGCGATATGTCCTCCCTTCCTCCGTCAAGTACACCACCAAGAAGTACCTGGCCTATCAATGGATTCTGCTGGCCGTTGCCTCGGTCCTAGCTGTCATCGGGTAAGCGTTACGTCTTCACAGAGCAAACTTTTGTTATGTTATCAATCTTCCATTGATTCTACCGTACAAATGGAGCCCAATGCCAATCACCATCTCATCTTGCTCTTATGTCAAAAAAAACCATCTCATCTTGCTCGTACCTGAAGCAGTTAACTCAATTCCAAGAACGGAGACACTTTTTTTGTAACATTGAACATGTAGATTTCAATGTGTTTGGTGTCTAGTAAATTATTTAGTCAGGTGGGCAGCTGAGCCGTTGGTGTTGCCTTCTGCCTGTCCATGTTCAGAGATTCAGACAGGCCGGTGCAATGCACAACTCATAGACTGATGAATCCCTAGAGCATATGGTTGCCACATTAGATAATCATTCTCCCCATGCTATTGCCGGCCTTTTGCTTCCAGGAGTAACGTGCTCCTGCTGCTGCTGCTGCTTCCAATCCAGCCTAACATGCAACCTGCTAGTATATCTTATTCTGCCCCAGTTAATGCAACTCTATTATAATACTAGCTATAACATTTCTGTCAGTATGGTCGGTCTGATTATTTCAAGTTCGAACTGATGGTTGGCTGCTCACATGAGCAGATTCGCCGTTGGGCTATCGATGCTCTTCAAAGGGGTGAATGCTAATGAACGCTGCCAGTGGTGCCACTACCTGAGCTGCATTCCTACCTCGAGATGGAGCTGCGGGAACTGAAGATTTGTACGAACGCCATGATCTGAAGAAATTCAGGAGATTGTCTTCACAATCCAAATCCATGAGCTCGATCATTTTTCGCAAGTGTTTGATGCACAGATACACAGTTTACTGTATATAACAGATATAGCTCCTCAGGGTTTTAGTACAATATTCACTTGATGATTGATTCATTCTGTTTGTTTGTCTGAAATTATCTGGAACGGGAATATCTTGACATTTTGAATCTTCTCCCTGCCATTGTACGAGTGATTAGGAGTCTTGGGTTCCGAGGCAGAACCGATTTGCGGTGGCACAGCAGCTTAATTTGATTAGTGCATGTGCAAGATTCTCTTGGCCCGAAGAAGTCGCAGATCAAATGGCATTATCGTGTAGATTTTATTTGTTTGTTTGAATGAAATGCAAGGTGCAAAATAATTGTATCTGCCATGAGACCAAAATAACAATCTAATTGCGACTTATGAAATCCGGAAAGAGAAGAACGACTAGAACTTGAACACAAAGCGATGACGCCAATGAACCTCCTTGCCAAGATTGAGGTTTTTTTTCCTGGAAAATAAGAATCGTAAAAGATGTTTATAGGAATTCTAATATAAAATACACTCCTTTCAAATAGGCCCACCCATGTTTTTCAAGGGAGTGCATTTCTACACACACTACACTCACAAACATGCGTAAACATCCTCTATGCTAGATAATACAGTGCACTTTGCTGTAGAATACATAAATGAATATATGTTAAATATTAGGTACTATCTATATATTTGTTGACAGATTTTTGGGAGGGAAATCAGATGAATTTGGACAGCCAAGATTGCTTTGAGATTCGTGCATTATCCCTTATCCCTAACCCTTCCTTCCTCACACTCTGACGTCACCATCGTCCACTCTCGATTCCCCCGCCTCCCTGCCCCCCGGCCTTGCCGTCGTCAAAGGCCACCAACGGCGCCGGCAAGGCCCCCCCTCCCTCCCCTCCCCTTCCCTTTCCCTCTCGCTCCACCTTCTTTCGAGCGGCAGCGAGCGCTCCCGCCCCACCTTCTTCTCCATCTCCAGCGGCTCTCCCGTCGCCAGAGACATCATCACTGCCTCGCCTCCTAACTAGTCCAACACGAGTTTCCCCCACTACCAACATTGGCCCACCTCCTGCCTCCTTTCCCGCAGCCGAGACCGCGCCACCGCAGCCGAGCCAGGGTCACTGGCCCCACCGCTGGGCCATTGCCACCCCTGCCATCCCTCTAAGCCGGGGAACACATCCCACTTCTTCTCCCCCTCCCCCTCCCCCACCCCAACCCCAAAAACCAAATCTAGAGGTCCTTTGCCGGAGTTAGGGCTCACTGGAGTTCGCTAGAGATGAAGCAGGAGCACGAATCTCAGAGCAGATCTGAAGGTTAGAAATCCGTGTGATCCTCCTCGTCCCAAAAAAAAAATCTGTTGACAGATGTGTAGCAAATTCGTAAATATTATAGAAATGATGGATGTATATAGTTAAAATATTGTGTAAATGATATGAGAGAAAATGATTTGGCATGCTTGTATATTGAGTTCTAGAATATAATAAATTATAAATGATGTGACATGCTTGTTACTAGTGGGTGATGATATGCCATGCTTCATGTTGAGCTTGAGATGTAATAATTGCTAGTGGGTTTTGTAATCATATGGAATTTTTTTTATTTTTATTTTTTAAAAAATATTTACAAAAGTATATTTTTTTTCAAAAATTTACAAAAATATACTCCCAACGCCCTCTGGGAGCTCCCAGAGGGTGTTTTTGATAACGTGGCAGACGGCCGTCGGCTGTCTGCAATTTTGCAGGCGGCACCCTAGCCGCCTTTTAGGAGGGTGGCAAGGGGGCCGCCTACAAAATGCCCTACCTACCGGGCCACCGCTTTTGTAGGTGGCCCCTTTGCCGCCCTCCTAGAGGGCGGTTTTTGGCCGGCCAGGGGGCTGCCTGCAAAATGGCTCTTTTACTTTTAAAAAAACTTCTTTCCGAGTATAAAATCTCCCTTTGGGAGGGCGATTTTTTGCTGGCTCAGTATAAAACCTCCTCCCAGCCTCTGAAAAATTCATAAAATTCATAAAAATGCTAAAAAAAAGAAGAGAGAGAGAGCTGAGAGCGAAGGCGAACGAAAGCGGCGAAGCCCTGCCGGTTTGCGGATTCGTCTGTAGGTAATATTTTGTCTCCTTGTAATTTCTATTTCTATTCATCAAGTCATGTAGTATGTGTATTGTACTAGTCATTTCACGGATAAGGGAATGTTAGGTATGATCCGCATGGTGTAGATCTATTGTAGTTGAGCATAACGGCTAAGGGCATTGATAGGCTGGACGAGAGAAGTTAGGTTTTTTTTTACTAGATGAGTAACCCTAGTTCGAGAAACGCTAGGGAGATGGAAATGAGGATGATGATATTTTATTTTTTATAGTCATGTGTGGTATACCCTAGGTATGTAGTTGTATAGGGTATTTTTGGCCTAGCGAGTTATAACTTGCGTTTATTTGGTTATAATGTAGGTTGCTATGGATGTGTTCGGTATGTCCAGTCGTCAACGACCTCCGATTGGCGTGCCTCCGCCGATGTGTTGGTGCGGAGATGATTGCAAAGTTGTAATAAGTGAGCAGGATCACATATACCGGCAAAGGTATTGGATGTGTGTTAATTACGCGTACTCCCCGGAGAAGCTGAAGCCGCAAGGGAAGAAAAGGAAGTCGAAGAAGCCAGTGGAGGTAATACAAATTATCTTGTAGTACGAAATATTTGAACCTTTGAGCTAACAAATTTACATATGTGAAGGCACCAAAGCCTCCTCCGCCTCTGTGCAACTTTGTGCAGTGGATAGATACGGAGATTCATCTAGAGGACTCAGAGTTTCTTCGCAGGTCACAGGAATGGCACAGGGAGCGTCTCAATGTCTTTGGGTGGTAGAAGAAGAGTGGGAGACTGAGCAGAAGAGGAAGGAGGAGAAGGAGCGGTAGGAGCAGGAAGCCCGTGAGGCAGACATGGAGAGAAAGCGGGAGAGGGCACTACGTGCGAAGCAAGCTGGGCCAGAGGCGGTGAGGAAGGAAAAGTACCCACACTGCACACAGTAGTTGCATACCTAGTCGAATGTCCATTTGAAATATCCTAAGGCATGTAATAACGATAACTAGAAACGTTTCATGTGCCATTTGTACTCGTTGGATGGATAATTTCATTAGGTTCGTAAACAATTAATGTGCTTGGTTGTCATCGCTCGGAATCTATTTTCACCATGAAATTGAAACTCGAAAATTCACGGTTTTTGATTAGTTTTGTTGAAAACGTAGACCAAGAAGAGCACATCGTTTGATCGACGAGTATAAATGAAGTAAAGAGGTTTCTGCAGTAAACTAGGATTAATAAAATATGACATACAAAAAATATAACATATATACAACAGGCTAACTACTACTGGTACAACATACTATGGGCCCTGGCCGTGACCTCTAGCCCTCTTCGTCCTCCTACCCTGCGCTCGCACGTGGCCCTGGGAGTAGGTCAGCTGGTCTAGTGGTACGGCACGGCCAACACGGCTCACCTGCACGGGTGTGGCAGCTGGTGGGTCCTGTGTCTGTGGTGGCGGAGCTCCTCCAAGCCACGAGGAACCTAGTACCTCCTGTATCTCCTCGTCCTCCAAGTCGTCGCTCTCGAAGGGATCCAGTGCCCAACCGCTGCCATGTGCACCCTGCGTGGAGGAGACAGCGCTAGCAAACATCCCCGATGATGTAGAGTAGAAGCTTGTGCAAAAAAAAATTGATAATTGCAAACCGGAATTTTGCAAGGCAAAAGTAAACTTCGCACCGTGCATCTAACCTGAAGGACCTTCTATGGTGGCCCCAGGGCATTGCTCATGCTCTGCTACGTGTGCGGTCGTGTGTGGTACGCTCCCTATGTGGACGTGCCAACTCCGAAGGGATCTAGGTATGATGTAGCGAAAACTGCATGGATGCATATTGATGTAAAACGGTGCATGTCGTAGAAGGAAACATGGTATGAATTGATGGTTAGCGGAATTTACCTCTGGAGGGGTCAACTGGCTGACTGGAACCCTGCTGGTGCACTCCTGCTCCTGCGGGCCATGGCTAGTGCTGATGTATAGCTACGGGAGGTACTGCGTCGACCGCATGACAAGTGAGCGCACGAATCACTATGTGCATCGACTAACGGATCCTCCCGAAAGTTGCCCTCTGCTCCTGCATAGTCAGCACAATCCCAACGTCCAACCATCCGAACGCCCGTTCCATATCAGCTTGAACCTATCGCGCTGCGTCGGCCTATTTCAAATGAAATGTGAATATGTGTTAAAACCATGGATACCTACAAAGGGAATAGCAGAGTGCAAAGAGAACGTGACTTACCTCGTGGAAGTAGTCCTGGTCACGGTGTCCAGGATACGTGTCAGTGGCAGCGGCGACGTGTGGCTGTGGATCATCTGGGCTAAACGTCATGCGTGTGCAGGTGCAGGGCTGGTACCACTTGAGGTATCCTAGGTAGCTGTCCTCAGTATGTGGACGTACCTCGTCGATGACCTCTTCTGTCGCCAACAACCAGTCGTCCACGTACCTCTGCAGTCGGGGGACTCACTGAGTGCTGCCTGCTTGTCCCCTACGAGTATACCTAGTTACAGAGAGAGTATTAAACTTCATAAAAGAGTTGTAGTACTCGACAAAGATCGCAGTTGTACTAATCGGTGCACGTCGCCCGGGACAATCAACTCCACGGGCATAGGGAAGAGCTGATGTAGGCCGAACTGTCGCATCACGCGCTGCGGACAGTGGGGCTCGATGAAAATGTCGAACACCATCGGCATTGTCATCATCCAATACGCCTGGTCGCACGTGCAAAGATCCGAGAGTCCGAGCGGTGCACGGTCCACGATGGCCTGCGGACTATATGTCTCCCAGACGACATCGTTGGGCTACAGGCAGTCGAACTCCATCACGAAGTCAGAGTAGGCCCTCCTAACCTGCGCGTGGGCGTAACGGTGCTGCAAAATAGGACAGGGAGAACACGCCAGTGTTTGCGCATAAGTGGTAAACCTGGAATTTCACATTACGTACCTCACGACGACACCATATTGTCCCCATAGTCGGACGGTCCTCGGCCGACTGCCCGTACAAGCCTTCAAAGCTGCCCTCGTAGGGAGAGTGCTGAATCAGAGGGCGGCCTATCGCAAACCACTCGGCCGCCCATAGCTGCAAAAGGAGAGGGCAACTGGTGATAATCGTACCTGGATCGGTATTTGTGCACGCGTCACAATGACCACGGTACGTCGCCGCTAGCACAGCAGATCCCTAGCTCCACTGCGGTACGCAGCCGTCCTCACTGTCGACGATCGTACGAGCATAGTGGATCAGTCCCTTGTCCACCGCGTGCTCCGTCGTGCTGGTGAACATCACCCACCCGAATAGCCACAGCAGGTACGTCTCCAAGCTTGGCCACACCGAGTAGTCGTCGGCGTCAGGGTGTAGCTGATCAGGCTGAAAAGCAAGATTATTATCAGCTCCACTATTGCTTTATGGATCGGGCGATTGTGAATCAAAGGAATACGTGACTTACGGTGAACTGTAACAGCCATGCCTGCGAGGGGCCGCTCGTGGTGTAAGCCGATAGCGAACCCGGCGCACCAAGTCCAGGTTGGCGCTACACGATAGCGAACCGAGCAGTGATGTCCTGCGACCAACCATACGCCTCGTCAACCGAACCCACTGCGTCCCCTGCGAGGGTAAGTCCCAGCAGGTAGGACACGTTCTGGAGTGTGGGAGTCATCTCACTACACGGTAGGTGGAATGTGTGCGTTTCTGGTCTCTAGCGATCCACCAGTGCTGCCAGAAGTGACTAGTCAGCGTCCCACCGCCTGGCGGGGTCCCTCTCGTCCGGTGCGGGCTCAACTAACCTGCACAGTAGAAGAAGTCCAGACTCACACAACCTGCAAAATATAGCACTATAGTCAATATTGGGGAATATAGATATGTACAAATGTTGGTAATAAATGTTGGTACAGCTCTTACCTCTCATGGAACCGGGGGTCTATCCGCAGGAGGTGACGTGAAGGCCGTGGACGAAAGGTGCTCAGCTCGGCACCCTCAACGGCTGACAAGTAAGACCGGTGGGACCAGTCGAGGCCCTAGTCGAGCAGTTCTGGTATCTGGTACGTTATACCTGCATGCAAATAGAGAGTTAGCATAATTTTTATTCTCAAAACAACAAGTAAGAGTAAGTTCGCAAAGTTAATTGAACAACCACATTAAAAATTATTGTTAAGGTTTATAGCATTATTACATGACAATAAAAGATAATAATACGGTACATATAGTTCTATAACAAAGATTAAGCATGCAACAAACCAGGAGAACTTAAGTTATAGAATCTCTATTACATCGATACATGGACTAATACTACACCGCAGCACCACCAAAGGCTCAAGAACGTCTAGGACGGGGTCGCCTTGAAGTTGTGCCTTTACCCGGAGGATGACTGCCATCAGCGCCTGAATCCGATGGTCCAGCTTCCGCCGCACTTGGACTAGTTGCATCCTTCGGACATTTCTTATAGGTATGGTCTTTCTGGTCGTACTTTGAATAACGTTTATACCTTCCATCGGCTTCTGACTCATCCATGTCATTACGAATGCTTCTTGTCTTGCGGCGACCTACTTTGTCCCTCAATTTTGTTGGGTCAGGAATGTACACAACTTGAGGATGCTCGGTAGTAGATGTCCCCACAATACCGAAGCCGTATATCTCGCTACTCCAGATACTGTGCTTCTTTCCTGAAATAAGGTGAGACAAAATGACATGTTTCTATCCCGCACTCAGCGCTTGTGGCAATAACATGAAAACATGGCTTGTGGAGCAGAGTAGCCTTTCGACACGAGCACTTGCAGGTCCCGTCTTCCTTCAGCACACACTCCTGCACAACTCTTTTACGGTAGATTCCACGCATGCCCTTGTTGACACACAATATTTTAAACATGTGCTCTTGTGTACCTTGAGGTATAGCTCGATGTCTTCGGGCCTTATTATTTTTATCTTACATTGTGCTTATTTAGTAGTGTGTCAAAGAAAAGATTATTGTATGCCATGAAGGGGCCAGCTGCTCTGAACCAATTTCTGAAGTACATGAATGTGCCATATAAGATAAATTCAACAATGCCAACAAGTGGGAGCCCTCAAACACCATGCATCATCCAGTTGTAAACCTCTACCAAATTTGTGGTCATTATGTCGAATTGAGAACCATCTTTCTCAAACAACAAGGCCCATTTCTCCTTTCGCTCATTCTCAATCCACTCCGAAAATTTCCTAATCGATGATGCCGACCTTCTTTTGATACGAGGTCCGTCACTTAATAGAGGTCCAGGAGCTTGTGGAGGCTCATCCCCTACAAGGGTAGCCCTCCTGGATTGCTCCTCTATTTGTTTATACGTCAGCTCATCCAACCTCCTCCAAAGCTCATTGAAGTTCTTCTCTTGATTCTGGGCGCACAGTCTTTTGAAAAAATCCATAAGGTGCTTGTTTCTAAACTGTTTGTCGAAATTAGCACCCATATGACGCATGCACCATATACTTCGAACATCGGACCACTTTGGTGGGTACCCCTTATCAGCACATCCATCCCTCAATTGCCCGTAGCAAGCCGGCGCGATGGTCATGTATGAGGCATACGTTTGGCCTCATCCGTATAACTGCAGACTTAACCCATTCTAGAAACCAGTAACAGCTATCAGTGTTCTCGCTCTCAACAAAAGTAAAAGCCACCGGTAGAATTTGGTTGTTCTTGTCAACTTCAATTGCTGTCAATATCTGTCCTCTGTACTTTCTGGTCAGGAATGTCCCATCGATACAGAGGATGGGACGACAATGCACAGAGGCCTAAATGCAAGCACCTAATGCAAAGAATAATCGTTGCAACACACTTTGATTACCATGGTCAATTGATGGGAAAGCTTTCAGGTCATAGTAGGTTTTTGGATTACTTTGAAGAATATAGGCTAAAAGATGAGGCAAATTATCGTACGATACTTCAAATATGCCAAACCTCATCTGCACAGCCTTCTATTTCGCCCTTCATACCTTCGCATAGTTAATTGTGTACTTAAATTTCTCCTCAATATGTCTAACGATTGATCTTGATTCGTAACCCAGGTTGTTCACAATGTGGGAGTATATCTCTGTTGCAACAAATATGGATGTCATATTTCTATGGTATTTTTAGACACTTTATAAGTAACATGAATGCTTAGTCACGATTGAAACTTGCCAAGAATCCTTTTATTTACCCTTGAACGCGTGCACCCTCTATGGACACCCATCCTTCACGGACTTCACTTCATACACTGACTTGTTTGACTTCACGACCGAGAACTCCCTCTGAAGTGACACCGTCCATTGTTTCACTGCCTCCTTTAAATCCTCTATGTATGCATACTTAGCCCCTGGATGACCTCGTTCTTCTTGTACTCCCATGACATATGATGCCGCTTAGAGATAACAAGACCAGAGAAATTCTCGTTGGTCCATTCTGCTGGCATTACATTGTTCTTATTATATGAATCATTATCTTCTGCATGCTCGTTTTCAGCATCTTCCCTATTCATTTCCTCAACGATGTTGTCGATTAGTTCTCCCTCGTCTACCGCACCTGTTGGCCGCCTATCTTCTTTATTCTCTCCTTTATTTTTCTCCATTGTTTCATCATCACCTCTCGTCGCACTTGGACCCTTATCATCTTGCACAGCCATTGCAACGGTGTTATTCTTTTTGTATACCAACACAATTATGCCAAGTGGCCAACCATGTTGAAATGCATTCTCCACGTACCATCTCTAAGTGGCAGTGCAATCCACCGGCATCAGTTCCAAAAAAAAACCTTCGACTGCACGACTGACTACAACATACACGGTTATTGTGTTGATCTGGGGGTCGACTCAGAAGCCTCATATCAACCAGTTGTACACTGACCCGAAACTTCTCTCAACTGGCCTATTAATGCCTTTAGCCGTTGAACTGAACTCCGATAGATCTACATCATGTGGACCATACCTAACATTCACTTACCCATGAAATAACTGAAATATCACCTTATTTGACATCTCTATTAATGAAAAAATAGAGTTAAACTAGGTATCAACATTCTCCTCACATCTAATACCGTGTAATCGATATTTTATAACTGCCATCTTTACGTAAATTACGTCGCCTAATAGATTGACTAAAAACCTACGGATCTACGAGTAACAACTTATTTTCATATAGTACTATACATATAACTAGTACAATATTACATCAATTCTTGAATAGAAATAGAAATTACAAAGGGACAATAGACTTTACCTGTAGACGAATCCGCAAACCGGCAGAGTTTCGCTGCTTTCGTTCACCTTCGCTCTCAGCTCTCTCTTCTTTTTTTTCGTTATTTTTGTGAATTTTATGAACTTTTCGAAGGCTGGGAGGAGGTTTTATACTAGGCTAGCAAAAAATCGCTCTCCCAAAAGTGATTTTTAACACTTTTGTAGACGGCACCCTGACTTAGAGGCCAGGGAGCCACCGTTTATGCAGGCAGCCCCCTATCTGGGAAAAACCGCCCTCTAGGAGGGCCACAATGGGGGCCGCCCGCTAAAACGGCGGCCCCGTAGGTCGGCGTCTTTGCAGGCGGCCCCCTTGCCGCCCTTCTAGAGGGTGGTTTTTGACTGGCCAGGGGACCGCCTGTAAAATTGCATACGGCCGTTTGCCACGTCATTAAAACGCCTTTCCAAAGGACGTTGGGAGTATATTGTTGTCAATTTTTGAAATAAAAATATATACTTTTGTAAATATTCTTTTTAAAAAATATAAAAATATAAAAATTCGAAAAAGTATAGATTAGAGGAGGACCAAGCCCTAGGTCAACTGGACAAGGCCCAGGGCCTAGGATAGAAAGTCTATCGGCTTCAACAGTTTTTCACAACTCTAATATTTTGATGGGCGGGAATAGGTTGACCCAGTACTGGGTCTGTCCTTGCATATGCAGCTTGAATAATGTCGAAGACATAAAACACTGTGAGAGCATCACACATATGCATAACACCAAGGAGGCACTTGTGTATATTCCTAAAATTGGTAAATACCGGTGTCAAATGCAATGTTTGAACCATGATGAGTCTTTGTTGCAGAATCTCACTACCTATCTACCTTGCAGGCCAGCTGTTAGGCTCGCCCCAAATTGCCTCTGCATATGTATACTGCTCCCGGAAAATATAAGACGTCCTCCTTATTTTTCAGCAAAATTAATATTTTAAAATTTTAATTAATAATTAAACTAAAAATATATGTGTTTAATGTTATATGATGTTAATTTTATGATTGTTGATAATATATATATCTTTACTATTATAAAAAGCAAGTATCTGCCAGAATTTCGTCCTCGGGCCTTTTACGTGGTCAGTGCCTTTGTCGTCTCCAATTTTTGTCCATCACGCTACGCTTCATCCGTGCTCAACCCTGTTTGCCTTAGCGTGAGTTGTCCATTGAAGTCCTCTCCCAACTCTCTCCTTCCGTTTTCCTCACGTCCGCTCTCTCCCCCTCTGCCTCATCGCGGCACCTCCAACCCTAGCCATGCCGGCGCGGTGCGCTCTCGCCGGGTGCACGAGAGTAGGTAGGCAGGTCTCTCCATGCATGGTGGCGGCTGCACGCGAGGCATGCGGCGGTTGCGCCTAGGGTGGGGCACACGGTTCGGAGCGCAGCTACAGAGGCAGAGCAGGGCGACGGTGAGACTGGACCGAGGCTGCGGTGGTGCGCATCTACATGGAGTATCGCGTTCCCGTGCGATGAGACACCAGATCGTATGGACCCGCGCGACTCAGGCTTCTCCGCCTTGGCAATGGCGATGAGCCACGACAGGAACGACTTCTGCGACGCCTGCAGCTTTGAGGGCTGGAGGCCTAGTCGGTGCAGGAACTGGAGGGCTACGAGGCGTACATGGCGGAGGTGACCATGTAGTGGGAGCAGGGTTGTGTCCGCATCGCCGAGGAGACGAGGGAGACTTCCTCCAAGAGCATTGCCACCATCGTCGGCAAAGCCAGCAGATCACGCGTACGCACATCATGGGTGTTGACATCGTCCAGGATCTCTCCAGGGTAAGGGAAAAAGAAGAACTAATATTAGGATTTGCATTTCTAGCAACCATGTTATTTCAGATATTGGTTAGTTGGAAACTTGGAGGCCTGATTAATTCTGTTGAAATACCGTAGAATCACGTATGGGCGAAAGAACTCTCCACCCAAAATTGGCCTGTTTCTGAAATCCTTAAAGAGTCCAGTAAAACTGAAACTGGAAGCACAAACTTCGTAGTATTAGACTTACACAGAAATTAAATTGCAAGTTGCAAATTCAAGTGGCAATGGCTAAGAGGAAAATTTTACAGTTATTTCAAAGCGAGAAACTGCAGGTTTGTTCTTGAGGACGCTACAGGTTTATCATTGAGTGGGGAACTTTGTGCAATCAGTGTTTACTGGGTCTTTACCGGCTACACGCCCAAGCTTTGCATCAGAGAGTTATTTGGACATGTCAATTGTTTGGCCGTTCTCTCCTCTGCCTACTAATCCTCCTGTCATCTACCAACCATTTTGCTGAGCGTATGGGTGTGATGAAAACATGGATGTCTGTTCCCCGACAGTCACCAAATGTGGTAGCTCATTTTTTTTTTGTTCCACAGGTAATTTTTAAGCATTATCTTGATAGATTTCCTTGCTTCATGTGTTCCATGAACCTGAGCTGATGAACTTTCTTACCCCAGCATGGCAGTAAGGAAGTGAATGTGGAGTTGAAAAAGGAAGCAGATTTTTTTGGGGACATTGTTTTTGTGCCATTCCTGGACAACTATGAATTAGTTGTTCCGAAGACTTGAAATATGCGAATACGAGGTATGCCAATATTATTCAAACCGATTCTTCTTTATTGTTATATAAACTGTAACTGTTATACTATGGTAATTTCTGACTCTGGTTGACTGTTGCTCAGGTTCACGTTCTCTCTGCTAGGTGTGCAATGAAGTGCGATGATGATACGTTTATGAGACTTGATTCGATAATAATAACTGAAATCAAGAAGGTACCAAGTGGCAGAAGCCTGCACGTAGGGAATAGTGTCAATTTTCATCACATGCCGTTCCGCGATGGGAAATGGGCTGTGACTTGTGATGTAAAGCATATGTATTTTGTTTGATGGTTATCAGATAATATTGCTCGTTCACCTTTAGTCGTCGTTTCTTCTATTGCTTGAAGTACGAGCTAATTACTTTTGCAGTGATGACTGATGATTCCATTCAAAAGAACTTTGTTATTTTTTTAATAAAGAGAGCTTTATTCATTTTAGATAATTATATTAAGATGATATAATTACTCTAGAACCACTCTCAGTCTCTGCATAAGTAGAATGCACACAACCTATAATTATTAAAAAAACAAAAAAATGATATAACAATAAATATCATATCGTAGCAAACTACACCTATAATTGATCTTCATCCTCAAAACTTCACCAAAGTAAAACATAGATTAGAAAAAAAGGCTCTCCTGAAACAATGCATCCAAAAAGGAAACGACGTACATACACATCATTGTTACCACGATCCAATCATTAAAGACTAGACCATATGTTTTTATCTAAAGAGAAAAACTTTGACTCCAGACAATGCCTTCAACAAGAAAGCAAAACACCGTTATCAAATACAACCGGCTAAGACCAGACCTAAAGATTTAACCCTAGAGTTAAGGAAGCGGTACTCAAAGAGCACCATCTAATCGAAGTCTAGTTCTGTTGCCCCCTCATTTCAAGTAGGAGTCTCCAATCCCTTCCAATCTTTGTCCAATTGTAATTGGCCACAAACACCACAGTTGCAACACACTTTAGATATGGTACCACCGATGATTATGACGCGAACAAGTCAATAACCACACGTCCACAATCTATAGGGTCATCTAAAGAGCGGCTAAGCCCAAGATGACTCTAGTTTGTAGGTTAGAATGAAAATCCCTAACTAAAAATGAACATACCGTCACAAAGAGTAGTTGTTAGTCGTCCGCGGTCAGATCTTTAAGGGAGAAGGAAACACCATCACACTATCAATGCCGCCGCCGTAGCTGCTTCGCCGCCGGTAGCTACCGATCCATTTCGCTGTCATAGCTAGCTGAGTCAAAAGCACGGCAGCCGAAGCCTCTCACCTCCGCCTGAAGGACAGTCTGAGATCCAGCTTCAACACCGTGCGCACCACTCCATCCTGGCCGGCACAAGTACGAGATTAGAGCTTGCACGCGTATCATCATTCCAACCACACCGCCCCAGCCATTGTCACTGGGCCCTCCCTTCTCCTGCATCAAGACACAGCAACCACCGCCAAATCCGGCCACAAAGGACCTGGATCTAGCGAGGTTGCCGTCAGCCCAATGGATCACACGGAGGAGAAGCAGTAGGTGCAAGAGAAACGAGCTCAAGCCGACGACGTGGGGATCGCCAGCCCGATGCGACGGTCGCTGCCGACGATTCCGTCCACTAGATCCCACATACCAGAGCCCTTGCGCCGTCGTCGCTGCCGCAAAACGCCGCCGCCGAATGCTGGCTTCTGTCGAAGACCTCTGCCGGCATGAAGGACGACGCGGCCGCAAGGACGAGAGACCCCACTGCCGTCTTTCTCGTGGGCTGCCGGTTTCCGGCTCTCCACTCCAACGGCGGCGAGGATGGAGGAGATGTGGCAGCGGGGTTAGGGTTTTCTGTTTTCGCGAGAGGGTTCAGATGTTTTGCGTGAGTAAAGAACTTGGTTATGGATATGTATTCTATTTTACTGTCTGAACACAGTATGCTTATTAATATATGTCTCAGTTGATATTTGCAACTTTTATATGTCAAAGTAAAGTGAAGCCGTGTTTTATCATCGTTCTACTGTTTTATACAAAGCTTACTTCGTTCAAGTGATGAAAGGCCCAGCGGAGGGAGCACAGCTTGGTTTCAGTGAAGAATATATTTTCTTAAAATGCTCATATCATGAAAATTTAATCTCAATCATTTAGTGTTTATTATAATTTAAGTCTATCCCGTTATAACACATGGACAAATTGCTAGTATTATAAAAAAACTAATTGTCAAAGTATAATATTAAAAACCGTAGAGATCTTATATATTCAAATGGAAGGAGTATATGTTATGAACAGCCATGCCCGAAAAAAAGGTGCATTTGTGCTTCACACACACTGGTCGCTGATGCACATGTATGCTACTATGAATGTGATCAAAATCATCTGCCTGTACTTGGTCATATTGGATGATCATGCTCATTGCTCCTGATCTCGATCCTCATCGTTGCAACACGTCTTCGCTGCAAACAGGATCTTCTCATGATCATCCGCGCCATCCTCGCCGTCGACGATCTGAACATCCCACCTCATCCGATCAATGACGAAGCTCTTGATCTTTGAGAGAATGGCGATGTCGTCGCGGATGATCACGGCGCGGCCGGGGCGCAGGATCCTGTCCATTTCCAGCAGGATGCCCTCCATGGCACACCTGAATCATCACAAGAATAAAAAATAGAGATTAATTACAATTCTGCAAAAAAAATTGAAATTGCACCAGAATTGCGTCGATTTTGACAAAGCGATCAGTGGCATGAGCTAGCAAGCACCTGTCTCTGTACATGGTGAAGAGGGAGTCGGCGTGCAGGAGGTCGTAGCTCATGGCGGGAGTCGGCAATGGCTCACACCTGCAATGGCCATGCAGTTCTTGTCAGATACAGAGAGATAAAAATTGCATTTTTCTGTGATTCTGGGGGTGTTTCGGAGGTTTTGTGCTGACCAATCATGGTAGGCGCCGATGAGGCCGCGCTGGTAGATCGCCGAGAGCGTGTCGGTATCCCCGCCGCCGGCCGCCGGGACGACGTTCATGACCCAGACGGGGTCGTCGGCCAGCGCAGCCGCGAACCCGCCGAGACGAGCGTTCATGTCGAGCAGATTGCGGAGCCTGCCCTTCTGACCCAGATGGGTGGCCACCGCCTTGTAGCGCGCCACCCTCCCCTTCCACGTTTCGCCGTCGTGCCGGAGCGTCCCCGCCGCCGTGGCCTCCCGCGGCGGCGCGGCGCTTTCTTCAATCGGCGTGACGCACGGGTCGACGTCGCCGTCCCTGAAATTGCACAGCGTTTGTCACGGCGAAGAAGAGGAGTTTGAGCGATGCAAAATTGTTCGTGCCTCCCTGGGGACAGCGAGACGCACCATTTGTGCTCGCGTTTTTGGCCGGTGCAGAACAGTGGAGACATGGCGGCGTTACAGCCGACGTGGCTCGCTGGCTTCTGCCAGATGGTGACGCCGTTCTGGTCGGCGACGCTCCTCCAGCACAAGCTCGCCGCTGCAGCGTCGATGCCTGCGCACTCCTGGGTGCCATTGGCCGGCGCGCCGGAGTGGACCCAGTAGCCGCCCGGCCGGAGCACGCGGTCGATCTCCATCAAGAACTGCCCACCTGAGCCCACAACCACTGCGCAGCCATCAGCGACCGATATGGATGAAGAATTGACGGGTGCGAGGATTGGAGGGGTTACCATGGCGATGCCACGGCGAGAATGGCCGGGACGCCTCTCTCCAGGGCGAGCTCGACGAGCGCGCCGCCATCGGGCGCGCCGCCATGGACACGGTTAGGACGCCGCGGGATAGCAGCTCCGTCGCCCAGCTCTATAGATGGCCGGATGGACGGCTTGGCACTAGCACGATATGGCACGCCACAGATAGGCACTGCAGTATCTGGCACGAATGCCTAGCCGTGCCGTACCGTGCCAGCATCTTGGCCCAGACATGGCACTAGGCTGAGTTGACATCAACCACTCAATCATCTCCATAATAAGAAATACATCCATTTCAATCTTCTAAACATACAAATTTACATATTTATCATCATAAATTTCATCAAATCCAAATCATACTGATAGAGTACACATCACAATTCACAATCTAGATTACATACATAATCGCAGGACAGAGTACACATCACAATTTACAATCTAGGTCACAATACACAATTACAAGACAAAGTACATATCACAATTCACAATCTAGGTCACAATACATAATCACAGGACAGAGTACACATCACAATTCACAATCTAGTTCACAATACATAATCACAGGACAGAGCACACACACAGACTAAGAATAGATAAAATTTATGTTTAAGCTGTTAGTGCAATGGTTGCCTCATTAAAAACCTATCTAGGTAAAAACTCACACCTCGTGAGAAAACCCTAGATAGGAAAAAAGAGTACAGCCCAGCTCAATAGTCTTAAGGGTTCAACCACAAATTCATATTACATTCTAGATTCATCAAGAAACAAATTTTCAAAAGAAACTTCAAGTTTCTTGTTCTCTACTAGATGTTGTGCTCTTGCTTCACCAGCCTCCCAGTCCTTGATGCATGAGAGCATCTCCACCATTTCAGGGCTCAATCGACGACGTCGCTCCTCGATGATCCTGCCAGTAAGACTAAATGCAGACTCTGAAGATATGGTAGAAACATGTACAGTCAAAACATCTTTAGCTAAGATATAAAGAACTGGATAGGATAGTTTGTGCCCAAGCCACCAGTTTAAGATGTTAAAGTCATCATCATACTGGGTGATAGGGTCACTGTCCAAGTAAAAAGACAGTTTAGAACCCAGATTAAGACCAACACCAATGCTTGCTGCTTGCAGCAAGACACTTGTAGATGTTCTTTTAAACAGAGGGAAGGGGGAGGGGATGGAGGAAGAGGAGCCTGTACCAAATACAAAATCGGCTGGACCAGAAACAGGATCATCACCAAGACCCGAATTAGTGTTTTTCTTACCAGAAGCAGTTGGCTGAGAAGGTCTCTGCAATCTCACTGCACCAAATTTGCTATCATACTTGACAAATATGGTAGCAAGTTTAGCCCTTACCTCAGTTAAGTAAGCAGAGTAATCAGTACCAGTGAGTTGAGATAACAACTTAAGCACATTGTTGAAACCTTTCAACTTAGCTCTAGGATCCAAGATGAAAGCAATGGAATAAAGGAAAGGTATGTCCCTCCATTACTTGAGATATTTATCTTTCATTGGGACAACAACATTTCTAAGCATATGATCATTCTCATAAGTGTTCAGGTGTCTGGCTATATCAATAATATGATACATTATTAGTGGAGAAGTAGGATAATAGATACCAGACAGTGCTACAGTTGAATCATAAAACAGTTCAAGAAATGTTAAAATCTTTTCAGCAACATACCAATGAGAATCAGTCAAAAACATAGAATCACTTTCAGCCCTAGGATAGTGAGTCTGGATAAACACACTAAAAGTACTCCTATAAGGGACAAGATGCTTAAGCATTAGGTATGTAGAGTTCCACCTCACATCCATATCCAAACCAAACTTTTTTGGACGTTCACCCACAGCAATGCAATAACTTTTATATGCAGCAATGCGCTGGTTAGAAGAGTTTAAAAAAGAAATTGCAGTTCTAAAAGCTTCAAGGTAAGGCTTAAGCCTCTTCAAGCTAGACTTAACAATAAGATTAATGATATGACAAGCACAACGTTGATGCAGGAACAAATCACCAACATAGGAAGATAATCTAGGTGTGAGCTTTTACATAGCAGAAGTATTGGAAGATGCATTGTCTTTTCCATAGCAGAAGTATTGGAAGATGCATTGTCTAAAGTGACAGAGAACACCTTATCAGTTAAACCATACTCCTCTAGCACAGAAAGCACACGTTCAACAATGTTCTCATTAGAGTAGGAGACATCAATAAGTTTGAGGCCTATGATCCTCTTCTCTAGTTGCCACTCAGGACTAACAAAATGAGCAACCACACTAAGATAGTCTTTCTTAGCATTACTAGACCAGATATAATATGTAAGAGCAACGGAAGAAACACCGTTATTGAAAGAATCAATAAGCTTACCACGGCAATCAGTAAAGTACTTGACTAAATCTCTAGTGGTGGTTTGCCTAGAGACAGAGGCAAATCTAGGGTTATGAGCAACCTTAATGTACTCTTCAAATGCATCAGAAGCACCAAAACAAAGAGGCAGATCAAGTCTAGCAATCAAACGACAAAGTAGAGTACGAGCAACCTCGGGGCTATAGTCCCACTAACGGACACTTCCATCAGGATTAAACCGAAGCAAGGACTGAGACAAGCCTGACCTATTCACTTTGCATTTCTCCCTATGCCTTAAGAGATGGCTAGTGCCACCAGTGGAACGAGTAGAGTAAACATGACCGCAGTGGATGCACTTTGCTTCATACCTGACCCGCCGGCCATTTATTACCTTGAAGATCTGCTCGAAATCATCCCAAACTGTAGAGGTGGATGAACGAGACCTCTTGTTGCCGCCGGCAGCGGTGCTTGCGGTCTAGGAGTCCGCATGAACACCGTCATCGCCAGGGAGCTCGATAGGGTTGGCGGCGCTGCGGCCGAGTAGCTCGTCCACGCACGGGTCATCTTCATCATCTCCGGTTTGCCCCTTCATCCGAAGGTCATCGTTGATGGTTTGTCCGTTGTCATCAGCTATCGCCAGCTGTAACGACCCGTTTTTCCTTTCCCGCTAGTTTTCGTTTTCCCGAGCTCCCTTCCTATCCTGTCAGCTGTGCCCCAGTTTTTCTCCCTGGCCAGCCGACTACCTTCTCCCTTGAGCCGAGTAGATTGCTACTCAGTCCTTGTATCCTGCCCTTTCCTTTGTTTTACTCGGACCTCCTTGCTGCCGAGTAAGCACTGCGAAGTGGCCGACTACCTTGTTGAGACCTGTTGTTTCACCGTTTCCCGAGTTGCACCCGCCCGTTGGACGCCGACTACCGAAGTGGAGAAGAATCAGTCTTCACCTGCCTGCAGCACCGCTTGGACCGATGGACAATAACCCGCTGCATCGCTTGGATCAGTGGTCAGTCCGAAGCCCTGTCAGTGAGACATCTCCAACCTGTCCTAGCCTTGACCTTAATGTCTCATCGCAGCTACAGTGCCTGCCAACTCCACCGACCCGTTGGACTCCAAAGTCTCCCTGTCAAATCCTTTGTCAGTTCACCTTGACTTTTTCTCCCTACCCGTTGCCCAGCTTCACCGTGCCTCACCCTTGCACGCCGGCTATATATATTGAGCCATCCATGCTCCTTCTTCCTTTGTTTTGCAAACCGGCCAGCTCCAGCTCTGCTAAGTTCTCATTCTCCTCTCAAGCTTTGAAGCTCTATCGCCTGGATTGCAAACCTGGTTCAGCCGACTGCCACCTTTCCTGCAGCCGACTATTTCTTGATCTTTTTCTTGGTGTTTTACTTCTCCTGCTTATCAGTGTTTCCTTTCTGCTTGTTCAGAGCCTGAACCGGTGGACGATCCAGAAGCCGTCTTTGCCGAAGAAGACCCCTCCTTGGAACAAGGCAAGCTTCTTTGACCATATTGCTTTCCATATATGCAAAACTATGTTGTTTGGAAAATATATGCATGCTTAGTTTACACCTTTTTAAACTGTTGGCCTCGGTTTACAAGCGAAACCTATGGACCTACCCAGTAGTAGCACTTATTTTGGTAGGATGTTGATACATTTCTCCCTTGAGAGCCCCACAAATGGCACGCTAGCATCCTATCTGAGGATACGATGCCGAGTAGAATGGCTTAGTTATGCAACGTTGTTTGTCGTTTGGGAAAACTTTGGGTTTTACTAAACTGATTGGAAAACCCGATATCTTGTGTATCGGCGCGTTCTGTGAAATAAAGACAGCTTGTGAAAATCTTGGTGTACAGAGACAGTGCCTGTGTGGCATGGCTATGTATTACCGATAAAGACCGTTTCCTTTGGGGATTCCATCCGAGCATCTTACAGTGCGACCATACGGGTATTATGGGATGCCCCTGGCCGAGTAAATAGTAGGTTTAGAGAAGTTCAGTGCCGACCACTGAATCCTGTGTGGATCTTTCGGCTGGCATTGGATAACCCTAGACTGGCTTTGGAAATGGCCTTGTCACGAATTTCTGGGTACAGGCCAGTACTCGGTGTAATTTTCGTGTCGGATGGGTAAAGCGCACACCCTCTGCAGAGATTAGCAGAACTGTTCGAACAGCCGTGCCCACGGTTAAGGGCGATGTAAGGTAATTCCCATAGCGTAGATTTGTTTGCCTGTGGTTTGTGAAAATGTTTGATGAAAAGGGAACCATGACCAGAGTTTGCCGAGTAAGCAAACAGAAGGCCTGTGTGGCCAGAAACGGATCTGTGTGATCCGGGGTGTTAAGCACCATAATCAAGTGTGTGAAAAGTAAACAGGATGAAAATCATGCTCCCGGGTTGTAGCCAGGGCAGCAAACTTAAGCCCCCGGGTTGTAGCCAGGGCGGCAGTTGTGCAGTTGTCTTCGGGTTGTAGCCAGAAGACGGATTGATCAAGCTCCCGGGTTGTAGCCAGGGTAGCATGTTGATCAAGTTGTGCTCCCGGGTTGTAGCCAGGGAAGCCAGATGAGCTAGCTGGTTGTAGCCAGCGTAGCGGGCATTAAGTGCCATGAACATGCTCCCGGGTTGTAGCCAGGGCAGCAATTTTGAGCCCCCGGGTTGTAGCCAGGGCGGCGGATGAGCTAGCTGGTTGTAGCCAGTGTAGCGGGCATTAAGTGCCACAGCTGAGATTTGGTTGTAGCCGAGTCTCAGGGTCAACGAGTGGTTGTAGCTACTCGGGAGATACAGGACCAACAAATGCGAAGTAAAAGATGATATGAATATATATATATGCTTGATTCATTAAGTGGCGAGTTGTTGAAAAGCAACTTGCGGAATGGATCGAGACGTGAGCCTCTTTCCGACAACTAAAAATTGAGTTCACTAGTGTTTGCAAAGAAAAGAGTTTCTAAAGGCAGTTTTTCGCAAATAAAACGTTTAGCCTTTCTATCTGGCCGACATGGCATCTTTTCCCGGCTTGCCGAGTACGAAAGTACTCACCTTGTTCATATATGTATAGTAGGTTTTGGAGAAGAAGACGAAGACCCGACTGCTGCCGAGTTTCTCCAAGACCAGGCCGACTACGAAGACTTCTGAAGGTTTCGAGCCTAGTTCCCAACCGAGCCTGTGGAGTAGTTTTTGTCCAGCTTCTGCCCTGTTTTTGCCGTTTCGCTAGTTTACCTGTTGATTATTTTTGCCCATCCCGGGTTTGTCCTGGATGGATCTCCTTGTATTTATATATGTACTCTGTTATGTATTTATTGTAACTCTGAGTTGTATCATTGTTGTGCGTACCCGATTACTGATCCTGGGATTGGGTGCCGTATGCACATGGTGGCCTTCCACCTAGTCGGGGAGGCGTCACACCAGCCCTCCGGTTCCTCAACGGATTCGGAGCACCAGAGCCACCAGCCGAGCAAAACCGGAGCACTAGAGCAGTAGAGCCCTCTGGTTCCTCAACTTCGCATTGGCCGTAGACCTATGCAAAGAAGAAGAACAAGAGAGAAAAACACGTCAAGAACACAAGAACTTGACTGACAAATCCTAGATCTAGGGTTAGGGTTAGGGATCTAGGATGCTTACCTATGCTATGCGAATCTGGAGCACTAGAGAGAGATAGAGGTGGACAAACAACTACGGATCCAGGAGATGATGAGAGGGAGACCGGGTTTGGCAATGGATTTGCAAATCCGGTCATTGGAGAGGACGAGGAGAAAAACAAAGAGAAGAGGGGTATAGTTGTATAGATGGCCAAAAGGCAAAGGGACGTGCCGTGCCATGGTGCCGGACTGCCGGGTGTAATGCCCTAGCGTTAGGCGTAAAACATAATTTAATAAAAACCGTAATTTCAAAAAATTAAGTTTATTTGTGGTCGTGCCGTGTGCCAAGATCTCCATTTCTCCTTGTCGGATCGAATCTCGCAACCTGTGATCACCTCTTTTTCCCTAGGTCCCGATTTCGAGAGAATTACTCCTAAAATCCTTGAAAGTCCCCAAAATCAGCAATTAAATAATTATATTCCCCTTCCAAATAAATCAACAGGAAATCCAATTCCATGTCACATTTAAATTCCTCCAAGAAAATCCATCAATTACTCAAAATAATCTCCCTTGCCTCCTACCAGAAAAATATTAAAGCCCACTGTTCTGCTAGGCCTCCTCAATCCCCGGCCCAGCTCTATGCATCCCTCCTCCCGGCCCGCTTGGCCTCCTCCTTGCCATCACGATCGGCACGTGTCCCTCCACAGGTCGGGTGCACGCATGCATGAGGGAGCCCTTCTCCTGTGCCTCTTCCTCGTCGTCTCTCTCTCTCTATCTCTCGCTCTCCTTCTCTCTCGCAATCCCGCCGCCGCTCGGCGTCGCCAGTTCAAAATCCACGCCGCACCTCGGATTCCTCTCGGTTCCTACCCGCGCTCGGCCCGTCGTGGCTGACCACCAGTACCACTGCCATCATCACCCTGCCCCAGCGACCGCCTTGCTCTCGCACGCTGCCAAACCGCCCCACTCGGCTTTTGCCGTCCTTTCCCCGCGTCACCTAGGGACCGCCGCAAGTCAACAAGACGAGGAGCCGCCTCTCCAACCGGCTTTGCCCCAAAATGGAAGCCCACAAAGCTCCTTTCTTTCCCTGTTATCCCCTTTTTCCCCCTCGAGCCGGACACAGCTCCTCCGCCGCTTGTCCTCTACCGCAGCGGATAGAGGACCATGACGCCACTGCGACCGTCTCCGCTTGATCACACCGTGTGGAGGCCTTCCTTCCCCTCGAAGCCTTGGCCGTCCAGCTATAAGTAGCCCCGCGCCCCCTCCGCCTACCCTTCCAGAAAACCACCACCGCTGCTGTCCCTGTGAACCACTTGGTGTTCGGCCCGTTGTCCCCCCGAGCTTGCCGGTGAGGACCCGTGGTTGCCGTCGCCGCCCTAGCCTCCTCTGCTCTGCTCGTTCACGCCGAGGCACGAACGATCACATTTGTGCCGCCGGCGAACCTTCACAGCGCCTCTTCACCTCGGTATCCCTCTCGCCCTTTCTTCCTTCCATCTCCTCCCTTAGCGTCCGTAGATGCTTGTCGGTGCCCCTCCGGCTCTTGGTGCAAACTGTAGATGCCAGCTCCACGACCGCCGTTCCGCCGTTCACTTATGTGCCGCCGCCCGGCAAATAGCAACGCTCCCCGCATTTTCTCACCCTGGGAAATGCCTCCGGATCGCATCAGGAGCTTCCCGTCACCAGGAATCGGCCTTTGGATTCCTCGGTGAAATCCCCAACTCTCCGCCGTCTTCAGGAGGTGCCCCAATACCTCGCACCAGACTACGTTCAGGCGAATCGAAGCCGTTGGCCTGGTTTCCCTTGACCTCTGCGTCGTTCCGGTGAGCTCGCCAACGCTAGAATCCTATGAGATTGTTCCGATGATGCCGCGCTGTCGACGGCCATTCAATTGAGCCCCTGTTCATCGTCTACTTCCCGCCGCCTGGGCGAGAACCATGAACCTGTCCAAATCTTGCGTACATGCGGTCCGCTGAACCCATACGCCTGCCCGTGGCCCACCGAAGTCGGGAGCATCATGAATCGCCTGTGTGCTCTGTCCACCGATTTCCGAACCCCGATCCTCCGTAAACCCATCTCCCCGTAGACCCGCATCTATCAGTAGGCCCCGTTTGTTTGGTAGGGCCCACACGTCGAGGCCGCCTCGCCTCGCCAGGCCAAGCCATTGACACCGGGCCCCACGAGCCAGAGCAGCTCCATCGGTCAGCCCCTCCCTTCCGCTGCGCGCCGGGCTGCCTCGCCCTGGGCCAGCCTAATTCCTTCCCTCCGCATGAGCGCGTGCACGTTCTCACGGGCCGACGGCTGGGCCCCGCCCGGTAGTGGCCCGAGGGAAGGAGAAAAATTGAGAAATCAATTCTTTATCTTTTTCCAATATTCCAAAATAAACAAAAATTCATATCTTTTTCCTTGCTCATCCAATTGACTCCGTTCTAGTTCCAGAAATTTTCTCAAAATGAGATCTTTCCGATGGCACACTTAGAAATCCCTAATAGGACTATTATACTAGCCTTTTTATTGATTTGCTTCGTAACGCGTGTAGCATCGAAGTCCGAGGAGCCTCAAGACGTGGATTTCGAAGACAAAGCTACAGGCCTTGAGCAAGGCAAGTCACCTTTGATCATCTTGAGCCCATAATTACGGAACTAAGTTATTTGACAAATTACATATACTAGGTTGCACTGTAATAATTTCTCGGTCACGGTTGCGAGATAACCGACGGGCCGCCAACCTATTTGCTGCATGACTTCCTTGATTGTTTGTGAATCCCTTAAACATCCTTGTCACCTCTCTTGATAGATCCCGGTACCTGTGCCGACGGGTATGGTACCGGTGATCGTCTATCAAATTTAAAAATGACTACGATGGGTAAAGCTTGGGTTTGCAAAACATTGAAAAACCCGACGCCTGAGTTGGTGCCTTGAAAATAAAATGGTTTGCAAAAACCACGGTGTAGGGATCGTGCCAGCGGAACGAGTCTCCCACACTGTAGCTAAGGACCAATTCCTTTGAAATTTCAGCCGAACATACGACAGTACAACTATATGGGTGATATGGGAGGACTCCTGGCTGAGTAAAGAGTCACCCAAGGATGCCTTGCGTGCCAATGGACTGTGGATCGTGCGGGAGGGCGTCGGGGTTGCCTCCTTGGTTCCTGGTACAGCATGGTCGAGGATCTACCCTGTGATGGGTCGTGGACCCCTCCACCTGGGTGTACTCCGAAAATGCCTTGTCGCGAAAATCCCTAGTCACTAGTCGTGTCCGTTCATTCGCGAGCTGGGTGATAGGGTAAGTCGCGTCATGTGGGTAAAGTATACCCCCTGCAAATGTTTAAACTGTTTAAACAGCCGTACCCACGGTCATGGGTGGATGTGAGGTGATTCCTTAGCATAGTTTTGTTTGACTACTGTTTGGGAAGGAGGTTTGCGGATTGGGAATCCGATTTCGGAAATGATGTGATGCTGTCAAGGACAGCCGGGCTATGGACCCGATGATGTTGGATCAGCTGGTGGAGCTGAATCCCGGAGACCAACTCTTGTGAGCTGTGCCGAATCAAAAATTGATACAAATCACTCCAATCCGGGTGAGACCGCACCTTACCCCGATTGTTGAGAAGCACACACTTAGGCTTTTCCGAAAGGAATTTAAATAAAAAGGTTTATAAACCAACCAACCATCCTGTAAATCTTGCATTAACTATTTAAGCTCCCATGACTTGTTGAGTACGTTAGTACTCAACCTTACTCTATATATATCTACCCCTCTCCCGGTGCTGGAAGACGAGCTGGATCCAACCGATGAAGTTCTTCCAGGAGCAGGTTGGCTTCGAGGAGTTTTAGAGTTTTAGCTTAGTTCCCGAGTCGCGCTTGTGGCATTGGGCTAGTTTTCGTTTTCGCTCTTTTGCTAATGTATCATTGTGAACTCGGGGTATGTCCATAGTTCCAACTTGGATGTAAGACTATGTCTATTAATAAAGACAAATTGTGCTATGACGGTTCCATCGCCTGTTGTGCCAGCACTATATTCCTAGGACTGGTACATGTTTGCAGGTTAATTGTACGGTCCGGACTCGTCCTTCACGGAAGGTCAGTTTGGGGCGTAACACCGGGCCTACTGGCCAGCGGCGGCTGAGAGGGAGGAGAAGACGAGAATGAGAGAGACAGAGAGGAGCGGAGTCGGAGAGCCGGAGAGACAGAGAGGCGGCGGTCGCTAGGGTTCGGGATTGGGGAACGGGTGGGGGGTGCACCGGCTTTTATATGCCGGTGCCAACGGGCCAAGCTAGCCAATGGGTTGGGGGCTGGCCAACGGTCGTCCCCATGGGTCAGGCCATGGTTGTGCCACCCCCTTAGTTGGGTCGGGCCATGCCAGCACTACATGCCGGGGTGGCGGCCCAAGCACAGCCCTTCCCATCGGGCCGTGCCGACTCGAGCACTATTATCGTCGGGCCGTGTCGGGCCTGGGTCGTGCTTTAATGGGTCGTGCCCCGTGTCGCCCATTGGGCCCGGTCCATCTGGCCATCTATACCCAGCTCCCTCCGTGCTAGTGCAATGACATTGTTAGGTTTATCGATATAGTATGATATCAGAAACTGCTCGATTTTTAGACCAAGTTTAAAAGAATTGAATAAAGATTTAAATTTTTGGTAAATTTTGTTTCAATTGTCGGTTATTATTGATATCATGGAATAGCGGGAACCGTGCCTATTCGGTATTAAAAACCATGGTGACAACTAGTAAATCACATATTCACATCTTAGTAGAAATTAGAAAACGACATATTTGTGTATCACATTGCTGCGAATTGTGGTGGTTTCGTGTGGTCTAGTGTTTTTTAATTCCACACTTTTATGACTGAAAAAATGTCAAAGTCAACGCTTTTGGTTGACGACGTCTCTGTATGGTGCCCACTGGTTGTCATTGCCGGCGACCATTTCTTGATTTGGCCGCCCACTAAAGCATAAAGCTGATGTCCGAAATCCGAATATACGCATCAGGCCAAAGAAAATATCCAAAACGCTCCCCTTTCAGATCACCTAGATTCCAACGAGTCCTTTTCGGTATTAATTGTTTTGTGCAAAACCCCCTAAATTTTTCGTAATCCAAAACGACCATGCCTTGAGAACGGCGAGCGAGGCGGCACTTACCATGGCGCCGACGTCGAGGGCTGTGCGCACGGGCGCGGGGATTAGCCGGCGCACGAAGTCGGCGTAAGCGCTGACGGCGCCGGCGTCGGTGAAGCGGAGCACGTCGCCGTCGACGCGCGCCCACCTGTTGCCGGCCGCGGCGCCACTGGGGGAGTTTCCCGCCCACACCACGCCGCGGCTCGCCGGCCACGGGAACGGGCCGCGG
Source organism: Oryza meyeriana var. granulata (assembly GCA_003991445.1). Lineage (NCBI taxonomy): Eukaryota > Viridiplantae > Streptophyta > Magnoliopsida > Poales > Poaceae > Oryza > Oryza meyeriana. Next base: position 312,838 of record RYFJ01000251.1, read on the forward strand.
TAGCGGCTTGTGTCCGTCGGGCTGGCCGCGCGCAATGCCCGCCGCGCGCTCAAGTTCGTCCCATGCGACGATACGGACAGCCCGGCGTCGTCGGCGGCGTGGCGCGCCTCGAAGTCGAGCTCCTCGTCGGCGTCGCCGCAGACCGTGTCGCCGCCAACTAGGCCGCCGAGCACGCTGCTGTCCGCGGCGCCGCGGCTGTTGTGCCATATCGAAAGGGTGTACGACGCCCAGCAGAGCATCGCGGCGAGGACGACGGTGAGGAGGTCGACGCGCGTGACCCTGCCGCACCTCCTGACGGCGCCGGCGCCGGCGCGGCTGCTCTTTGGCGAGCCGGTGTTCTGCATAGCCGGCGAGAGGTGGACGGCGACACGAGCAGAGGAGATGGCAGAGGTCTCGATCTTTACGTGTGTGTACCTGGTCAGTTTGGACTTTGGAGGGAGATATGTCGATAGAAACAAAGGACAGAAAATAAAATTATACTTGTGTGGTTCTACATACCGTATTAATCAATTGTTAGCATAAATAGTATAGGTACGTAGTACTACATGGAATTCTCCATTTACAATTTAGAATACGAACTAATGAAATCTTCCCTATATTTTTGGAAATCGAAACGCATAAGCATGCTATTCCGTAGAATAAAAATCAAGCGAATCTTTGTTTAAATTTGAACCGTGTTTGATTGTTACGATGAACCCGGAACGCGACACGGAATTGAACAATTATGGTCGACATGTAGATTACTCGGTACAGTTCGCATCGAACAATTTTTAGTACTCCACTTGTCGCAGGAGGTGGTTATGTGTCGTCACAGAGGAGAGAGCAGTTTTTCACTTGCGCATGATTGATAGTAGTTTCAGATGAGCACGATCAGAATTAGAAATGGTCAATCGTGGCGTGCTGCTAGAGCATCTCAAGCAATTCGGCTCTATAAATAATTATATGGCTAGTTAGCTAAAAAATTATTCTCTAAATTTTCTGTATACTCTAACAGTTTCTATATATCTCACTCTTCAAATTTATTCGATTCTATATATATGTCAGTTTCTACCTTATCTTTTTTTTCTCTTCCTCTTCCTCTCTTTGTTCTCTCTCCATATTAGGTGCGTGGAGCCAGGAGGCGTGGTAGGCAGCGTGAGACGTGGTAGGCGGCTTGAGGGTTCTAAGGGAGATCTCGGCACTTGCAAGAGAGACGTGATGTGGTAGTTAGCTCTAGGGTTCTGATATAGGTCTCATAAATAACCAGTGTTTTGGCTGGCCAGCCAGAGTAGCCAGATGGCTTAGCAAGCCAGATGACAGATTTTTTTGAAGTTGCTCCTATCGAGTACGGTCGCGTTGCTATCGGAGCCGGAGCGTGATCTGTTCGACCAAAACCCGATTTGTGGGCTCCCTCGTTGCAGCCTTGCAGGCCGGGGCACAAGCTAGGTATAGGCTGGCTACAATCCAGCCCGTGAACACTACAGTGTGGGCCTTATTGTGCGGCTAGATCTATATAGGCCCAATTCTCTAAAACTTTTTAGACAAAAGAACTTGAGACCGGAATTCAAGCACAGCAATCGTCAATTTTTTATTATTTAAACATTTTTCTTTTTTATTTTTAAATATGAATTCTCTGGAAATTTATTTCCAAATTTAAACTTTTTGGCCACACCAGTAGGTCAAACAACACTGCCATGTCATGTACCTGTGACGTAAGAAGGTTATTTGGCCATGTCAGTTAAACTGATGTGAGAGAAGTCTTGCCACGCTATATAACACCGTCGCGCTAATTTTTTTTGTGTGATAGTGTTGTCCTGTCGCATTAAGTGGGGTAGCGTGGCCAAAAGGTTTAGATTTAAAAAATAAGTTTTGGAAGGGTTTAATTTTAAATTTAAAAAACAAAAAGGTTTAAAAAAATAAAAAAGATCTGCAATCTTCTAGGTTTAGTTCAAGAGATGCACATGCTGCCATTAGACCTTCCATTCCATGATGTAACAAAAAAATCTTGTACTACTACTCTTTGTTTTCCGTATCACCGAAGAATGCACGCCGATTCACGATGCAGCTAATCAAGGAGAGGAAAATAACAAGGCGGTGATGCGAGCAGGTGACCGTCTGTCTGGTCCTGAGTCCTTTGGCTTGCAGCTTACTTGCCCTGAAACCTTATCACACAGAACCGTACGTACGTACGTGCGTGCCCAGCCCAGCCGAGCCGAGCCAAACCAAACCAAACCGAGCGCCACACACCGGCGCCCACCGAAAGCGAATCATTCCAACCGCGTCGCGACGCGAGTGTGGCTGTGTCTGGGACGACGAGGAGGAGGACGCTAGGGGTTAGTACTCTGTGTCTAGCTTAGCTGGTGCCCCACGCAACGGTGGTACGCGTCGGCGCATGTGAGCGATGGGGACGATGAGACGGTGAGACGCCGGCGCGGAGATCAGATCAGATCAGATCTATGAGTCGTACGCCCCCTTATCACGTTCCTGCAGTCATTATCACTGCGTCGCCCAGCGCGCGGTTGGCGGCTCGTGCTTATCTCCGCTTCCTCGCAAACAGCGGCTCAACCATTTCCATCTGGATTTCCAGCTGGCTGCGAGACTGCGAGCGAGTACTGTACTACTCCCTTTTGTTTTTTAACGCGTTGATTTTTACTTATATCTTTAATCATTTGTCTTATATTTTTATTTGTTTTATCATTAAAATTAATTTAAACATAACTTATAGTTTTATATATTTGTATAAAATTTTTGAATAAGATGAGTGGTCAAACTTATATAAAAAAACAACGGCTCAAGCATTAAAAAAAATACTATTAGCATATATAGCGTTAGTTTGCTTTGAGGCAAAAATTAACTTAACAATTTTGTCAATGTAAAATTTTGGCAAATTTTATCATGGACAATTTTGACAAAGTAAAGTTGTGTACTTGTGTTTGATTAAAGCCAAAGCTAAGTTAACTATTGAAGTGGCTTATTTTTTCTAGTCTTTATATATTTGGCTTTAATCCAAATAAATACTCCACCTGTCCTAAAATATAGTTATTTCTATATTATTTTAGAGAGACTAAGGAATAAAGGTGAAAATATCATATTGCGATTTATTTACGCAAGGAAGACTTGAAAGGAGTATGGTGCTTGGTACGAGTATAATAAGCATAATAGCATGAAAAAAGCTAGATCTAGAGATAGTTGTCGGAGGAGAGAAACCCAACCGCAGGAGTCTAGAGACCCCCCTTTGAAATTCGGCCAGGGGAGTGGTTCACAGGACGGCTGCGGCGTCTGGTCGATAGCACGCAAGGGAGATAGAAGAAGTAGACAGGTTCGGACCGCGCGGAGGCGTAATACCCTACTCCTGTGTGTATCTGCTCTGTGGAAGGTGAATACGGTTTGTTCTTACAAGATGTTCTTCAGGGGTGCTCAGGAGCTAGCCCTACTTGGGAACTCAGTCTCTCTAGAAGCTGAACTCAAACTCTCCAGAAGTCTTCTGCAAAAGCTCTCCCCCCTTTTTCTGTTGGCATGGATCCTCCTTTCATAGTCCAAGGGGAGTCCATAGTGCCTAGTACACATGTCAAGAGAAAGCTTTTCTAGGTACGATATATCTTGTCGCACGCGTTCGCCTACTGAGCCACGCCGGAATTGGTTCGACACGTGCTCGGCTGCTGCGGGCGGCTAGATTATACAGATGTGACAGCGCACGTCATCGCCGCCAGAGCGTGAAAAACTGAAGCCCTCTTAGTCAAATATTCTCTGACCGCTCAGGGAGCGGGCCCACATGGGGCCATCATGAGAGCCCACGCGTGTCCGAGCGGATGACAAGTGCGTCATGCCCCGTCGCCTCGTCATTAATATAGGTAGTTGGAGAGTTGATCCGCTTGAGTCAGGCTAGTGCCCGGAGCAGAGAGCTCATCGAGCCCTCTGCGCGCACAAGGCGCCGAGTTCCTCGGAGACCGAGGCTGTGGGCCCCGGGCTCGAGAAGCGTGCCCCGGGCCCGGGAATGCCCCAGCGATGTGCCCCGGACACACGCCCCGGGACCGAGCCTATGGGTCCCGGGACCGAGGGACGAGACCCGGGGCCCGGCGATGTCCCACTAATGTGCCTCGGGGACGCGCCCCGGGACCGAGCCTGTGGGCCCCAGGCCGAAGGGCGAGACCCGGGCCCGGAAATGTCCCCGAGCCACGGGGCCCGTGGTGGATGCGAGTGGTCGTCGCGACGCACCTGGGAAAGGTGCACCTGGGTTTGGATAGTGCTTGGGCCTGGGCACTTAGCAGGAAACGGCCGTAGCCGGCCGTCGCTTGTGCAGAAAGTGGGCCCCGGAGGAGCTGATGTGGCCAAAGATCCACGCGTTCCGGGGGAATGTGGGGCCTCCAGTCCCGTTTCGCCGACAATAGTTATATTTTAAGATAAATTTATAATTCTAGAAAATAACTATATTTTAAGTCGGAGAGATACTAAACGCTATTAAATTATGAAATATTGGTACGACTAATTTTAGTGGCGGACCAAACCAGCCCATAGTGCCAGCCATGGCAGCGCACGCTTGGATGGATCGACCGGTGGATGGCGATGCGCACTTGTGAATCTGCGGAAAAGCTCTTGGACGCGTGCGCCTGAGCCTGCTGCCCGTGCACGCATGCATACGCACACGCACATGGCATATGCACAGTAAAAGAAATAAAAAATAAAAAATTGAAAAAATAAAATATTGAAAAATCGAATAAACTTTATACCACTAATTTAAAACTTTCATCTCTAATTTTGAAACATTCAATTCAATTTTTAAGAAACTTTCAACTCTAATTTAAAAACTATCAAGTAAGAATTAAAAAAATCTACTCAAATTTTAAAATTTTTTATCTAAAATTTGAAACTTTTAATTAGATTTTCAAAACTATCAACTAAAAACTTTAACTCTACTTATTTATGTATTATTTTATAATTAAAAATTATCAAATACTAATAATAATAATTAGAAGGGTGATACGCACTCGAGTTGGCCAACCCACCTGCGCGCTAGCCACACCCGTGAATCTGTGAACGTGGGATGGAACGGCCCAGGGCAACAGGAGCACGTACCACCTCCAACTCGGCAGATTTTTTCCATCGGAGAAGGGAATATTGTACCGCTAGTATGTACGACGTGACGAGGGCGTATGATGTGTGTTGGGTCACTTGGGTGATGGATGGATGGATTGGATAGGTTCATATCCTTGGGTGAAAACCGCAACATGGATGATGGATGGCTATGGATACCTCTCTCTGCAGGGTCAGGCTAGCGCGCGCCCGCGCGGGAGCCGTACGCTCATACCTCCATTAAACACAAAGCATCATTAATATTTAATAATTTTTAATTATAAAATAGTACATAAAGAATAGAGTTAAAATGTTTAGATTTCAGTTCAAAGTTTTAAAAATCTAATTAAAAGTTTTAAATTTTGGATTGAAAATTTTAAATTTAAATACATTTTTTTAAATGCTCAGTTGATAGTTTTTAAATTTGAGTTGAAGGTTTTAAAAATTGAATTGAAAGTTTTAAAATTAAAGATGAAAGTTTCAAATTATTAGTACAAATTTTACTTATTTTTTAATATTATTTTTTTAATAATATTATTTTTAACTGTACGTAGTTTGTGCACGCGCTGCTATGCACGCGTTGCAGCTTTTCGGCTGGCTGCAACTGCGGGCAGCGATGCAGATCGTAGTAGTATCCTACGGATCTGGACGACGATTGGGAGGGCCACTACTTGCCTTGCCGATGCTGTAGATCGATTCTCCTATCGTGCTTAGGTACGGATTAACGTCACATCGGAGTAAAATTTTGGGATCGTGTTGATCCCAGTATGTACTACTAGAACTGTAGCTTTGGAATAGTCTTGCCAAATGGTGGTGTCGTTTAAAGGATAGGTTGCACCAACCAGCTACTACATACGTATCTGGAATTTTGTGTTATCTATCAAAATTTCGGCGTGATGCACGCCATATTTCGATTTCTAAGCTTGTTCGTAATCCTGATTTGAGAATTCCCGAGTTGATTGGCGGGGTTTAGTTTATTGTGGTAGAAATCGCTGTCTTGCAAGGATGGATTGGAGATTATTGCAACTACCTCATATGCGTACTACTTGTATACGCCCGGTGCATGACGTGCATCCTGTTTAAAAACAGTAAGTCGCCTGATCAACCTGTTATTAACCTATGACGGCACAAACAGAGCTTCAACTTCCAACAAGCTTATGCGTAGTAGGAGTATAGTAGTAGTATAAAGTATAAACGACCACAACGTATGCGAGCGACATGTCGCAGGTGACAAGCAACACACTATGAAATCAATAGCACATGCATTGTGGATCAGTGGATGGATCAGTGTCATGAATCGATTTTGTTATGACCAGCAAAAAAAAAAGGGGTATGTCCCCCAGTCAAGCTCACAGCTGTCAGCTACTAAGGGAGGGTCTACGTTTTCACGAAAACGGATGGGAAACCGTGAATTCGTAGTGAAATTTTGCATGGCTTCGAGAATTTAATTTGAAACAATAAAATTTGAACAAAATTTGATCAAAATTTACCAAAAAATATCATATCACTAAAGGTCAAGATCAGACAGTCAATCAGAAAGGTAAACCCTACTTATAACTGCTAAGGGATAGTTTGAAGGAGAGAGAAGAGAAAGAAGATCACGTAAAACAAGATAAGTTATTAGCGTATGATTAATTAAGTATTAATTATTTTAAACTTAAAAAATAGATTAATATAATTTTTTAAAATAATTTTTATATAGAAAATTTTTTAAAAAACGTACCGTTTAATAATTTAGAAAAAATGCTCACAAGAAATGAGTAATTTTTTCTCTCAACTAGCACTGGCGAATGGAGCTAAGACCAGAAACAGAGGCACGCCCACTGGAAAACTGAAGGACCGTGCTCGGCTGTGACCTGCCCCCTGCGTCGGAGCTGACTCACCTGATTTGATTATGTGGTCAAGCTCACCGACCGAGCCGTGGGACCGTACGGACAGCCTAGAGATCTCGAATTAGTTCTTCGGATTTGTCGCCGCCGACCGAGCAGAGCAGCCGGCTGCGATTCAGGAGGGGTCAGCACCGGCGACTCCTCCGGTCAGTTCCCATCAACTCGACCTCGACCGTGACCGCACGGAAAAAAAACCACCTGTTTTGAATCACAAACTTGATACGCTCAAACATTGGCATCTACTGGAATTGAACTTATCTGGCAGCATGTGGCATAGTTGTTACCAGTATACTGTACTGGAATTGAACTGATCTTCATGAAAATCTAACGAATCATCGTAAAGAAATTATTGGAGACCTGAGTTACAACATTTCGAGAAAAAAAGGGTCAAATTTTGCTACTCCAACGTGACATTCAAAGTTTATGGTTTTTTATCGTTGACACCATAAAAATATGATGATATCGTTGTCATTATTTTATCATTGTCGAGCTAAGCAGAGAGAAAAAACACGCAGAAAAAATGAGTACCAACTACACGTAACCTGCTAGTTCGAACCAGACCCGAGGCTCCATTATCTCCCTTGATCCGAGGGGTAATCTCATCTTTTCGTAGAATTTCTCTCTTCATTTTGGTCGGAAATGATAAAATAATAATTGCATTGTGCTTTAGCAAATAACATATTTTTTTTATATATCCTCACCTTTTTTGGGGTGTTAATGAGCAAATATCAAAAACTTTAAATATCCTGTAGCAAAGTTTGCCAAAAGAATTATGTATAGCTTAAGCAGGGAAGCCAAACATGACTACGTGACACTTATCACAACCAAAAAATAAATCAAAAAACTTAATCTAGTCCCTCTAAACACCTATTCTCTCTATCCCATAATATAAGGAGAGATTATGTCATTATTTACAAAAATTAAGAAAGTAGCAAAACGACAAATCAGAGTACAAAAGGTGATAGTTGAAATAATAAACTAGCATAAAAGATAATAGGTAGGAAATAAACCAGTACAAAAATTGATAGACAAAAAATAAATTAGCATAAAAGTTAATAGATAAACACTAAAATACTATTTTAGAATCATAAAATTCCTTATATTTTAGAACAGAAATATAAATTCCTTATACTCATACTATACTAGGACGGAGTGAGTACATGACACTAATCACAGCCAAAAAATCAACCAAAAATCCTAATCTAGTCCCACCAAAAACCTGACCTTTTACATCACCCTCTTGGGTCCTGACCCACCTGTTACAAACAAGATTGGTTGATGATTAATTAGCACATGTTAATTATGCTTGTTTGTGAACAGACACCTCTTCATGAGTAGAATCTGTTCACACTGTGTTCACACCCCTTTATTCTCTATAAATACTTGTAATCATCCTATACACACTAATTGATGGAATACATGAGTTTATCTCTCAATTCTTTCGGTCTCTACTCCTAACACGTTATCATGCACGCTAGAAAATCCACTGAGTTTTTCTGAGAAGGCCAAGAAAAAAGTACAAAGAAGAAGCGAGACCAAATTCTGCCAAAATCGGTAAGAATCAATTTCGTTCTTCCTACCTTTGCCATTGTTAACACCAAAATTTGGTACGGTTCACTACCAGGTTCGGTTAAGGAAAGAAGCCATATCAGCCGATGGAAGCTAGTCCAGAAGGGCCCGAGCTTGAGAAGGAATCGTGAAGACCGCGAATATGGCAGTTAATTATCTTATCTATTAATTAGCTATTAGTATTTTATCTTTTAGGAAACTTGATCTCCTGTCCAATCGGGGTTTGTATCTTTTAGGAAGCCTGATCTCGTGTCCGATCAGGACTTGTAATTTTCCATTTTCCTTTTCTAGATAGGAAAGTCCTGTTCCGTAGCCGATCAGGACTGTATCAACTCGAGGTATATATACGTATGCCCGGGTACCTTGTAAACTATCTCTCGATCAATCAAATTCGGCGCATCGCCACCCTTTATCAACGGGTTCTTGCTTCTCGAGCCGGGCTGCATCGGTTAGGTCCGAACTCCAGCGAGAGGGTAAGTCTCGTTACCCCGGCTACCAATCGGCTAGGACTTCCTCGGTTAGGTCCGATATTCTAGTCGGTCTATGGTAGTTGGCTTACCACGATATATCTACTCTGTCTACGGCTGCATCGGTTCGGTTCGACCTCTTAGGCCGATCAGGTATATCACATCACGCGTGCATAGTTTTCATCGGTTTACTGGGGATAGTTCATCGTCAGTTTGTGCTGCATCGGTTGGGTCCGACCTACTAAACTGAGCGATAAGTTGTTCCTGCTAGGCCGATGGTCTCTGTGCAAGCGTCTTATCGGAATGTATAGCCGGTAAGTTATCATATACATCACGATTGCATTAGATCTATCGGCTCATTGAGGTTCTTTTATCATTGTTAATCTATGCTGCATCAGTTAAGTTTGAACTACTAGATTGCTAGTGATAGATTTACCCTTGCTGAGTCGATAGGTTTTATGCGATGTTCTATCGGAGTGCTTAGCCGATAGGTTATCTTTTACTATAAAGCCGACTGCATTGTTTATTATTATTCTGCTATCTACTCTATCATCGGCTTCTAGCCGATGTTCATGTGTTCTCTTGGCAGTCGGCTAGCTTATGGTTTACTTGTGCTATCTTGTGGTTTGTTTATATCACCATCGGCTTCTAGCCGATGCACACGCTCTATCGGCAGTCGGGCAGACGGCTGGTTTATTCTCTGCTCATATTATCATCAAGCGCAGGCTGACTTGTTTGTCTATATCGTCATCGGTTTCTTAGCCGATATACAAGTGCTGGTGGTAGTCGGGTACAGGCGAGAACCCGGGCGGGGGTACAAGCGAGAACCCGGGCACGAGCACGCGCGAGGGCCCGGGCACGGACATTACCTTCGGAACAAGAGCTAGCGGCAGTCGGTTGAAGGAATCTGTATCGGCTTGCTGGCCGATTGGATCGGTGATCTAATTTCTTTATCTCCTTGTCAATTGCTGGGTCAAATTGACTGGCACGCCCGCGAACCTCAAAGATTTAGGACCTGCACTGGAGCTAAGCAGATCTCCCAGGCCTTTGCGTGTCTCCAGACGCCGAACCAGGTCCCCGGCGATTTTTGGCGTCAACAGCCATCGCCTCTGAGCGATCCTTCGGCAATACCGAAGAACTGCGGCCATGCCTGCCACCGACCTCATGGCTTCCGCTGTTCTAGCCGCTTGAAGAACCCAATCACCTACATCCCTACCACGCAAAGGGACGCCTTTGTTTCGTCTCTGCACGGCCATAAAGGCGGCGAATAACCATGCCGGAACCCCTCCACAATGCCTGACCGCCGTTGATCTATCGCCTAGAACCCCGTGACCTGAATTCGCACCCATCGTTCACGCGCTACCGGCGGGCTTCATCACGGCGAACTATGGTGGCTGCAGCCAAACAACAACGGTGCAATGGCGGTGGCACGTAGGCGTTACGGTAGCCAATGGCGTAGCGGTGGCAGAACAGGCACGACGACGGACTACTCAGAGGTGGCCGTGGCCAGCGGCAACGTCCCGGCCGAACCGGCGCGGTGGCGGCCAGCGACGGCGGCACAACGGCATAGTGGCCGGTGAGGATGGCAGCGGGCCGGAGCACGGTGGCCCAGCGGTGCGCCGGCACAGCACCGATCGACAGCGGCGTGGCCCCGCAGTGCAGCAGCGTAACGCATTGGCGCCGGTCGCCTAAAGGCGACAGCGGCCGTGGCGACGGCTGGCTGCAGCCTGCAATGTAGCGGCGCGGCGTTGGCTCACGGGGCAGCTGCGTTCGACGACGAACCGCAGTGCGGCAGCAGCTTACGGCGGCGCCCTAGAGCAGCAGCGCGACGACGGCCAACTGCGGTTGGCAGCGGATCAGGGCGGCAGCGACGGCGGAATTTTGGGGAGAAACCCTAACTATTGCTTGCCCACCTATTTGTTTGCCAGCCTAATGGACCGGCCTATATACGGCCCAAGCCGCCCGCCCCTCCTTTTTTTCCCTGCCTCACGCTGGCCGAGCCGGCCCACGTGCAACGCATGTGCGTGACTAAACAGGCCAGGTTTAGACTATTTTGTGAAAAAAATCCCTGGATTTCCAAGAAACTATAAAATAGTCCCTGTAAGTAGTACTATTTAGTACTATTTCTGTTTTAGCCCCTGAATTTTAATAATTCAATAAAAAGGCTAAATAAATTGACATACATTCTGTCAATTATGATATAGTCCTCAGACTATATAAGAATTACAATATATTTTATTTGCCTCATGCAAATATACATTCTAGACCTATCAGTCTTCGGAATCAAATTTTGTTTTGGGCCCTTTGGTTTAATACAAATTATAGTGTTATTTAATTTACATACTGTAAATTATCATTCCAGACAGTATGAGTACTGGAAATATGTTCGCACCAAAAACCACCGAGTGTGCCAAGAAGCTTGTTGATGATCTGGTTTGATGCGATTGAACATACGAAGGCCTGGGAGATCTGCTTAGCTCCAGTGCAGGTCCTAAAATATTTGAGGTTCGTAGGCGTGCCAGTCAATTTGACCCCGCAATTGACAAGGAGATGAAGAAATTTGATTACTGATCCAATTGGCCAGTAAGCCGATACGGATTCCTTCCAGCCGATCGCCGCTATGCTCGTGCCCGGGCCCTCGCCTGTACTCGCGCCCGGGTCTCGTGCTCGGGTTCTCGCTCCCGGGTCCTCGCTTGTGCTCGCGCCCGGATCAGCAGCAATTGCACATCGGCTATCGGCCGATACGGTCTGATGTAGGCTCCTTGTAACCGATGGCCGATGGCACCTGTGTATCGGCTAGGAAACCGATAACGCTATAGATAAATGGATAAGCTGTCAGTATAACATGTGCATCGGCTAGAAGCCGATGATAAAATAGATAGGCAGAAATAGTGAACTAGCCGACTGCCAAGGAAACACATGTGCATCGGCTAGGGAACCGATGATAATATAGATGACCAAAATAGTAAAGATAATACAGTCGGCTTTATAAAAAGATAACCTATCGGCTAAGCACTCCGATAGAACGTCGCATACACACCGATCGGCTCGACAAGGATAAATCTATTATTATCGATCTAGTAGTTCAAACCTAACTGATGCAGCACAGATCGATAATAGTAAAGGAACCTCAACGAGTCGATAGACCTAATGCAACTGTGATGAAAATAACTTACCGGCTATACATTCCGATAAGACGCTTGCACAAAGGATATCAGCCTAACAGGAATAATTTATCGCTAGCAGTTTAGTAGGTCGGACCCAACCGATGCAGCACAAACTGATGATAAACTACCCCCGATAAACTGATAAAAACTATGCACGCGTGATGTGATATACCTGACCAGCCTAAGAGGTCGGACCGAACCGATGCAGCCGTAGACAGATCCGATACACCGTGGTAAGCCGACTACCATAGACCGACTAGAATATCGGACCTAACCGAGAAAGTCCTAGCCGATTAGTAGTCGGGGTAACGAGACTTACCCTCTCGCAGGAGTTCGGACCTAACCGATGCAGCCCCGCTCGAGAAGCAAGAACCCGTTGGTAAAGGGTGGCGATGCGCCGAATTGTATTGATCGATTAGATAGATTACAAGGTCCCCGGGCATACGTATATATACCCCGAGTTACAAGAGTCCTTATAGGACACGAAACAGGACTTTCCTAACTAGAAAAGGAAAACTAACAGACCTGATCGGACAAGAGATCAGGTTTCCTAAAAGATAAAACTATCTAATAGATAAGATAAATAGCTGCCATAACGTGGTCTTCACGATTCCTTCCCAAGCTCGGACTCTTCTGGATTAGTTTCCAATGGTTGATATCGCTTCTTTCCTTAACCGAACATGGTAACGACCCGTACCAAATTTTGGCGTTAACAAAATTATGTAAATATTCAAAGTGACTGTCCATAGGCATTCCCAATAACATATACATATTTGGGGATTTATTTCCTTAATTGCAGTTGATTTATTTCTTGCAATATTATTAACATATTATTCCATTAATTAAGTTCCAACAACTTAATTCAAATTGGATAATATGCAAAATATTAGTGATTACCTCCTCACATATATTGAAAATTTTCAATATTTTATGAGTATAACCCAAAATAATGTGGAGCCTAAGACATCTCTTAGCAACGAGTTATCTCATTCACAACACAGGATTTATACCATAATTGGTGTTTACATCACTGTTATACTCCATATATGAGGTTTCACCAATATTGTAATCGACCATATTTGAATATTTGCAATTTCTTTGATTTTGCAAAATTCAAATTCAAATTCCCCTTAATTAAGCCCTATGTGTTTAATTCTATTGGAATTTTACATGCAAAATCTTAATAGTATATACCTCCATGTTTACTGAAAAATCACAAATATTATGTGGAGATTAAGACATTTACTACAACTTTGTAGATTATGCTATTAGTAACGAGTTATCTCGTCCACTAATTTGGTGTTTACCAAAACAATGTGATTATTCGGTATTTATAAATATAACTCAAAACTATCGAATCAAGGCATCTACTACAAATTACTGTAGACTATGTCATTAGCAACGAGCTCTCTCGTCCATATTGTTATATTCCAAAAATTTGAGATATACACTACAATGAGATACAGGATACATCTTGTGTCCACATATTTTGCATCATATTAGAACATTAGCATACTATATTAATTTACTACTTGTAAATTAATCAAATTTATGGTAAACCATGTAGGAAATTATGGGCAAAGAATTTGAAATTCTTACACCGGACGGTCATAACTATCCAACATGGTCAAAGAACATTAAGATCACTCTTTCGTCCTACGGATTTCAAGCGGAAATTGAACCTCCTCAAGAGGAAAATCCACTGCTGTTAGATCAAGAAAAATATGGTGCCTTATACATTATAAGAAGCCATATACACCCAGATCTCAAAACTGAGCATTTCTTAGAATTAGACCCTCATACTTTGTGGCTTGCACTCAAAGTAAGATTTGAACCTATCAATACGGAAAAAGTAGAAAAAAATATTATCTACTATGTTTCCTGCTAATAGGACCTCAACATCCACTAGAGGGTTCAGAAAGGGTAAAGGCATTCCCAAGAACAAAAAGACAAAACTAAAGTTTGTCGCAGATGTGGTTGCTACAACCACATCACAAAGAAATACCGCACCCCAAAACATCTGGTTGATCTATATCTCAAATCCATGGGCAAAGATAAACCTGCTCAAGAGAAGAGATCTAAAATAAATTTTAGTCTCTAACTCGACAACATCGAGGAAACCAGTTGTTCACAGCAGTTCTTAGAGGAACTCAACAACAACATATCCCTTCCACAGAAGGATGATCTCATGAGCACTGAAGACCTCAATTAGTCTCTCGACTACATAGACACTATGTTGACCAAGTCCTACTATGTGTTGTAATATAAATAGTTGTCATCTATATTTGTATGCTACGAAGCTACAATACTGTATCGAACATATTCGGTATTGAATAAAGTTCGTATCCTATATATCTGACAAGATTTTCTGATGAAATATTTCTTTCTATATATAGATTTAAGGGAGTCAATCCAATGAAGGAGCAATTATGCCTTCTGGACAATACTTCCATAAACTCTATACTTCGGGACACAAATATTTCTTGACTCTTGAAAAAAGATAAGAAACTGTGTTCAACATCGCCAAACACGATGCAATGATAGTTGGCTTTGGTCGTGCCACTATCCCGATGGGTACTCGGTTGATAATTGAGGATGCACTATTGTATCCTGATTCTACTCATACTCCAATAAGTTATAGAGATATCCGTCAGAATGGTTATTAAACTGAAACCCAAGATGACAACAGAGAAAAATATCTCCTCTTAAACACAACGGATATGGCAAACAAGTATTAGAAAAGATTATATATTTATCATTTGGACTGTACTACATCAAACCCGTACAACATATTGTTAACGCCAAAATTTGGTATGATTCTTTATCAGATTCGGTTAAGGAAAAAATCACAGTCAACTAGCGGGAATTAATCCAGAGGAAGCCGAATTCAGGAAGGAATCGTGAAGACTACAGCATGGCAGTTAACTATTTTATCTATAAATTAGGTAGCTTTAATAATTTTTAGGAAAACCTGATCTCGTGTCCGATCAGGGCTTGTTAATTTTCCTTTTATAGTTAGGAAACTCCTGTTTCGTATCTGATCAGGACTGTATCAACTCAGGGTATAAATACGTATGTCCGGGTACCATGTAAATCATCACACAGATCAATACAAATTCGGCGCATCGCCACCCTTTTTGATGGGTTCTTGCCTCTCGAGCTGGGCTGCATCGGTTAAGTTCGACCTCCTGCGAGAGGGTAAGTCTCGTCACCACGACTATCGTATCGGCTAGGACTTCCTTGGTTAGGTCCGATATTCTAGCCGGTCTACGGTAGTCGGCTTACCACGATGTATCTATTCTGTCTACGGCTGCATCAGTTTAGTTTGATCTCTTAGGCCGAGTGGATATATCACATCACGCGTGCATAGATTTTATCGGCTTACTGGGGATAATTTATCACCAGTTTGTGCTGCATCGATTAGGTCCGACCTATTAAACTACCTGCGATAAGTTATTCCTGCTAGGTTGATAAATTTTATGCAAGCGTCTTACGGGATGTATAGCCGATAAGTTATCGTATAGTACATCACAATTGCATTAGATCTATCGGCTCATCGAGGTTCTTTTATCATTATTAATCTGTGCTGCATCAGTTAAGTTTGACCTTCTAGATTGATAATGATAGATTTATCCTTGTTAAGCGGATGGGTGTCTATGCAATGTTCTATCGGAGTGCCTAGCCGATAAGTTATCTTTTATTAAATAAAGCCAACTGCATTGTTTAATTGTTATTTTGTTTATCTGCACTGTTATCGCAGTCGGCTAGAGGGTAGTCAATTGATTTATTTATTTTGCCTATTTATGCCATCATCGGCTTCCAGCCGATGTATTAGTGCTTTAGTTCATATGGGCAATCGGCCGATGAAACGAGTCCAAATCGGCTTCCAGCCGATTGGCTCACTGGTCTAATATTTCTATTTTCTTGTCAATTGCAGGGTCAAATTGACTGGCACGCCTACGAACCTCGAATTTAGGACCTGCACTGGAGTTAAGCAGATCTCCCAGGCCTTCACGTGTCTAGTGCATCGAACCAGATCCTCAGCTCGTTCTCGACACTGCTGGTGATTTTCGGTGTCAACACGTTTTTGGCACGCCTGGTGGGATGCGAAGTTTCAACATGGCTGGAAAAGAGATCAAACCTGAGAATGTGATTCCAGTCACCATGGACGATCTGACGGAAGAGCAAAAACAGCAAGTAGAACAAAATATAGCCAATTTTCAGAAACTCTATTTAGAATCCTTCGGTCTGACTAGACATGGGCCGATTCAAAGATCTCAACTTCCAAAAACAGTTCTAGTCGGAGAATCGAGCCGTACACCACCTAAAAGTTTACCAAAACCCTTACAAGAGATGGTAAATGAAGCAATGCATCACGCGCTTATCAATCAATCAGGAATATTGGTGAACACGCTGCATACCCTTATCAGAAAAACGGTGGATGGATCAATTGCTCAGGAGCCTAATCGGGGTTCGGTATATTTGCCAGTAAAAACGGAGCCGGTTCAGGTTACTTATGGAGTCAGAAAGGATGTACCTGCCAATGTGTTATCCCAGGATCTGATTGGGGGGCAACAGGATGACATACCTCTGGGGTATCATCGAACTGCCTATTATGGGGGGTATCAACAAAATTACCTAGGAGATGTTCCCGATTCAGGTAATTATCAGAGAGAATATCCTAAGCAAAATCGGCTACCAACTCCACCCATGCAATATCAATGGGAAATCCCAAGGGAGGAAGATTTATCGACAAGAGTTGCAGAAATAGTAAGAGAACAGTTTGGGATAAAACCAAAGGAGCAAACATTTATGTATCAGCATCCGTATCCTGAGTGGTTTGACAGAGTTCCATTACCACACCGATACAGAGTCCCAGATTTTTCTAAATTCTCAGGACAGGACAACATATCTACAGTAGAGCATATTAGCCGATTCTTGGCACAGTGTGGAGAGTCATCGGCTGAGGAGGCTCTGAGGGTTAGATTTTTTTCCTTGTCATTGTCTGGATCGGGTTTTACATGGTTCTCTTCATTACCACCAAATTCAGTTCGGGGATGGGCCGATTTGGAGAAACAATTTCACAAATACTTTTTTGCTGGGATCCACGAGATGAGGCTGACAGACCTAACATCGGTTAAACAAAGGCCAGACGAAACGGTACGGAATACGTCCAGCGGTTTCGGGACGTTAGAAACCGATGTTATAGTTTGAATCTAAGCGATGTGCATCTAGCCGAGTTGGCTTTTCAGGGTCTCTTAGCTCCCATTAAAGAGAGGTTCTCATCGCAGGAGTTCGAGAGTTTGGCGCAACTTGTACAGAAGGTATCGGCTCATGAAAGCTGATTTCAAGAAGCAAAAAAGGAGAAGTTTCAGAGAAGGGTCGCTCAGGTGCAAGCTTATTCATCGAATTCAGATGATGAAGAATCCGATGTTGAAGTTGGATTGGCGGAGTGGGCTAGAAATAAGAAATCAGTATCATGCCCCTGGGTGAAGGATATCGGCAAGGAGGAACGATATGATTTTGATATCAATAAAGCCGATAAAATCTTCGATCTATTGCTACAAGAGAAACAGATACAGCTTCCGCCAAATCATGTAATTCCATCAGCCGAAGAACTAAAGAAGAAGAGATATTGCAAGTGGCATAACACGAATATGGTGTAAAGTTTTTCGGCAACAAATTCAATCGGCTGTCGAACAAGGAAGGATCAAGTTTGAGGACAAAAAGCCGATGAAAATTGATGGACATCCATTCCCCGTGAACATGGTTTATGCGGGATCATCGATGAATCAAGCCGATGAAGGAAAGCATCGAGAATATAGATCTAGAATTACTTCATCGCAGCTGATAGATAAATATTCAAAGCACGAAGAGGAACAACGGGCTTCGTCATACAAGGAGGGATATAATCCACATTGGGATTGTCTGTTCTTTCAATTTTGCTAGGAGCAAGGGATAAGATTGTCATCGATCAGACACTGTCCTGAATGTAATATTACAAGATCTCAGAATTTTGAGCATGAAGGATTTTCACAAGATCGGCCGCTTGAAAAAGAGCATCGGTACACAGCCGATTGGGGCCGATCCATGAAGAATTTTTTGAAGAAAACGATGAAGAGGGTGTAACATACCCAGAATATATGCACACACACACACACACACACACACACACACACACACATATACATATATATATATATATATATATATATATATATATATATATATATATATATATATGGAGACCCATATTTTGCTCTCTGTTAAAGAAAAACTAGGAATCACTTTGTTAATTCAAATTTCTAAGGGAACTTCCTGTAGAAACAAAAATCTGAGGAAATTCCACGAGAAACTAAACTGTACCAATCAACCACTGTAATTTTCACTGAATTTTAGCAATTCAATAAGAGACACAAATAAATACTTTAATCTCAGCAAAATCTGGAAAATTGTCATCTGCAGACAGCTTACTTGGCATTTTTGCCAGGACTAATCCATCACACACCTTCTCACTAAAACCTACCAGAACCTGGGTTAGATTGTGAAATAATTACAGCAAAAATTTCAATACAATCTTCACAAAAATCGCACATAAAATAATAGGACAAAACCTACTGACTCAGACAGGAAAGAGTAATCTTTGGCCGAACTTTGAGGAATTATCAGGAAAAATCCACCAGTCTCACAACTCTAAATTTTGGCACAGAGGTAGTCATTATCACTCACTGCTCACAGTAAATTTTCCACAGTTTTACCCATACTGTAACTCAGTCAAAATGCCAGCTCAAGTGGTCTTCTCAACCACTTCATTAAACACACTCTCTAGAAGATGTTCTCTCTATTCTGCCACTGTCGAGTGGGTCCCGGCCATTGTGGGTCCCATCTGTCGGTCACTGATGTTCTCCAACCTGGCCCCACCTACAGAACCCCGTTGCCACGCTCGCGGACACGCGCCAGGCCACCGGCTGCCTGCTCACAGAGCGGCGCCAGCGCGCCCTCCTCCTTCTCCTCGGCCAAGTCGACTGCAACCCGAGCCATTTCGCCATTGTACTCTCCTCACCACTCTCTCTCACTCCTCCACGGAAAGCCCAAGGCAAAAACCACGGCAACACCGAGAAACGACACCTTCTTTCCCGGCGCCGGCAAGAAACCGACCGCCGCCATTCTTCTCGGATGAGCTTCGCCGCATCTGAGCTACGGGAACATGACCACCCTTGCATCCCTGATCCATCTTTCCCCTCCACTCTCTCTGTCTCCTAGGTTGAAGACGCCGTAGTGCGCCCTCGGCTCCGACGACTGCCATCATCGCATGCACGCGTTCTCCCTGACCGAAGCAAGATTGGAGCTGAATCTTGGCCAGCAGCATCGCCAGACCAGGACGAGCTCAAGAACCGAGCACTAGAAGCAGCCGAGTCCCGAGACTGTAGAACCACGTCTTCTTCCTCTCCGCCGGCCACCGTGCCCCCTTCTTGCTCTCTCTGACCACGGTGAGTCAAACTCCGATTCCTAGCGTCTGTACCAACCTCAACAACTCACTAAGGTGATGCCTACTTCGTTTCTCTGGATCTTGGCCCAGATCCGGCTGTCGACGAATACCCGAAGTACTCCGCCGCCACCAGACCCCTCCTGGAGCAACCGTCGTCGTTCCAACAGCACCGAGTAATCCAACACCTTCGGTGAGCCTCTTAGGTCCCTCAGACATCGCATGCATGCATCCATTTGGCCCGTGAAATGCAATCCATATGCATGCCGAGTGAGTTCACCGCCTCCGCTGTCGTCGCCGTCGATTCCGACCACTCCAGACAGTGAGACTACCACCGATAGTCGCGCAAAATCTTGTAGAATATTTCTCCTTTTGGCAACTCGGCGAGATCAACCGCCATTCGCCGTCGCCGTCGCCGCAAAGCTCGTCGGAGACGTTTGCCGCCGCGAGCTCTGTCCCGAGCAGCTGACAAGCGGGTCCCACCGTATTCGCGCGTGAGAGCACTGTCAACAGAGATTTAAATCGCCTGAGGTTCTATTTGTAAAAGATCAGTCACTGACGAGTGGGCCCTGGGCCTAAAAATAATAATAAAAAAACATAAGGGCTCTTGATGGAAAAATCCATCTCACACGTGCCGGAGGACTGCGGGTTGATTGCCGGGAACTCCAGGGACCTCGGCGCAAAATGTATTACACTGACCAGTGGGCCCACGTATTATAAAATCCGAGAAACATTAAGAAAAGTATAAATCCATTAAATTGTTCCACTGAAAATTAGGCAAACTTCTTAAATCCACGTCAAATTCATTTTAACTCCAAATTGGGTGAAACCAGTTTTGTTGGTTTTGTAAGTTTATCCTCTAAAATCTGGTAAAATGAAAAGTAGCACTTTCTGTACAGAAAATTTACCTAAAAATTTATGAGAGTAAAAATGGGACTTTTAACTAGGAAATTCATAAGAAATTCATTATAACTCAGAAAAAATGTCAAACCAATTTTGTAATTCTTATAAAAATGTATACTTTCCATTTATGAACTCAGCTTGCACAGAATTAGGCCACACATAATCAGTACATTTTATTTTTCCAAAAGGACGCATAAAAATCGTAAAAATCATATCTCACAAATGGTAAATGCAAAAATAAAAAATAACTTCACCAGAGAGTATATAAAACCAGCACCAAGTCACTGCACAAAAATCATGCATGTTAGAGCATTTTGCATTTTTGCATTATTTATCGGTTTTGCATTAACTCTAAAATTTAAAACTAGAAGAAGAGCCTTTGGAGTTCGAGGAGGTAGAATATTTTGAAGAACCTAAAGTAGACCTGAACCAAGGCAAGAATCCCACTACCTTTGAACACATTGCTCCTAAATTTTGGGATTATAAATGATTTCATTTCAACTTGCATCGTTATTTGGGTATGCAAATTATATAGATGGTGGGCAAAGGTAGTTAATCCCATTCCCTGCATAACCAACCTTGAAATGTTGATGACTTGCTACTTGTAACCCTAGGATGGGTAGAAGTACTTATTGAGTGCTTGCTATAAGGTATACATTGGTATATATGCTTAGACATGCATAGCTACTTACAAAATATATCATGGCTATCTAATTATGTTTCAAATGGGAATTTACTTACTTCTGATCAGAGATGAATATCCGTGATATTTGTGAACTAAAACCGAAGCAAAACCGTTTTAAAACTTGGGCAAGCAAGTGGTACACATATGTGATAGTTGTGTACCGATAGGGGGAGTGTTTTGCCTGGGTTGCTTAAGGACCGAACTCAGTGTCATATTCTCATGTTAAACAGTACAACCACATGTGCTAGTTATGGGATAGCCATAGTAGATTAAGTTACTTAATGTTTAGCCTTGCATTTTGGTAGGCTGAGTAGTATGGGCAGTGCCTACGAATGTACTGTAGGGCTGTTCAGCGGAGCTACCTATGTGAACCATGAGGGACTGTGATCACCTCATGGCATAGGCGTCTAAGTTGGTCCAGTACAACGTTGTGTGCCTCGTGGGGAGTTAGGAAGGCTGCCGCCACGGCGCTGGGTTTAAGGCGTGGGCCCGCCACCCACGGCATTGGGGTAGCGCCCCGGTGTGGAGTAACACACCTCGTGCTGGTGCAAGGCTAAATGTTAGGTAATGTAAAAGCTGTGTTGTGACCTCTTGACCACACTCAACGTGAAGAGTGTGGTGGTACCGACGGGTACCGGACAAACTAGAGTGTACCGTTTGGCTTCTATCACATCATGTGGGTAACGATGTACAAACTCTGCAGAGTCAAAACTAATCGGTTAGCCGTGCTCACGGTCATGAGCGGCATGGTTGTGTCCATTGAGTATAGATTTATGTTTCTAAAATGTTTTATGAAATGGGATGGGATGATGAAGAATTTTATTGATTTATACTTGGTGATTGATGGTATGATAATGAAAAGGAGATGGCGTACTAAGTTGTATTATAGTCTTGCTGCCAAGGAGGGCAGTGAAGATATTATTAATCATGAAAATGGATGCCATGATATTACTTTATCAGTTTATTATGCAATCTAATTTATGAACTTCTCTTTTAAACTATTGCGAAATAAAATTGGCTTTATGCAATAAAACTAGCCTTTCACATAGCCTTGATCTTGACTACAGCTTGCATGTATAATTAGGTTTGATTGTGGCCTTGCCAGTACCTTGTGTACTGAGTTCTTTTTTTTGGTTTTTGTGAATGCTGCTATAGATCCATACACAGGTGGAGATGAGGACATGCTTGATGATTGTGGGGGTGAACAGATCGATCAGGACGGTCCTATCTAAGGGTTTACCCTTAGTCGGTTGCCTGGGGGTTTTGGGTAGCCAAGCTTCCGATGGACTAATTATTTAGCCTGTACGGCTTATGTAATTAATAGTTAATATGTATTTGTACTTGTATGTTGGTTTACTTAGCTAAATGCCCTATGTATTGGATATTGCTTGCTAGATGAACGTGTGAGACTAGAACTTTCCTGGGCTAGTCTCGCATTAGTAAGAATTTAGAAATGATGAGATGCATGGACGTTGATTCAACCGTAGACCATGTCCCCAGAAGTGTGTATCGTGTTTGGTCGCCGCCTTCGTGTGGTTTGATGGGCACACTTCGCCGTTTCGGACTGGTGAATCAACTCTCCAAACATCTCTTTATTTCTGAATTCGGTGCTTTGGACTTGTATTGTGGATGGGTAAATATTATGACAAGTCTGCGATGAGGATGGATGGTTATTGTACTTATTTGGTTTTTATTCGAGATCCAATCCATCTAGATAGTTCGCGTTGTCATAGTAGTTACTCTCTATAATGCATTTCTGAGGTGCCCACAGAGGGATTGCATGAAAAATAACAAATTCAAAATCCTCAATGGTGTCCTAGTGGAATATTTACAAAAAATCAGAAAAGAAGGGCACAACGGCTACGGCACCGAGAGCAACAGGAAGAACAATGGCGAGATCACAAGGGAACCGATCATTGTCACAAGAGGACTAAACGGGTATGGCGTGTGAAAAGAAGTGATGATGAGGTTGATCCATCGGCTCGAGTAAAGATGGTTTTTCTTTTTGCCTTGGGAATATAAAGCACTTTCATCTGATGAGGAAGGCAATAAAGAGGTTTTTGCTCAGTTAACGCTGCAACCCGATCAGGCTATATTCGATAAGCCTGAAGAATCAAAGCATCGGCATTTGAAGCCATTATATATCAAGGGTTATGTGAATGGGAAGCCGATGACGAAGATGCTAGTTGATGTGGGGCAGCTGTTAATCTAATGCCGTATGCTACGTATCGGAAGCTGGGGAAAACCGCAGAAGATTTGATCAAGACAAATATGGTGTTAAAAGATTTCGGCGGGAATCCATCAGAGACGAAAGGCGTGTTAAACGTGGAATTAATAGTGGGGAACAAGACTTTACCTACCACGTTTTTGGTTATCGATGGAAAAGGATCATATAGTCTACTCCTTGGCAGGGATTGGATTCATGCAAACTGTTGCGTGCCCTCGATAATGCATCAAAGTCTGATACAGTGGCAAGGAGATCAAGTTGAGATAATCCTAGCAGATCAATCGACCAATATTGCAATGACCAATTTGCCGGTCTGGGAGGCCGATGGTGTCGATTGTTTGTCTAGAAAAATATGGGAGGGGGATTATCTTAAGATCACCTGTCATGGGATACAGCCGATTCGGCAAGTCGGCTCAGAATTATTACTCTGATAGGTACCATTGAAGATTTCGAGGGAAAGTTGGGACAAGGGTTTACGTCGGCCGATGATTTGGAAGAAATTGATATAGAACCAGGAGATAGGCCAAGGCCGACGTACATAAGTAAAAAAATGTGTCCTGAATTTCGAGAAGAATTAATAAAATTATTGAAAGAGTATCGGGATTGTTTTGCTTGGGAATATCACGAAATGCTAGGATTAAGCCGATCAATTGTTGAACATCGGCTTCCTATTAAACCAGGATATCGGCCATTTAAACAGGCTCCAAGAAGATTTAAAGCGGAGTTATATGAGCCAATTAAAGCAGAAATCACAAGGTTATATGATGCAAAGTTTATAAGGCCGTGCCGATATGCTAAGTGGGTTTCTAATATCGTCCCAGTAGAAAAGAAAAATGGAAAATTGAGAATATGTATTGATTTCCGGGATTTGAATAAGGCTACCCCCAAGGATGAGTACCCGATGCCGATAGCAGATTTGTTGGTGGATGCAGCGTCAGGCCACAGAATTATTAGCTTCATGGATGGCAATGCAGGATACAATCAAATTTTTATGGTAGAAGAAGATATACATAAGACTGCATTTCGATGTCCTGGAGCTGTCGGCTTATATGAGTGGGTAGTAATGACGTTTGGGTTGAAAAGTGCCGGTGCGACATATCAAAGGGCGATGAATTATATATTTCATGATCTCATCGGCTTATTAGTGGAAATTTATATCGATGATGTGGTGGTTAAATCCAAGAGTGATGAAAGCCATATAGCCGATTTGCGAAAAGTGCTGGAAAGAGCAAAGAAATACGGATTAAGGATGAATCCCAATAAATGCGCTTTTGGTGTATCGGTTGAGCAGTTTTTGGGTTTTATGGTTCATGAACGAGGAATTGAAGTTAGTCAACGGAGCATCAGAGCCATCAAGAATACAGAACCACCAGTCAATAAGACAGAGCTACAGTCGTTGATCGGCAAGATTAATTTTGTAAGGAGATTCATATCAAATTTGTCAGGAAGGATTGAGCCTTTTACTCCGTTGTTGAAATTGAAAGCAGATCAAGAGTTTGTGTGGGGGGCAGAACAGTAGGAGGCATTTGATGAAATTAAGAGTTATTTAAGTTCCCCGCCTGTTTTGATTCCGCCGCAGAAAGGAGTGCCATTCAAGTTATACTTATCGGCCGATGAAAAATCCATCGGGTCTGGAATTTGAAGGGAAGGAGCGAGTTGTGTTCTATCTAAGCAGAAGGCTTTTGGATGGTGAAACAAGATATCCTGCGGTAGAAAAATTATGCCTTTGTTTATATTTCTCATGTATAAAGTTAAGGCATTACATCCTATCGGCCGAATGTACAGTGGTTTGCAAGGCCGATGTGGTAAAATACATGTTGTCGGCTCCAGTCTTAAAGGGGCGAATGTACAGTCTACGGTTGAATCAACGTCCATGCATCTCATCATTTCTAAATTCTTACTAATGCGAGACTAGCCTAGGAAAGTTCTAGTCTCACACGTTCATCTAGCAAGCAATATCCAATACATAGGGCATTTAGCTAAGTAAACCAACGTACAGGTACAAATACATATTAACTATTAATTACATAAGCCGTACAGGCTAAATAATTAGTCCATCGGAAGCTTGGCTACCCAAAACCCCCAGGCAACCGACTAAGGGTAAACCCTTAGATAGGACCGTCCTGATCGATCAGTTCATCCCCACAATCATCATACAAGTCTTCGTCTCCACCTGTATATGAATCTATAGCAGCATTCACAAAAACAAATAGAACTCAGTACGCAAGGTACTGGCAAGGCCACAATCAAACCTAATTATACATGTAAGCTATAATCAAGGTGAAGGCTGTATGAAAGGCTAAATTTTATTGCATAAAGCCAATTTTATTTTGCAACAGTTCAAAAGAGAAGATCATAAATTAGATTGCATAATAAACTGATAGAGTAATATCATGGCATCCATTTTCATAAATACTATCTTCACTGCCCTCCTTAGCAGCAAAACTATAATACAACTTATCACGTCATCTCCATTTCATTATCATATCATCAATCACCAAGTGTAAATCAGTGTAAACTCTTCACCATCCCATCCCATTTCATAAAGCATTTTCAGAACATAAACTATACTCAATGACAACAACCATGCCGCTCATGACCGTGAGCACGGCTAACCGATTAGTTTTGACTCTGCAGAGTTTGTACATCGTTACCCACATGATGTGATAGAAGCCAAACGGCTACACTCTAGTTTGTCCGGTACCCGTCGGTACCACCACACTCTGCACATTGAATGCAGTCTAGAGGTCACAACACAGCTTTTACATTACCTAACATTTAGCCTTGCACCAGCACGAGGTGTGTTACTCCACATCGGGCACTACCCAATGCCGTGGGTGGCGGGCTCACGCCTTAAACCAGCGCCGTGGAATCTGCCTACCCGGCTCCCACGAGGCACACAACGTTTATTGACAAACTTAGACGCCTACGCCATGAGTGATCACAGTCCCTCATGGTTCACATAGGTAGCTCCTCTGAACAGCCCTACATCCGTCGTAGACACTGCCCTCTACTACTCAGCCTACCAAAATGCAAGGCTAAACATTAAGTAACTTAATCCACTATGACTAAACCCATACTAGCACATGTGTTGTACTGTTTAACATGAGAATGACACTGAGTTCAGTCCTTAAGCAACCAGCAAACACTCCCCCTATTGATACACAACTATCATAATATGTGTACCACTTGCTTGCCCAAGTTTTAAAACGGTTTTCCTTCGGTTTTAGTTCGCAAATATTTAATTATTCATCACGGATCAGAAGTAAACAAATTCCCATTTCAAACATAATTAGATAGCCATGATTAATTTTGTAATAGCTATGCGTGTCTAAGCGTATATATAAGTGTATAACTCATAGCAAGCACTTAACAAGTACTTTCACCCATCCTAGCTACAAGCAGTAGGTTATCAACATTTCAAGGTGGTTATGCAGGAAATGGATTAACTACCTTTGCCATCAATCTATATAGTTTTCATAGCAAAATAACGATGCAATTTGACATAAAGCATTATAATCTCAAAATTTAGAGCAAATATGTTCAAAGTAGTGGATTCTTGCCTTGGTTCAGGTCTACTTGAGGTTCTTCAAAATATTCTAACCTCCTTGAACTCCAAAGGCTCTTCTTCTAGTTTTAAATTTTAAAGTTAATGCAAAACCGAGAAATAATGTAAAAATGCAAAATGCTCTAACATGCATGATTTTTGTGCAGTGACTTGGTACTGGTTTTATATACTCTCTGGTGAAATTATTTTTATTTTTGCACTTACCATTTGTGAGATATGATTTTTACGATTTTTATATGTCTTTTTGGAAAAATAAAATGTACTGATTATGTGTGGCCTAATTCTGTGCAAGCTGAGTTCATAAATGGAAAGTATACATTTTTATAAGAATTACAAAATTGGTTTGACATTTTTTGATTATAATGAATTTCTTATGGATTTCTAGTTGAAACCCATTTTCACCCTTATTTACTCTTATAATTTTTTGGCAGATTTTCTGTACAGAATGTGCTACTGTTTAATTTACCAGATTGTAGAGAATAAAATTACAAAACCAACAAAACTAGTCTCACTCAATTTGGAGTTAGGATGGATTTTCTATAAATTTTCAAAGTTAACTCAATTTCAATGTAACAGAAAAGCATTTATTCATTTCTTTTGTTTTTCTAGGATTTTAAATCAATGGGGTCCACCGGTCAGTGTCTTTATGTTTTGCACCGAGGCCCCTGGGTTTTCCAGAAATTAACCCGCGGTCCTCGGGCACGTGGGAGAGGAAAATTCCATTATGAGTCCCCGTTGATTTTAATTATTGCATTTAGGTCCTGGGCCCATTCGTCAGTGACTGGTTATTTTACAAAGAGAACCTCGGGCATTTTAAAACTTCGCTGACAGCGCTCCTCCGCGCTAATCGCAGTGGGGCCCGCTCGTCAGCGGCTCGGGACAGAGCTCGCGGCGGCAAACGTCTCCGACGAGCTTTGCGGCGACGGCGACGGCGAACGGCAGTCGATCTTGCCGAGTTGCCAAAAAGGAAAATTTCTACAAGATTTGAGCAACTATCGGTGGTAGTCTCACTGTCTGGTGGTCGGAAACCGATGGCGACGACGGCGAGGCGTGAACTCACTCGCATGCATATGGATTGCATTTCACGGGCCAAAGGATGCAAGCATGCGATGTCTGAGGACCTAAGAGGCTCACCGAAGTGTTGATACTCGGTACTGCTGGAACGGTGGCGAGCACATCGAAGAGGTCTCACGCGGCAGAGGAGTACTTCGGTTGATCGTCAACGGCCGGATCTGGGCTACAATCCAAGAGAAAAGCCGTCGGCGTTTAGCTCAGTGTATACCCTGCAGTAGCTTCATGCGCGAGGTGAATCGAGATGTAACTCACCGTGTCAGAGAGAGCAAAGAAGGGCACGGCGGTGACGGAAGAGAAAGAGGGCTCGGATCTACGGCCTCGGGGCTCGGCGGCTTCTAGTGCTTGGTTCTTGAGCTTGTCCTGGTCTGGCATGTGCTGCGAAGGATTCAACTCCAATCTTGCTCGGTCAGGTTGAACGCATGCATGCGATGACGGCGGTCGCCGGAGCCGAGGGCGCACTACGGCGTCTTCGACCTAGGAGATAGGGAGAGTGGAGGGAAAAATGGATCAGGGATGCAAGGGTGGTCGTGTTCCCGTAGCTCAGATGCGGCGAAGCTCACCCAAGAAGAATGGCGGCGGTCGGTTTCTTGCGCGTCAGGGAAGAAGGTGCGTTTCTTGGTGTTTGTGGTGGTTTTCACCTCGGGCTTCCTGGAGGAGTGAGAGAGAGTGTGAGGAGAGTACAGATGGCGAGGTGGGTTTGAGCTCCTGTCCGACTGCGCCGAGAAAAAAACGAGTAGGAGCGCTGGCACCGCTCTGTGAGCGCATCGCCGGTGCCTGGCGCGTGTCCGCTGTGCGTGGCGACGGTGTCCTACAGGCTGGGCCATGCTGGAAGATGTCTGACCGACAGATGGGACCCCACAGTGCTGGACCCACTCGGCAGTGCAGAATAGAGAGAACACCTTCTAGAGACTAAGTGTCAATGGAGTAGTTGGGGAGGTCACTTGAGCTGCATTTTTGACTGAGTCACAGTGTAGGTAAAATCGAGGAGAAAAATTACTGTGAGCAGTGAGTGGTATGGTCCAACTTTGTGCCAAGATTCAGAGTCATTGGCTTGTAGATTTCTCTGGAAAATGGCAAAGTTTGGCCAGAAATCAGTTTCTGCTGTGCACTAGTCTGAGTCATGTGGACCTTGACCTATTATTTTATGTTCCATATTTATGAAGATTGTACTGAAATTTTTACTGAATTAGTTCACAATCTAATCCAGGTTCTTGTAAATTTTGGTGAGCATGATTGATGGATGATATTCTGGCAAAAATGCCAAGTAACTGTCTGCAGGTGACAATTTTTTTCCCAGATTTTGCTGAGTTTAAAGTATTTATTTTGTGGACTCTTATTGAATTGATAAAATTCAGTGAAAATTACAGTGGTTATTATACAGTCTAGTTTCTCGGGAAATTTTCTCAGATTTTTGTTTCTACAGAAGTTCCCTTAGAAATTGAATAACCAAAGCGATTCCTAGTTTTTCTTAAAAGAGAGCAAAACATGGTCTCCTATATAATATATATATATGTATATATATGTATAGTATATATATGTTATATATCTATATATATAACATATATATATTATATAATATACATATACATATATGTATTGTACCACATATTCTGGGTATGTTACAATATTGAAAGATCTTGAGGGACAAGTTGCTAAAGCACTTAATTAGAAAAAATATCTCAAGAATATTATCCAAACGTTTGATCAAACTCCTGAATCGGTTGAATGCCACCACAACCTACCTCACTATCAACTCACACCGACGATTTCTAAAATAGTTCAAAGCAAGAGCCAATGTTGTTCATCGCCTAAAGATAGTCGATTATCAATTTTATCATCTTTAGATAAACAAATAAGACTATTATCAAGCAAAATGGAATAAGATGAATAAGTAACAGAGCTGACGTTAAATATATACAGCAAAGACTATCTCATGGTTCTAGAGCAACATCAAGTCATGTGAAGGTTAAAGTTTTACAAGAATTCTGGATTGTTTCAATCACACGCAGGCGAATCTGATCAATTTTGTTGATGCGTGGATATCTCTTCATCGGAGCTTGAAAAGGTCTTTAACTCTTCGCCATGAACGATCTTGGCGTACTGCTACTGCAACTTTGGATTCTTGTTCTTATTGCTTGTGCAAGCCGATGAGCTGAGATTTTGTGATTTCAATGTCCTTGCGGATCTTTCAAGCTTTGCCAGCAAATTGGCTTGTTTTTCCTCCTGCTGTCTAGTTTAACTTGTTTTCTTTGAGGCGGCTACGTCATATCATCAAGCTTTTCTTTTCAGATTGAGCAAACAGCCGATCATTCTTGAATGCCTTGAGCTAGATCTTCTGTTCGGCGCGATCGGCTATCGTTGCCTGTCTTGATCAGTTGAAATCTATGGATTCTAAATAAGCAGCAGGAGTCAGGGCATCGATGAGTTCGTCGGGCAGATGATGTTCAATCTCAGAAAATCTTGCTCGGATTGGCCCAAATCTTCCCACCAGCGCGTCTATTGGGTTTCCAGTCGACAGATAATATCTAGCAAATGTCGCGCACATCGGATGGAAGGATGGTCTGTCATCGCGCTTGGTGTTCCCCCATTACCTCTTCATCAGTCTCCAGGTACTATAGTAATACATTCTTCTCCTATCTTCCTTACTGAAAGCAATGGTGGATCGTGAAAGCTTGTAGCATATAGTTTATCTATGCAGAACTAACTATAGCATACCTTGTAGTGTGAAATCACGTTCCCATATTAATTATTGGCAGATCAAATAAGTTTGCCACAGATTCAGACAACCAAGCTCTCCAAAATGGACTTCACATTTCTGAATCAGAAATACAAAATCGCAATATATATATGTTACACACTCATGGTACCTATGACTGACAGCAAGTTGTTGTGTACAACTGACTATACATTCCTTCCATAAAATAAACCACCACACACCTTCAATCATGATGATGCCTATCATTGTTTTTCACAAAGAAATCTATATTTGGATTTCCTATCATCTCAGCACTTATCGATGATTTTAACATCATCAGAACGCACAAAACAAGCAAGCAATCATCTTAGAAACAATTTTCTCACTTGAGAAATTGACCTTTAAGACGGATTCTGAGATGAAATATTTGATTAAGACCAAATTATGCTTGAGTCTATAACTTAAGTATATAAATCAGTATATCAATATCCTATTGATATTGTCAACCAGTATCCAAATTATATTAGACAATCATATCTATAAACACTTATGGTCATTCAATCCCTAAAAATAGATCAATATCCATTTAGACCTAGGGATGATATACTCCAGTGCCATTAAAACGCTTATGTATCCTGCATATTGCAACAGACCTGAAATTGTATTTGCAGATACCTTGCTAGCTTAAAGTAGCGCAACTCTAATAACTCCATTGGGTGGGAGTCAGAAAGGATATCCATAGATATTTTTGTGGCACAAAATATTTTGATTCATCATCTGATAAATCAAACTAAGACCATAGTGAGATATGTACATACTGGCCAATAATCCCTAGAATGCCAGATCATGTATTGATTTTATAGTGGTGTAGTTCCTCAAAAGAGTCATCAATATAGACTCCAATGATTACTTCCATCTATCATTCCGAACTTTTATGAATGGCTTCGTCGAGTGATTAATCACATGCAATAGTTATGTAATATTGATTCTATTTGAATCACCTACCATTATCTATAAAGATAATAATACTTACGTTGATCAAATGCAGACATATGTATAAAGAGTAATATCATCAAGAATATTACTCCTAATATATTTCACCTATATCAATTATATGAGAGTGGGGAAATTAGTATCTTACAAAGTCCTATAACAATCTCATGGACCTATTTACTACATCTTTACCAACTTCCATATTTTCTGAAATGTGTTCAAGAAATTGGTATGGGACGACTATATAACTTGCAAGAATCAGAGGGAGTAATCTCTTAGATTATACCTGCTCAAAGCAATATTGTACTCTTTTCTCCTCTTATGAGTTTTTTCCTAATGGATTTCTTATAGAAGGTTTTTAATGAGGCAATATATCAACGTAGATATATATCATATCTCTATTTTCCTCACAGGGGTTTTTAAACAGATATCAATATTTTTCCCCTATGGTTTTAGGGGAAACTATCATATATTATGATCCAATGATCATAATCCAAGTACTGAAATTCTCATATGAAATTTTCCTTTCTTAAGGTTTCTCAGAGAGAATTCACATATATGTCTATCATTTTCTCCTTATATTTTTTCTATTGGGTTTTAAAGGAGTTTTAATAGCATATCTATACAATGATTTCTCCTCAAATTTTTCACAGGGTTTTGGAGGAGTTTTTCCAAGAGATGGATCAAATGATAATTACCAGAAGCAAATTGATCCAGAGGAGTGTTACAAATAAGATTGGTTGATGATTAGTTAGTACATGTTAATTGTGCTTGTTTGTGAACAGACACATCTTCATAAGTAGAATATGTTCACACTATATTCACACCCCTTCATCATCTATAAATACTTGTAATTATCCTATACACACTAACTGATGGAATATATGTGTTCATCTCTCAATTCTTTATCATAATCAAAGTACTGAAATTCTCATATGAGTTTTTGCTTTCTCAAGGTTTCTAATAGAGAATTCACATATATGCCACACAATTTTCTCCTTATATTTTTCTCATTGGGTTTTAAAGGAGTTTTAATAGTATATCTATACAATGGTTTCTTCTCAAATTTTTTCACAGGATTTTAGAGTAGTTTTTCCAAGAGATAGATCAAATGATGATTACCAGAAGCAAATTGATTAAGAAGAAGTGTTACAAACAAGATTGGTTGATGATCAATTACCACATGTTAATTATGCTTGTTTGTGAACACACTTCTTCATAAGTGAAACCTATTTATACTATGTTCATATCTCTTCATCCTTTTTAAATACTTATAATCATTTTATACATACTAAGTAATAAAATACATGAGTTCATCTCTCAATTGTTTCGATCTCTACTCCACCACCCAATGCTGCGGCATGAGGCAGCCGCCAGCGGCCAGCCACGTCGCGGCGATCTGCGTGCGCTGCTGACTCGGATCCGCGCCAACGCGCTGCCTGTTCTGGATATTTTTAGCGCCGATTCTATCTCAACGAGTCCCACTCGCGAGTGAGACATTAGGACGTGGGCCCTGCCTGCATAATTGCGGCAGGAGATGGCTGGCTAGCTGGAGACGGTGACGTATGCAGAAACCTGTACTATGAAAGCTCCGTACCTATCTCTCGATATTTTATTTTACAGCTTCCTGTCTTGTGGGGTCACTTGAGTTTTTGGAATTTTTTATTTCGGTAGTACTACTATTTCTGAGGACGACATGAGCTTTGACATGTCACCTACATAGTTATTTAGGAGTAACAAGTTATTTAAGGATTAATTTTGTTCTGGTAATTTTTATCGGTACTCACTCCATTGGAAAAAAACTATTTTCTTTGTTTTAAAATAAAAAATATAATACTAGATATAATATATCCTAATACTATGAATTTGGATAGCCTAAATTCATAGTATTAGGATGTGTCATATTTAGTACTAAATTTTTATATTATGAGAGGTTATGAGAGAGAAATTTATTTTTTTACTGAGAGAGTAATACTGTACTAGTACTTTATGTTCTGACTTCTGATATGGAAGATTCGAGAAGGTTGGCAGGCAAAATTTGGTGGCCATTTTTTCCTTTTTTTTTTTCTGGTGTTGATTTGGGCTCGACGGATCGAAAGGCTACACGTTTATACACCATCCACGCTTATTGCTCTGTTTTATAAGCCGTATTTATTGTGTTGGCTTATAGACTAAACGTAAAATGAAAAACGTTATTAGCACGTGATTAATTAAGTATTGGCTATTAAAAACTTGAAAAATAGATCTATTTGATTTTTTGATATACTTTCATATAGAAAGTTTTTATAAAAAACATACCGTTTAGCAGTTTGAAAAACGTGCTCACCATAAACAGGAAATAAGCTCAAGGGAGAAGCCGGAACAAACGGAGTACCCTGGCTGCGTCATTGCCACGTGTATAATGTGCATCCAATAGGTACACGTCGGATAGCTAATCCGGGATACGGACGAGTGGTATGGACTGCACTGGTTTTGGAATTTGGATACAACTTGCCGACTTCTGGACATTTTTCGCTTAAAAAAACATGTTTACTGCCGTCTGGGTCAGAACCGTACTACTATTATATATTCTATCCGGCTTAAAATAAAAGTTATTTCTACAACATAAATCTTATTTTAAAATAAATTATTTCTTCACCTATCTCCTCATCTCAACTAATCATAACCATTCTCTGTTTAATTTATTCACCTATTTTCCCTTCTTGACCAATCATAAGTTTTCTCTAATTATTGACCAATCATAAGTTTTCTCTAATTATTTTTATCTACTTTTTTAATACGCATGCCTAACTCTAGAAATACTTATATTTTAAAATACAGAAAGTATGTTTTACTAATTATATATGTATTTTACGTAGCACCTTCAAAAGCAACCTTTTTGACGTGAAGAAAACTGAGCTTGACGGGAGATATCTTGTGTACCGTTAGGATCATTAATGTATGGCTGATAAGTTGTAAAAAAATAAAGAAAACAACCAAATATATGTGAAGCTTTTTAAATGTAATCTTAACGGTTTAAAAAACAAGATTGATACTCTCCCGTCTCATAATATAAAAGATTTTGTCATTCTAGTCTATTCCAAAATATAAAGAATTTTAGGATCTCGAGACATACTTACTCTTTACTCTCTCCTTTCTCTTCTATAAAGGATTTTTAGTTTTAATTTGTCCTCTAATATAAGAAACTTTATAGTGTTAGTTCTTTTCATTCAAATTTTTTTTTATCTAATCTCTCACCTACTATCCTACCCAAACCAATCTACCATCCTACCCAAACATCACTTATTTAATAAGAGACATACTAATCTTTTCTCTTCATCCTTAATCTTTCTATAAAGGAAAAGATCCCTTATAGAGAGGGCCGGAGGGAGTATCTAATAACTTTTATACTAGTTTATTTTCTACCTATATACTTTTATACTAGTTTATTTCTTACTTATTATCTTTTGTATTAGTTTGTTTATCCCAACAATCACTTTATTACTATGATTTGTCCTTTTGCTACTTTCTTTATTTTTTTAAAAAAAAGGTATAATTTGTTATGTTATGGGACGAAGTAATAGACTAAGATGATAAAACACAAAGTCAACTGTAAAAATTAAATTTTCAAAACTTAAATTTTCGTTGCAACCAGTAAGCTAATAAGCGTACCATGAAATAAAAGCCAAGAAACAATGTACGCTGTATACTTGATCAGTAAACAACACTTGAGATATCTATACCGTACAGACATTAAACAAAACTCATTTTGGACTTGTTAACCCAAGATTTTGCAACCCTTCGCTTTAGGCCTAAGAGCAACTCCAATAGAGCTCTCAAACCAACCCTCATCTCAAATTTAGGAGTTTGTAGGCTAAAAATCGTCTCCAACCGAAATCCTAACCGAGCTCTCATCTGGAAGGGGCCCTCATCCGGGGGGAGGCAACCCCCCAGATGTAGGAGGCCCTCATCTCCTCCAGCCGCCCTCCCCGTCCCTCTCCCGACCCTCTCCGGTCATCGGCGGCGTCGGCCCCGTCGGTCATCGGCACCAATAAATACAAAACCTAAAAAAAGAGGAGATGAGGGAAAGGAGAAGAATGGCTCACCTCAGATCTTGGAAGACCGGCCGCCGGCGTATCCCGGCTGCGTCGGCCCCACCGCCCCCTTCCTCTTCCCCCCCGGGCCGCCCGCCGGCGTCTCCCGCCCGGAGCTCCGTCGGCCCCGCCGCCCTTGCCGCCCCGAGCTCCGCCGCCCCGAGCCGTCGGCCTTGTCGCCCCCGCCTGCGTCGGCCCACAGAGAAGAGAAGAGGAAAGTGAGAGAGAGTGGAGAGAAAAGGGAGTGGGCCACTGACAAGTGGGCCCCACCTAAAAATATAAGAGATCGGTTTTTTGCAATAAAATAGGAGATTGAATATAGATGAGAGAGCTCCTATTCTAACTAATAGGGGGTCAAATTTAGGAGTTTTCATTGGCTTGCTCTAAACAAATCTCTTACCTAGTACTATGAAAAAAGCAGTGACGGATTGCGATACAAAAAGATAGTAATGTTAATCTAGCGTGACAGACCCCCAAACTCATGACGGCTGGGCTGATCCTCGAAGATAAGCGAAGACAACAAATGGCCTCACGTCTTCTGTTCCATCCATCGATCCGAGCCAAAAACGCACAGTAGCAGCCACACCAGCTCACCACTCTGACAGCCACAACTGCACGGCTATTTTTTCAGAAAACGATTCGTGTGCTGCTACGTGTGTAGCTTGGAACCCATTTCGCTTGAATAACCGTGCATGTCATGTCATGTCACGTTACTACGCTTCCCGAATGCATAAATATTCCGTAGATCTCGCCTTTTTCACAGTGCGCGAGCGTGATATCGCCCACGCTGAAGATGGCTAATTTGGAATGGTAGGGGCATCCCCAACCCACGTCTAAAATTTAGTTCTAAAAGTTTTAGATTAGAGCTATTCTAAAAATATTTAGGCTAAAAAAATTTACTGTCTTTAAGAGAGACCTAAAAATTAAATTTAAAAATTAGTTTGATGGCCACGTAGGATAGATAGCCCTAGCGTTTGCTTATCATCGTTTTCTTTTGATGATACCGTGCTCTCATGCGAACATCGTCAAGAAGATTCTCGTTAACGCCGCCGCTACTTAGTACTAGAGAACACGTCTTCGGTCATAATACCCTCGGCGGAAGATTTTGGCCGTCAGTTGTGGAGAAAATTAGAAGACCCGTCATCCCCAAACCAAACGTTCATCAATCTAGCCGGTACGGGGAGGCAATCGACAGGCGCGCATAAAAAACAACGTGATTATAAAACGCAGAAGTGTCGGAGAAAAAAGCACAAATGAGAATTTTAGCGCGGTAATGGTGAAATCTTTCCCGCGGAGCAATATGAGACGCCGATAGGTTTTTCAAATTCCGGTTCACTTTTGGTTAGGATTAGACATGGTAAAATTTGAAAAAGATTTAGGTATCTGTTGAGAGACTGGTTTTAACTTAAAATCCTAAAATTTAACTTTTAGGAATATCTTTGGCCTCTCTCTCTTTGAAGTGTTGGCTCGGGTAGACGCGCTTCAGATCAGTTTAGGTGTGCGATACTTGTAGGTTCACTTACTACTTCCTCATTTTCGTAAGCATATTTTTGAACGTACAAACGTATATTTTTTTAAAAAAAAATCTACGAGAGTTTCTTAAAAAATCATATTAATCTATTTTTCAAAATAATTAATACTCAATTAATTATACGCTAATAATTTATAATCGGTTACATGGGCCGAGTAAAAATCTCAGCTCAACGGCCCAAAACAGCCTCATTTTACGCTACTGTGGGGCTGAAAGCTACGGTTCTCGGTCGATTATATGGACCGGGCAGTTGAGTGGTTGATTTGTAGTGATCTCTTGTAATAGTGCCTAACCGCACATGATTTGAATGGACAACGAGAAATCCTTGTGGACTTGCAGTGAAAGAGTGAAAAACCCGTTTGAAAGCTGGTCAGCCAATGAATGCTTAGGTAGTTTTGGTAATAACCTGCTAAGGAGGTCTGTGACCCTGCAGCATATATCTTCACATGGTGTGTGTGGGTAAGCGTACGTGCCAATTCTATATGCCAATTCTCTGCATATAGACATCACGCTGTGATTTCAAATTTCTGTTTAGCACTAGCGTTCACATCTTAGGATGCACACACGTATGAATTCAATGGCGTATGTGTCACTCTTTTATGGCATTTAGCGCCACTGACAACTTCGACTAAGCGTAAAGGTACGTACTATTATATGATGGGTAAATGCAGCATGTGGTTACAGGTTAAGTGCCCCATAATTTCTCTTAAAAATTATTAACTGTTCTCTAATGTGAACGATTCAAGTGTGTATTGTTTTCGTCTTATGTATGACACTATGGTTTAAATTCTGTTAGCACTAGTTTCATCATTCGTAGGAATCCATATACGCATACAGGTCTAGGGGTGTGTACGCGCTCACTCTATATGGCGTTAACACCACCAACAGCTGCGAGCATGTGTAAAGGATACGCACTATAATGATTTAAATTCAACATGTGGTAAGTGCGTGCTTCGAATACTTCTTTTAGAAGATTGAGTGTACTTGTCCAATTTCTTTTGAAATATGCTAAACTTTTTTAGAACGTTGCAAATGACTTACAGCCTAAATGGTGCTGTTGTGTACACATTGTACTGCCATTCAAATTCTGTTAGCTCTAGTATCCATCCTTTATAAGGATGGACACGTATATGGTCTAGAAGCGTGCGTGTGACACTCAGAATTGGCTATAGCGTCACCAACAGGCGTCAACCATGCGTAAAATACGCACATTATTTAGTTGGAGAGCGAGACATCTAGTACTTTAAAATACCATTAGCCCCTCTGAATGTGATATTCTGATAAATAACTCCCAAAATTATGAAATAAATAGGATGTAAGAAATCTCAAAGGCTTACCCAATTTATAAGAAACAAATTATCCTTTCCACGACAGGAAGGGTGGCCAAAAAAATAATTTAAAAAATTAAAAAACTACTCCCTCTATCCACTGTAATAAATCTGTATCCCTTTATCACTATTGATTATCGCAGCACACGGCTTGTAATGAGCAGTAGTAAAAATCCGCCTTTTTTAGTGAATTAAAAGATAAGGAAATCTCGACTCAAGATTTTAGCCTGTCCAGCCGTACACACAATCTGCGATGGGCAATCCTGGAGTCCCACAGATAAGCCACTATTACATCTGTATCATACTTGACCTCTCCGGACCAACCCCACGATCAAAATCCATGACCGGATCACTACATGCCTGCCACTTACATACACCCCTGTGCATGGGCGCGTCCATGAGCCCTCTTACCTGGCCTTCATATCCAATCTGTTAGTAACATTAATGGATTAAACAAATCTAGTTCGTACATACGAAATAACTCTCAAACATGAACAGTGTTGGTTTACTGTCTTGTTACAAAAGTCTGTGATACTGGATTGTGATTTTGAATGCTGTGGTGGTTGAGAAAATGGGCAGCACGAGAGTCCAATTAACCACCCTTCCTCTCCATTTCCTTTCTCCACTTTCCTCTCCTCTTTATATTTCTCTCTTCCTGCGTCTCTGTCCTCCGAAGCTCGCGGCTTTTCTCTTTTTCTCTCGCGACAGCGCGAATTCGAGGAAATTCTACCAGATTTGGTGCTGTTACCAGAGGCTGGATTCCGAAGCTTGGGAGAGAGGTCTGTTCGGGATTTGCATTCATCGGCGAACGTGTTTGCGGTGTTTAGTAAGCTTTTGCGACTGAGCGGCGAGGGAATGGGCGGGTGCGAGCCTGTTTCGGTTTGGGCGCGGCACGCGAGCCGGCTGCGGTGCGGTGCTCGGCACTGGGCACCTCCGGAGCCTTGCGCCATGCTCTTCCGCTACTTACCCGGAATTGCCGGCTCGCCGCTCAACCACGCTCCGCGCGCGGCAGGGCGACTTCTGTGAGGCTAAACTGCCGAGAACTTACCGGACCTATGACTTCTGCAGCGGCGGCGGCGCGGCACAACAGAGTCGCCGCCGCGGCCGGCGGCCGCTGTAAGAAGGACATCTACGCGAGCTGCCAGGCCTTCCCTTCCGTGCGCTCAAAGTATGAACTTTGTTCCCTCCGTGAACAGTTTGATGTTCTGCGATGTGGTTGACTATAACATTTTATGTTAAAATTTATGCTGCCAATTAATATCCTGGTTTTTATATCGGTATGGAAATAGTTTTTTCAAAACTATATATGAATCGCTGAACCTTCCCAAAATTAGACAAATTAAGGAAGGTGTATTAACGAGTGATTTTGTCTTAAAATTTCAACCTTTTACCGTATATAATTTGATTTGCTCCTTAAAAAAAACTCCCCAAATATCCTTCTGCGCTGGCATGAAAAGCGATTTAATCTCTGGCGATACTTTATAGCTTCCAAGGACAGAGTTCTTTTTTTTTTTTTAGAAATTAAAAGGTAATTTTTAGTAGAAGTGGAGCCTTTAAATTCTTCCTCTTTTAATCAGATTTGGCTGAGAAGAGCCAAAGGCAGGGTGCATGGCCTCTTCCTCCAAAACTCTGTAAACTGGAATTGATGATAGAGAACTCGCAAACACATTCCAACGCAGAACACGTAATTATCGCTTCATCTATATTTACTCGCAAATATTTATTTTCCTCTGGCCTTTCAGAAAGATATATGCGATCTATGATTGCTACTGCATCTATTCACAAAAATACCTCATGGTGTGATTGACCTTTCCTTGTTTCTTGTAGGAAATATCTGAAATGAGGCCAATAGTATAGCTACATTTCTTTGCATTCTTCTTTATTAGTTTGATTTTTTTGTTTGAATATTCAACTTATGAAAAATGTGCTCTTCATTCGAAATATTAGTTTATTATAATACGTGTTATGAAATCAAATGGTTGAGTAATGTATCTTAGCTGCTGTCAAAATTAATGTTAGCTCAGTCTTCCCCAGGATGCATAAGAAGTATGTATCTACTCTGTCCATGGAAGATATTACTGTGGATACATCATGCAAAATGTATCATCTATCAAACTCAATTAGTGAGATTCATATGTTCTTGATCCAACCTTACGCTTTCTGTTGCGTTCTTGCCAATTCACTTCATGGCATACCTTTCAGCAAATCTGTTGTTGGAAAGGGTGGAAGAAATCATTTCTGCTCCCTGTCGGAACCTACAGCTATACTCAGCTTCATCTCGGAACTTCTATTAACATTTGACGCCGAGTTTGCCACACGACAGTGCGATGTTGGACAAGAAGCCTGTTCCTCCAAGCTCTCCACCTCTGATGGTCACACTCATTGTCTCAGTGCTCCTGGGTGAGCCTGGGAGCGGGTACTTACCATCAGGCATTTCCTCAAAGACTGACCAAAAATCAAGCTGAATTCTCGATGGCGCAGACGATTGCACACACAGCAAAAGGTGCCTGCGTCGACTCGTGGCATATACCCAAAGCTTCAGCAGGACACGAGATTCACGTCTCAGAAATGTAATGTTGAAAGAACTAACATAGATGTAACAAATGCCAGCTTGCCAGCCTAATCCTATTTTTAATTTGGGCTTGATGCCGGCAAAGTTATATAATTGTAGGGTTCAATTGTGTAGCAGTAATAACATGGATGCTTGTGTTCCGCATTTTCATGTTTTCCCCTGAGCTAAATGGTCTTTCAAGTACCATAAAGATTGCTACCAAATGAGATCAGAAATGTGTTTTCTTCTTCCAAAATTCAATATTTTTCTGTCTCTTTCATCCTATTGCTATTTGTACTACTGCTGATATCCAAAAGTGACTTAGTAGGCACTATTTAATACAAAAAAATGCTAAGAATTTCTAGTTAAAATTGAGATGATCACAAGCCAGTTCCTCGCATAACAGCCTACCCGTATTGTTTAACATAGCATAGGTTACAAAGTTTTCTTCCTGCAGTCAGATTTGCGAGCTGGGAAAACGATCTGATATGACAAGATTCTGGCATGATAAGCCCTCACATAGATAGGCACCGATCTGGATTAAACTTCTTTGTTGCTAGTGCCCCAAAGCATTAGTACTACTTTCCATGGAGGGCAGGCAAGATCCTATTATTCCTAGGTGCGTAACACATCGATCCATCAGAATCAGGATGATATAATGAAGAATCATGGGCGACATACAGTTTGTTGTCCGATCAGAATAGCTTCATTGCCGAACTCGCATGCTTGGCCTTCTTCTATTGTCCTGACATTCACTATCACTGCAGACATGCTGCCCGCAACTTTGCGTTGTTTGCTGGAGTGATCTTCTCTTCAGTCATCAACATATCTATCCTTATGTAAAGTCCCTCCTTATTTCCAGATTAACAAACTGTTGAATTCGTGTGTTATGTCCAATTTATCTTGCACAAAGTTGGGACTAAGGTACCATATTGAGACTTAATTAAGCTTATCTCTCGGTTCTTAAACTGCTTCTCAAACGAATGGTATCTATTTTTAAAATATTTTAATATAAAGTTTTTTAAAAAAATAGATAAATCATTTCTCAATTCGCATCTGTTAGAAACGGTGTCTAAGCATAATGTTTAGAAACATTCACGCACGATGTGCCTGCAACTTCACATTTCTCGGCCTCTCTCTTTCATCGTCATCTATAACGACTAATCCTTCTCACTACTTTGTAATACCCCCTTCAATAAAACCACCGAAATTCACTTATTATGTTCCACATCTTATGCTTTCGCCACCAAACTGTGACCGAACAACATAACATTTACAGGTTCACTCTTGTGTATGCACATTGTCCAATTCTTCTCCAATCTCTTTCTAATTACCACACATGTAGCATGATTTGCTCTCTGTCAACTGCACTGGTCTCTAACTATCCTGATGATTGGCTAATGTAATATTATTGTGCCAATGGCTGAGGAAACCAAGGATCCAATTGCATCTACGTGAGCGGAATCACTTTCGGTCGAGCCAAGGATGATTCATCATCGCCGTCCAGTTGCACCTGAGCTCTATGCACCATTACCCGATCCGGCCGCATGCGCCGCCATGAGCGTGTCTATCGTTTCCCCTACTTTCACTAAGCTAGGAAATACTTCTTTCCTTGTCCACCAGAA
Organism: Oryza meyeriana var. granulata; assembly: GCA_003991445.1. Classification (NCBI taxonomy): domain Eukaryota; kingdom Viridiplantae; phylum Streptophyta; class Magnoliopsida; order Poales; family Poaceae; genus Oryza; species Oryza meyeriana. Next base: position 355,718 of record RYFJ01000251.1, read on the forward strand.
ATATGCTGTGTAAGTTCACCAAATCCCAACCGTCCTTGGTTCGCTGCACTGATTTCTCTGAAAACAGCAAGTGATCGGAAAGTCGATACCCATCAGCAGCCACAACATTTGGTCGATCCCCGATGCTAGAGAGCTGTTTTCGGTTCCCTGATACAAGAATGCTCAGAACTTTCTGCTCCAATTCACCAAACAAACGCGTTTACATTACTCGTGTAAAATTCAGATTCTACTCACTTGACGTTGACCATAAACACACCCAATTCCTCTCTGAGTAAGTTGCTTAATAAAAACCCTTTGACTTTAACGACATCCGAATCGTCATATAACTACCGAATCCCTCGCTCAGCAATAACCGCCGTCTCATCTGCATTGAATGCTGCTGCTTACATTACTGTAGCAGTACTTCCTTCGTTTTAATATTTAAGACAGTTAACTTTTAATAATATAAATTTAACTACTTCGTCTGAATTAAAAATTTGTACAAAATAAAAAAATTATAAATTTATGTTTAAATAACCTTAATGATAAAATAAAATTAAAAAATAACAATTACATAATTTTTAATAGGGACGAATGGTAAAACATTATGTCTAAAATTAATGATGTTAAATTGTGGAGTCATAACCCCATACTCTCACAGGAATTAAAATACGGTCATCCAATATAGATGGCTCCCATGTAATTAGAATAAATAGAACTCGACTTCATATTACCTTGCACGATAAGAAAAAGATAAAGAAAAAATGCTGACTGATTCTCTATTACAGATAAGAAACCTTAGCCTATCCGGGCTAGATTGCTATATAGATAGCAAATTCATTACAAGACCCCAAGTACGTCAAAAAACCCTTTTCAATGAAAACAAGCACGCCTACTCGCCGAACCGAGTAGCTGGAGTTGCAAGACAAATGAAGCCCTACAGATAACTGACGAAGATAGGACATCTGACCATCACAAGCAAAGACTGTAAATAAACCCGAGATCTCGTCCCACAGTCGAGCGGCGGCCTCCTCTCCTCCGACAAACGAAGACTACTAGAGCATGAATGGCCTATCCTTCCATCCAAAGGCGGAAGTATTCTCCCCAAGAACTTACAGTTGAACAAAATCTGCAGGAGCACGAGAACCGCTCATGACAGACAAACATGTAGCAGAGGACAAACATGACAAGACAAACCAAGATGACAAAGAAGCAAAACCAGACGCCCATTGCAGCAGAGTGTTTCTATTATTCCTCAACACAAAACTCAATCATTATCTTCAACCACACTCGATGGACGAATTAAGCAAAAGAAAACATCAAGTTTGATAGATTGTCGTCGACCGCTCTAAACATCCAAACTTGTCAGCTCAGACGCCTCACTAATACTTACGTGTTCCAACAAATCTACATACAATCTATGGTAGACCCACCATGTTTCGCATATGACCAACACACTCTTATGCTGAATTGGTGTTTGATTATAAGCAAGAACAATAATGTATTATGCAAACAATTCGGTATATGGATTATGTTTGCAGCGTGCATACGTGCTATTGCGCCAAACAATGTTAATTTTGGAGTAGCAAATTGCTACCATTTATTTGTTGCCCTTGTCCATAAACAAACGGATCTCTAGCATATAACACTTCCAAATCCTTTTTTGCTAACAACCCAGCACACCTCAGCAAGGCTTTTGAGCTTGTACACAGTCCCTATTTGCCGTTCCAATCTATATTTTGATGAACAAAAATGCTCTACATAAACCTTAAGCCAACAATTATCATTGAACACCTTTGTGATGTGTTGAAGACTGTTCACAATC